>JAXCMG010000046.1:5052446-5165880 GCA_034642415.1 Podarcis siculus | reverse complement strand
ATTATTATTATTATTATTATTATTATTATTATTATTATTATTATTATTATAGAGGAGCCCTGGATCTCAAATTCTCCATCCAGCTATGGTTAGAGCACTTGCATTTCAGGATGTGTGGGGTGTTGGGGGGGGAAATACCTCTGGTGGGGACATGTCATGCTCCTTCTGGACCTTTGGACCCTACCCTGCACTCAGCTCTCACCTGGGGCTCCTAGAAGCTGCCAGAATGAGGCATTGGCCACATCCTAGGAAACGACTTCGACTGGCCAGCTAATCCAGGTGAGAGTAGCCAATGGGTTTCAAACCCTCGGGGCGTTAGAGAGTTCCCCTGCATGTGAAGAAAGCCTTAGGTGGATTGAGCAGACCAGACCAATAGGGGGTCCAATGGTGAAGAAGGCAGTTTCTGCACTGTACAGTCATACCTCATGTTACGTTTGCTTCATGTTACGTTCTTTCAGGTTACGTCCCGCGGCGACCCGGAAGTACTGGAAAGGGTTACTTCCGGGTTTCACCGCTCACGCATGCGCAGAAGCGCAAAATGACATCATGCGCAGAAGTACCACACCACAACCCACGTGCGCAGACGCACCGCTGCGGGTTGCGCTCTTTTCATATTGCGAACGGGCCTCTGGAATGGATCCCGTTCGCAACCAGAGGTACCACTGTAGAGGGAAGTGAGGGGTAGATAGGGCTTGTCCACACAGGTGCGTTCTGAGGTGGGGGCAGGTGGGTGGTCCGCCCTATGGTGCCATTCCAAAGGGGGTGAGACAAAATGGCGGCTCCTGTTCGGCGGCACCTCCTGGGGTGTGTGCTGCTCGCCGTGCACCCCCAGTATGCATGCCACGCCCCCGGGGTGTGCACCACATCCTTGGGATGCATAACATGCCCGTGCGGGCGGTCTGTCACCACCCCCTCAGGAGCGCATCACACCCCCTGGGACAAACACCACACCGGGTACCAGAACAGGTTGCTCTGCCTCTGCGTCCACATGGGAAGGGAGCCCATCTAGGGGAAGGAAAACGCTGGTCCTAAACTTCCACTGCCTTGTGGGATGTCTTCAGGAGAAGAAATGGCTATGGAGTTAACCTTACACAAATCTGGAGAGGAGTTCCTAAGATGGTTCAGTGGCACCTTGTGCACCTCCTTCTGGCAACTCCTCCAACCCAGCTGGCTCCTGTGGACCCCATCAGTGAGGCCAAGAGGAGGGTCTTGTCAGCTGGGCAGCCCAGGAGCTCCATACACTCTGCCCAGGCTTGCAACCCGGGGAGGTCACTTCGGTGCTGCTAATGCAGCAGTTTGACTTCACCCCCAGAGGCGCACTCCATTGTCTCTTGAGACAGAGGCCAACAACAACGATGCCATGAGTTGGTTATACGTGCCAAGCACACTGCCTCCTTTCCACTAGGTGCAGGCTCCATAACTTCCTGCTGAAAACCCATAACTTTTTAAACTGCAAACGGACATAGTTACTGTTGTCGCATGCTAAGAGCTGTAGCTCAAGAGTGCCTCTCCAGATGGCAATATTGTGGTGACACTGGGAGAAGCGTCACAGAACAACTAATGAAGTGAAATGATGTGTGTGCTTCCCCCACTAAGGCAGTTCTAGTATCTCACTGGCTTGTTGCAGGACACATTTTGCAACATCAAAAGTATAGGGTCTATACTTAGCAGAAGGCTTTATGTCAGCACATGGCTCCTTTACCTGCTCGCAAGAGTATCTGGGGAAATCCTGACCATGCCATATCTGCGAAATCTGCCGCTATCTCCATGCTGCTGCGGCCGCGGAGTTCTTTATTCCTATCTTTTGTTAACTCTCAGGCTTCCCCTCCCCCCGCCTCCCATGTCATCCTGCCCATTCATGAATGGGAGCCCCCCACCTCCCACCGCAGCACTTTAATAGCGGGCAATCCCCCACTCGGCCACTAGGTGGAGCACCCTCCTCGCCGTGCCTCCCGCCCGGCCAGTGAGCCTTGAGAGCTGGTCTCGGAGCGCCCGCCCTTTCCAATTCATCTTTCCCTCGGAGCCCCGCCTCCCCACTTCGGGAGGCGGCAACCCAGAGGACGCCGGCCGGCCAATCAGTGCGAGGCTTGGCGTTGCTAGGGGCGTTCCCGCCGCTCCTGGCCCGTTCTGAGAGGGTGCCTGGTTGCCGGGGGCGCGGCCCTCGGCGCGATTGGCAGCCGGGCTCCTCCCCCTGGGTCTGAGCCGCGGCGGCTTTGCAGGAGCGCCCAGAGCGAGAGCGTGAGCGGCCGAGAGAGGATCCCCGAGCGAGGGGCGGCGCTGGCTGCGTGCGGAGCCCGCGAGTCGCTTGCAGCCTGCCGCGCACCGAGCCTCCCGGGTCTCTCCAGCCGGGGAGGAGGACCCTCTGCGGATCCCCGACGCCGGGGAATCCCCAGCCCGGCGCGGACCCAAGAGAAAACCGAGAGTGGGGCGGGAGAGATCCTGGCACTCCAGCCCTGCCGCGCTTCAGCACCGGACCGTCCGCAAGGGCCTGGACGAGCTCGCTTCGGTTCCGACCCAGCAGCAGCGCGAGAGGGAGCGGAGCTTAGCAAGCCGAGCGGGGATCCGCTGTCCGCATCGCGGAGCGGAGCGGTCGTCTGGAGAAGCCCCGGCCGGTTCTGACCCGCTCCAAGTCCCCCGGACCCGAGCAAGGGAGCCCCCCGGAGCTGCTGGGGAGAGCGGCGCCCTTGGAGAGGCGCGCGGAACTCTGGTGCCGTCGGAAGACCCGCTCCGGCGAGAGGTTCCCGGGGGCGCCCGTCCAAAGCCACCTCCGCCCGGGCTGCGGGGTCGAGCGAGGAAGCGAGGGCAGGACTGTTGTCTCTCTTTGGCGGAGTACGAGGCGCCGTGGGCGGACAGCGCCTTTCGGGACCGCCCGGGACTACCGGATCGACCCGCTGGAGCCTGGAGGAGTTTAATTTCGGGAGGTTTTTTGGGTGCAAAGATCAGCCCGCCGGACGCCGAACCGACGCCGGGGGCGGACCGTGCGCTCCCCGCCGAGGAGCAGCGGCAGCGACGCGCCGGAGGTCCGCGCCCGCCCCGGGGGCTCGGGATTGTGTAGCCGCCCCGCCGGGCTCCGGCCCCGCGATGGCCGCGGCCCGCCCGGGGGCGCCCCAGCCGCTGCTCCCGGTGGTGCTGCTGCTTCTGCTGCCGGGCGGCTGCCGCGCATTGGAAGGTGAGGCCCCGCGGATCCCTTGGGGGGCAGTAGGGGGGGGGGTTCCCGCGGGGATCGGCCTCTCCGTCGGGGGATCCCCATTCCGAAGGAGCGAAATGGTGAAAAACCTCAGCTTGGCACTCACCTTTGCATGTGCACATTGAATTCTGCGGATGCACACACACTAAATAATATTTGCGTTTTGGGGGTACCGGGGGTCCTTAAGAACCCCACCCTTTTCCAGAGTCAGGAACCCTTTCAACCTTTATCAATATATCGGACATCAGATGGAGAGGCAGCCTCCAGAGGTGTCTGCTGTCCTGAGTCCACATACACGCCCAAGAACGTGCTTCCATTGCCTTGGATGGGTGCCTGAAGAGAAGCCATTGTCCCTGTCTGTTTGGGATGGGCAATTGTTCCACCTCCGCCCTACCCCCCCCCTCCATTCATACACTTCTTCTGCTCTCCAGCCTCTGTTTCACAAATCTGTGGCAGCCTCCATGAAAATAATCAAGTCTGAAGCATGCCCTCTTGGCCTGAGATCCAGTCTCACTATTTAGTGTTGTTAGCCGCCCTGAGCCCGGCTTCGGCTGGGGAGGGCGGGATATAAATAAAATTTATTATTATTATTATTATCTGGTCTTTCCAGGGTCTTCTAGCTTAGATCCTCTGCCCCCCACTTTCTGAACCGTGGTGTTAGATAGGGCCACCACCCTTGCTTAACGTCGAGGTCCTGTGTTATGACACCGGCAGCTTCGAAATTGGGGGGCAAGCGAAGGAAGCTGGTGGCCAACTGGCCTGCCTTGGCCTTGCTCCCCGTTGTGTGGGTTGCTGAGAGTTGGCTCAGCTAAATTTTGGAGGGCAGTTGTGTTGTAAGTGGCAGATGAGAGAGAAGTGATCCTCAGAGCTGTCAAGTGCTATCCATAAAGTTGCTAAGTTTGCCATGCTTTTGACTGCGGGTGAGTTTTAGACCTTTGCAGCTCAGAATTTGGGTTTGCATTCTTTTCTCAGTTTTTTGGACTGCTTTCTTCTGGCTGTGGGAGCAGGACGTTGTTTTCTTCAGACTGGGAACCGAGGAGGCAGAGAGGGTACTTACTTCTGTCACTTGGCCTGCATTAAACAGAAAAGCAAAGCTGTGAAATGAAGCAGTTCACGGTAGACTTCAAAAATTAAAAAAGCCAAGTTCAGAGTTTGTTTTAAAATTAGTTCCTTCTGTAAGAGAGCCTCACACGTAAGAGTAGTGGCTTACTTAATTGTTGCATTTCACAGCATAGATGTCTCACTGAAAAGTTCCGATTCTGCAGAAATTGTTGTAGCCACCTGAAGATAGCCTGAGTATCCTATTCCTGCTTTAAGCCCAAATGATACTTCTGTTTAGTATAAAGCACAATTTTAGCAGAAATGGAGAGGTTTGTATTCTAGTGGAATCTCCCCCCATATACTTCCTATCTTCAGCAAAAGAACAGTAGACATTAATGTTCCTTTTGGGTGTAGGCAGATTTCAAGTTTGCTTTTCCACAACCCCTCAGTTCTGAAGGCCAGAAATGGTGCTCTTTGGCCTCGCCAAAGGGTTGAGCCTTCAAGAACCAGGACGAAAGGCTTGCAACTCAGTTGAATTGCAAGACCAGAGGAGAGAAAACTGGTTGTTTTCCAGTTCTGGTAGAAGTTTTAACTTTAGTCATTTTGCCAAATGCGTGGGAATCACGAGCTTTTGTCCCACCAGAGAAAAGGTGTTGGGCCTTTGAGCAAGCTCGGGAAAATTATTGGTTCATCTTGCCCTTTGTGTTCTGAATCTTGTCAAAATGAGTGGGGGGGGGGGGGAACATGTTTTCAGCATGCACAAGAAGAACAGCACAGAAGCTGGAATGCAGACATATGTGACACATTCTCAAAAATCAGTGCTGGGGAATTTTCTTAATAGGCAGCCTCATTTCTCCAGCTACCTCCCAGCCTCCCCTCCACACAAATAGGGAAGTTGTGTCTTTAAAAGTAGCTTCTGTGAATTTCCCCAAATACATCAGATCTTAAAACCTGCCAGTTTCAGCATCGCTTCCCTAGGATACATTCAAAAACATGCTTTTGACTTCCTTTCTTCTTCTCCCCTGTTTGACGCTGGCTTCAAGTTTTCCTTCCCAGGCACATTCTTTTGCTGGGATGGCAAAGGCGCAGGGTTTGTGGTGAAATGAGAGTGGGAGAGAAAGAGAAGGGGTGGGAGGGTGTGTGTGTGTGTAAGGAACCCTTTTTGGCTCCTTCTGAGATTTTCAAGAAACATGCCTCCTTCCAAATTACCTTGGCTCCTTTTGTGCAGAACAAGGTTGGAGCTTTTCCGCCTTTTTGGGAACTGCCTCAGCTGGAAGGCGAGGCATCAACACAGGCAGGCAGCCACTTCGTGGAATATCTCCCTTTCTCCAAGATAATTTAACTCCTGGAGAACAAGGGTCTTTTACGCTGAACTGGAAATTCCTGCAGAGGGATGGATTTTTTCCCCTGTTCCATATATGCAGCTCCATTTGTCCAGATGGGGACAGCCCAGGCATGTCACCAAATTGTATCAGAAACCACGCCAAGCCCACAAAGATCTCTTGGCTTTGTGAAGGGGACACATTACAAGACTTAAAACCAGTGTTGTGCCTTCTGCAAGTCTGCCTACCTTCTCTTTGTCGTCTTGGTGTTCTGATTTCCCAGACCTGGCGTGCTTCATGGGTACAGTGTCTGCCACGCTCCACACTTCATTCAGGTGTTTCCCTTAAGTTTCTTCCGTTCTCTGCCGCTGTGATTGTCAGGCCTATGTAGATCAATGCGTCTTTGTCCTGTCCTGATTTGAGAAAATGGGGTGGCAGCTTGTCATCGAGATCAGGTCCCCGTTAACTTCCTAAACGAAGAGCAAATCGGAGGCTATAGAAAGGCTTGCTCAGGAATGGCAACACTTTTTCCCTTTTCCTTTTTTAACTGTTTCCCTTATGTGTGTGTATTTAAAAAGAGCACCACCTTGCAGGCGGAGGAGTTTGCGTCTCAGCTTCGTGCCAGGCTCTCTCCGCTTGCTTGGGGTCTCCGGGGCGTGTTCTTGGGTGGGTTCGAGAGTTGACTTCTCAACCTGCACTTTTCCTGCTCTGCCTTTTGTTCCAGCTGGGCTGCGTGTAAACCGAGCAGTGGCGTGTGCGGCATATGTTGTGACTTAACTCTGCGAATCAGGGTCGCTTGACCCTTAAGATCACCAGGAATGCGCTCTTACATTCCCTTTTTGTGGGGCGGGGGCTCTCACTTAAAAAATAAAAATAATACCCGCATTGTGTTGCTGGTCCCCCCCCCATGCTGTTTAAAAAAGCTGCTTCCTGATCCAGACTGTGCCGTTTTTGAGCAGTTACTGTAAATCTAGTGTATGCATTACTTTAGTGCTAATAATAAATCCATAGCAGCAATAAATCCATATGCGCACACTCTATATAAACCGCAGCTGCTAGTAACCGGGGATTCTGCCACCTCGCGCTGCCCTGTCAGGTTTCGGTGCCAGAAATGTGTAACTCCCAGCTAGTTTTGTTACCTCTGCGTCCTGACCCGTGAGAGTTGGGATTTTGCGGTCGGCTGGGGTGTGAGCGTGCACATTTTTAGACTTGTGTCTGGGCTTTTTTTTTTAAAATGCACGACTCTGTTCAATAGTGCTCCGTCTCTCCTCTCCTCCCCGCTGCTCCACTTGGCTTGACCTATCGGGAGCCTGGTGGAGAGTCCAGTTTCTTTGCAAGGGAGCGCAGAAGGGGAGACGTCGAGGGGCCGAGGAGGAGAGCGGTGTGTGTGTGGAGAAGCCTGCTTTTCAGCAGCGAGTCACAGAGGGCTTTGTAAGGGCTGGGAAGAAAATGGTTCCTTCCCCCAGATTTCTGTGCAAGCGTGCTGGGTCTGTTTGAAGTTACAGTGTGTTTTTCTTCTCTGGTTCAGCAGCGCCTCAGCCTGCCGGAGCAGGAATGCTCTGGCCCAGAAGCAACGGCGGCGGCTTTCTCTGGCAAAGGCACTTGAACGCGGAGAGAGGCGAGCTGGGCTGGGGAGCCGAGGCCCCGCGGGAATAGGTTTCCCTTGCTCGGCCGAAGAGCGCAGGAGGGGAAGGAGGAGCGCTCTTGGAAAATGCAAGCTTTCTCTTCTTTCCCTTTTGCTCAGTTTTTGCTGCTTCCCTTGCTTGGGACCATCTCACTCCTGGTCTGCTGGAAAGAGAGAGGAAAAACGATACGCCGTTAATTTAAACTGCATTAAATCACATTTTCTATACCTCTTAGTGCTTCTGATGCCCTGTGCTTCTCCCCCCCCCCCGGCTGTGCGCAAGGGAAGGAATTAATAATACTGGTTTGGGAACAATAGCAAAGGACAGGTTCTTTTTCTCCTTCCTGTCTGCTCACCTGCGCACAAAGAGGGACAAACTCTGTAGGGGCAAGACGGACAAGAGCAGCTCCTGTCCCTGCAAAACCTCGAGGGTTTCCTTTTCCTTTGTCCTGGCTAGCTTGCACCCGGACACTGCACCCAGGGATTCGGGGCACAATTAACCTCTCCACTTTTGCAAAGGGCTCCTCCGCCCCCTGTATTCCCATGACTGGGTAAATGAATAACTCTTTGCTGAGACATTGGGAGGAGGAGGATATTGGGGACAAATGGAAATCGGAGGGGGCTGCATTTTGGTTTACACTCAACTCCCTGTGCTGCAGAGCTGCTACATGAGATCACTAAATGCCCAGGAGTTATCTCATAAGACCCTTTAACCGCTACGCTAGCGATTAAAGGTGCAGTTTAAAAAGTGGATTTTCCCACCATCACCACCTCTTTGTGGGTGAAGCCCGTGCAGGTGAATGTAAATACAGAACTGGGTGGTGGGAGAGATTGTTTCCCGTTAGTTTAATGTGGAGCGCGGGGGTGCTTGTGGCATTAAGCGGGTCAGGAGGGAAGTGTGTTCATCCTTTCCCAAGTTTTGCTTGAGTTGAGCGAAGATGGAGGCTCTGTAAACCCTGGCTGAATTCTATAGTGCATTTGTTTCTGTGGCAGTGGGCTCCCAGTCTAGTGTAGCACGATGCACATATTTAGGCGCATGTTTTGACGTAGCGCGATGTGCGTGGTGCGTCCGCGTGCAACGTCGCGTTTTCTCCCCTCCCGATTCTATAGATGCGCTGCCAGGTATTTCCCTGACGGAGCGAGATTTGCTTTCTTTTAATTACAGTTCACTGAACTGCCTCCTCTCTCGGCGGGGACGCTCGGCCTGCTGTTTTGTTGATGCTTTAGGATAAGGCTGAGGGGAATCTGGTCACAGAACTCGGGAAGCTCTGGCCGAGCTCATTAAATCTCCCATTCCTTGCAAGCTGGCTCCTCCGTCTGGGGGGAGAGAGAGGCTCTTCCTTTGTGCCCAGAAGAGCAGCCGGCTAATTGGCGACAAGGGCAAGCTTACAAGACGAGCTGCGTGGACTTCTGAGGGTCCCCCCTCCCGGGACGGTGTTCTCTGTACTTTCTATACTTTCCTTGCTCTCATCTTCTTCTTTTCTCGGCGCCTAACTGAGCTTCACCTCGAGCTACACGGGCAAGCGCTAGGCTGATCATGATGCTGACTCTCTTGGGCTAAAATGATCTATGTTCCCTCCGTTTCCCTTAATGGTGGGGAATCCCTACTGCCGGACGATTCGCGCCCAGGCACCCTTTGCGGTGGCATTTGGGGCTTTTCCCTCCTCCTCCTCCTCCTTTTTAAAGTTCTTGTCAAGGCTGGCACCGTGCATGAAATATTCGGTTGCGTTTCCCCCTTTCTTCCCGCAGGCTGGTTTTGGCGGTTGCTGGCGACTGGGTACTCGGCAGGTTTTAATTAAACATCCCAAGGAACCTGAATCACGGGCTCACGTGTTGTTTTCTGTGTTGTGTTTTTCTTCCAGGCCCGCTTTTACTTACCTGCGGTGCCGACACAAACTGGTTTTTCCAGGTTCAGCTTCTCCTTGTGGTGCCAAGCATGAGCGAAGGGGGCAGGCAGGCATCAGCGCGCATGTGCAGGGAACCATGTTCTCTCCAGCTGGGAGCATGGAGTAGAGGGTTCTGGAGCCAAAGCGCATAGGCGCTTGTGTTGCTTTGCCCACGCACCCCCGGACCCCCTTTTTGGGATTCTTCCCTCTTTGCCAAATAGACTGGCTGGTCAGATGTCCAGTTTTTTCCACTTAAGACCAAGCTGTCCCACTGGACATAACTTGAGGGATTCCCATCCGTAAAACCGGAATCCCCAAACCATATTGCCCCGTGTTACGTGGCATCATCTTGTGTGGGCATTTTTGTTTGTGTGTTTACATGCGTCTCCGCTTGCAAATATGGCGGCCCTCCCTTGCTTAAGCTTTCTTGTTTCCACAAAGCCACTATGTGGAGATGCAGCCTTAATGAGGGAGCAGGTTGTTGTGACTCCACAAAGATCGCATCCGGGGAACAAAAGATAGTGTTAACGATTGGGCCTCTCATTAGAGCCTATTGGCAGGTGGAGGAGTCAAAATGGTGGCTAGATTGACTGCCATAATTAATATTGCACAGCGTGTGGCTGGAAAGCAGAATCTGTTTGCCGTCCTCAAGGTCCTTCTCTCCTGCATCCTCTGGGGTGGGGCATGTCTTGCAGCAGAAGGGGGCCTGCTACACGGTTGTGGAATAGAGACAGACAGCAACTTTGGGCGAAAGGAGTAGTTTCTTGTAGCCTTGTGCCTGGCTGCCATCTGAGAGAAGTTGCATGTCTCTGGCAGGTTTGAGAAGAAGTGCTGGCCATGGCAGCTGCATGTGCACATTTCAGATGGAATCTGGGTCTGTTCTTTTGTTGGCAGCACATTGGCACCATGGAAAAATGCTAGAGCTTCCTTCCTCAGCCTGCCACCCTCCCATCACCTGTGCCATGATAGCAACGGATGATGGGAACTGTAGTCCAGAACATCTGGAGGGGGCACCAGGTTGGAGAAGGTAGAGCTAGTGCCATAGCCCCGCAGCTTCTGTGAACTATCTTCCATTTCTGCATGTGAGATCTGCCAGCCATGGAGCTTGGCCTAAGTAGATCCTTCTCAAACCCCTCTGCTAAATTCAGCCGGAATTTGTGTGTGCGTATTTGACGCCATGGCTTTGTTTGGGTGGTGCGTAAGATGAAAATGGGTCTTAAATCTGGGCCTGGCTGAGCAAGGCCCCTTTGAGCAATGTTTTTGGAGTGATATGAGCTCCCTGCACAGACATGCCACTGAAATTTTGTAACTCGAGGGATTGTGTTGGATACTTCTTAGCAGTGAGCGCTGCCGTCTAGTAGGGTTTATCTTCTCCTTTGTTAAAAAAGCTGCATTTCAGACATGCAGTGGAGATACAAGAAAGAATGAGCATTTATTATTATTATTATTATTATTATTATTATTATTATTAATTTAAACATGTATACTACCCTTCATTCAAAGATCCCAGAGCGGTTCACAACAGAAAAATGTAAATGGCTATTGAAGATGCATAGGACATTTCAAATGGGGAAAGAAAAGATGGAAAGGTTTGCAAGGATCTGGAAGTGTGATTCCGTGCAAGGGAAATATCAGCAACAGACCCTTTCCCCGTTGCTGTGAAAGTCCGCCCAGGCCCCACGGCTTCCTTAAGGCCATCATGTCGCCCGTTTCCCCAGCACATAGGAACCCTCTTGTTGCTCTGGTGTGTGTGATGGGCTTTTTGTTTTTGTTTGTGTGTGTGTGTCCTCCTCTTGTGTCTCTAGGAGCCTGCAGCTTTCCCCTGCACCTGTTCCCCCCCCCAAGCCCCCACCTTGGAATGTGAAATGTAGGAAACATGTAGGAACTTCGGCCGGGTTTATAATCGACAGCATGCATGCCAGCTCTGGGGTTTTGGTGGTTTTTTTGCGTGTGTTTGTGTGTGGGAAGGCTGCATTTGACACTGAAGTTGCATGGATTCGCACGAGAACTCAGTGGGTTATCTTTATGATCCTGAGCAGCTTCCCCCCCCTCGCCGCTTCAAAAAGGGCTGGACAGAGGCCCTCCGGTCGCTGCTGAAGTCCTGTCCCAAAGCGTCTTTCTACAGCATTTGCTCTGGCTGAGACTTCTGGGGGAAGCCCTTGCCTCCTCCGGCAAGAGGGGAAGGGGCTTCATTGCCTCTCGGACCCCTGGAGAACCAGAGAAAGGAAGGGACTCTGGTTCTGCTTGGCAGCGCAGGCAGAGGAGGTGTCGAAGGGGTGGCAGCGCCGTGCGTCTTCCGCACGCACCGATGGCGAGGAACCCGAGGCCCCCTCTTTACTTATTAACGAGAAAAACGTGTCGGCTTTGACCAATTGCCAGGGACAGATTTATCCTAGTCCCGCAGAAATTAAACTGAAAATGAAAAGTGGGGGAGAGAGGGAGAGAGAAAGCGCCATCGAGCCAGGCCCTTCCACTTTTCTCTCGTTGCCCCTTCTCCCTCTGCCTGCCTCTCTCTGTGCTTGTTTTAACTTTGGAGGAATCTAGAGTTTGGACTGGGGAGTTTATTGGGGGGGGGAGGAGGAGAATATTTAGGTTTAAACAGTTCCAGATGGGTTTAGCGTTCGCACGTCAGGAGGAAGTGAGCGGAGGGCCGTTCGGAGATTCGGGTAACTGCCCCAGGCGTGGGACGGGGAGGGAAATTTTGGCAAAGGGCCGTTTTGGGGGGCCATGCGCTTGCCAGCTAAATTTGTTGACTTTCAGAGCCGCTCCGTCTGTGGGGCTAAGTCTTTCCGATAAAAGTCGTCTTCTTCTCCCGGCACATCTCTCTCGCTTACCTTCCGACTCCCCGCTTGTTTTCTTCCTCCGCTCCCAGGAGAAGAACCTGCAAAAGGAACTGGAAAAGGTGGTTCTCCCACCCGCAACTTCGGGCGCTGCTGCGAGGTTGGCAGGGCGGGAGAGAACTTCATTTTGCCTGGCTGTGTTGTGTGAACGCAGCCTAAATTAGTTTGTGAAGCTGCTGGCAGTTTTGGTGTTCATCAGGACCCTGGATGCGTGCACATTTGAAGCACATCCTCGCTGCCCCACAAAAATAACTGTGGGAACTGTAGTTTCCCATCATAGAGCTACAGCTCCCAGAACTCCTGGAAAATTACAGTTCCTGGGCTTCTTTGGGGGGAAGCCAGGAGTTTTGAATGTGGCTTTGTAAGGAGTGACGTGTCTTTTAAAAATGTAGTTCTACTCGCTCAAAATTCACCCTGTGAAGATCTTTATGCATTATAAATTCAGGTTTGGTGAAGAAGGAAAGTATTGCATGTTTCAACTTTATTTCAAATTTTCTGGTTTTCCTTCTTGGAAAGGCTAGGGGGAAGTGCTTCAAAATTTCCAGAATTTTTCCATCTCTTTTTGAGACTCCTACTGCTATTAGGCCCCTAATCCCCTCATAGAACTGCGATTCCCAGAGTGGTTTCACAGGCAATTCCTCTTCACAGGGACCTGTGCAAACTGTAGCTCAGTGGGGGAATAGGGATGGTCTAGCAACTCTCAGCACCCGTAGCAAACTACAGCTCCCAGAATTCTTTGGCGGGAGGGGGGCAGCCATGATGGTTTAAAGTGGCATAAAAGTGTTTTAAATGTTTGGTGTGAATGAGGACTATGTGTGAATGATTTGAGTGATGCCACTCGCAAAGAGATCCGCTGGGTCAAGCCAAAGGTCCACTTAGTCTGTGATCCTGATTCCGACATTGTCTGACCAGATATCGCTGGGAATGCTACAAACGGGGCACAAAGACAATGCATTCTCCGTACATGCTCGCCAGTATTTAGAAATATTCTCACTTTGTATCTGAAGATTCCACGTTAGCTACCATGGCCAAATAAACCTCCGATAGACATATTTGTGAATGTGGGGCAGCACTTCGCAAGACTTGCTTAAGCATTAAAAATCGGTGCACCTCACTCTTAACATACCTCGGCCTTCTTAAACCTGGTGCTCTCCAGATGTTTTGGGCTGGGGCTGATGGGAATTGTAGCCCCAAACATCTGGAAGAGACCAGGTTGAGGAAGACCAGTGAGGCTTACAGACTACGCCAGCTCTCGGTTATTTTGCAGAGTTTCCTTTCGCCCGTCCTGGTTGCACTGCCAGATGTTATCTTTGGACAAAGCCTTCTTGAGTTTGAGGGTGATATGAGAGGGCATTTCTTTCTTCTCGTATTCTCTGCATCACCCTTTTAAATGTTGTTGTGGAGGCGGGAGATATTGGTTTGTTTCTGTTTTTATTATGGCAATGTGTTTTGTGGGTTTTTTATATTGTTATTTAAATGTTGTGAACCGCCCTGAGATTTACAGATATAGGGCGGCATACCAATTTAATCAATCAATCAATCAATAACTTTTTATGACCCTCTGCCATGACTTCCCCCCAACCTCCTTAGCTTGGGAGAGGAAAATCCCCACAAATCCTCCGTCTTTAGGTCACTTGGTTGCCGTTATCTAGCTCCTTCTTGGGTAATGCTCATAGATCAGTGGTGACGAATCTTCGGCCTGGGCTCCCTCCCTCCTAAAACACAAACCCTCCTATAGGATTTTTATTTTTATTTTTTGCATATCCTTCCACCCCCGCCAAATTGGGTTCTCAAGGTAACTCAAAAGAAAGCAAAAGAAATAAACATTTTACAAGAATTGGGAACAAAGGTAACAGAAACAAATCTAGATTTAACAATGAAAACCATTAATGAGGATAACTACTCCGTACAAAGACACGACTGCCGGCAAAGATTATAAAAAGCTAAAAATAGCTATAAATACTGCAAGCAGCTCACTTAAATGCCTTCCGATATTCTTTTTCGAAGCTTTGAAAAGAGGAGGCCACGCATTTCTTCTAAAATGAGAGAGAGCGAGAAATCCCAGTCCAATGACCTGTGTGTTGCCACCAGATCAGAATGAGGCCCTTCTCCCCATTCCTTGCTGAGCTCTTGTCACTGTTTTGCAGAGGGGGAAAAACGTGTTTGTTGTATGTGAGGAACATGGGTGGTTTCTCACTGCCTCTGGAACAACTTTCCCCAACTGGGTGCCTTTCAAGGGTTTGGGACTACAGTTCCCAACAGATTCAGCCCTCCTGGGCGATGGTTGAAGATGACAGGAGTCGTCTGGGAGACATCAGCTACCTCCTTCTCTCGAGAAACAGACACAGGCTCACGACCCCCCTCTCCAAAGCCATTGGCTGAACTGCTGTGGCGTCACAGCATGTTTGCTACCCTTGCCATTCAGAGAGTGGCGGAATGCAGGCTGCTGGTGCCGTCGCTGTGATTGAAACTGAAAGTTTGGTTTGGCTGGGACAAAATCCATGCGCCAGCCCAAAGGCAGCAGAGAGCCGAGTGTTGTTGGCAAGAACAGTGTGGGAGTTTGGGTACGGCGCGTCCAGGATCCACGCGGCAGGCAGGGAGGCCAAGAAACTGAGGGTGGGCCGCAAAAAACCCTGCGCCGATTTAAATTGGCAAGGAAGACCCGTGGCTTGGAGCTGCCGAGCGCTGTGTTTTTGTCCGCTTTGTGACAAAGTAGAAGCCAAACGGCGGCTTTTTGTCCCTCGCTGCAGACATTTTGCCGCACGGTTTCAGCAGATGGGGCAGGAGAGGAGGTGGCAGGGCTGGACGGATATTCCTGATATGAGGAGAACTGCAAGCCGCTCTGTTCCCTTGGCTTGCCTGCTGGAGCCCGGGAGGCCCTCCGCTGCTTGGCGAGGAGGGGGAACACCGGGAACCGAGGCGAATGTACATCTCCCCTCCCTCCTTCCCCGCCGAGCGGAGGGAAGTCTGTGATTGATGAGCCGGAGGTGGTGGGGAGGTCAAGCAGGGAGAGCCACGGGTCAGTAAGAAGGGAATGGCAGGGGAGACAGCGTCCCCTGGAACCCGATTCTCTCTCAAAGTGTGCAGGCCGTGGCAGGCGAGTGAGAACCGGGCTTCATGTTTCCCTCAGCACTGAGGAGGAGCTTGTGGGGAAGCGAGTGGCCATGAGGCAGGTGTGCCAGGGCCTGGACGTTTTGTGTGTGCAGAAAACATTCTTCGTAAGACTTTCTCGGTGCAGATTCTGGGGTCCACGCACGGCTAAGCCACCTGAAAGTTATTTGTCTTTAGGAAGCCGCCACAGAGACATGCGGTTTGGGTCCTCTCGAATTCTTGCCGGAGCTGTCGAAGGAGCCCAAAATGGCGGCCGCGGCGTTCCTTGAGCAAAATGGATAATGGCAGCCAGAGAGTGCCGCACCACGTCTGCGCAGGCGTGGCTTGCTGCTGTGGGGAGAGGAGTTGGACGGCTTCGAGTTGATGCATGCTGGGGTCTTGGATGTGCCGAGAACCAAATACTGTACCCGGCATCCTGCTAATTTGTGGTTTCCAAGGCACCAATTGGGGCCCTCCAAACAGACGTTGATTTTCCGGGAGCCTGCTGTGCTTGAAGCTTTCTGGCATTATTAACACACAGTTTTCTGCTAGAAGTTATTTTTCACCCCAACCCCAAGAAAATCCTGACATGAGAAAGTGAGTTGGCCCCCCTTTCTCTTTGCTGGTTCTGCCATTGGCACAGCATCCAACCTGGGTCACTTCCCAGGAGGGCGGCACAATATTTTGGGCTTCAAAGCCCTGCGAGACCTTCTGGTTTCATGCTGGCTTTCTGGAGCTGGTAGTGTTCCCATGTTGGATTTCTTCTCAGGGTCATTTTTAATGGAAAACTACCCTAAAAGTCACAGCATGACAGGCCTGCTCCCAGGGAGCAGGTTGGCTAACTCAAATAAACGTTCCTTTCCCTCCTCTGTCCTAAGATAAGACCTATGTGGAACTTTCTTCATTGGTATTTATTTCAAGTACCCACACCCCTCTGACATCTGCAGCCTCAAATCCCTGCTATTATCACTTTGCCTACTTTATATCCCCCATCTCAGAGCTGTGATTTCATTGCCCTAGACCCCTTGTCTCTTGGGTTGCACTCTGCTTTTCCCACCTTCTGGCTACCAGCAGTGTGTGCACACTCTGTTGCTATGCCCTATGTATGAGTCTCCCCACATCCGTCCACTATTTTTGCAGCATTTTTGAATAGCCCTTCCCACTCCGAAGTTAGACTGTTTGTGGATGTTCCATGACATGACACAGCTGGAGCTGATGGGAGCCGTCTTGGGGCCAGCTTTTAGCTGATACAAAATATATGAACCGTGCCCCTCTCAAACTTTCAAGGTGTTGCACACTAGAGACCCTGTGCTTATGTGGCAGAAATTGCTTCTTTACAGCAGCAATTGTTTTTACCTTGACACCGACAGCAACAATAATACTTCCTATGATACTGTAATTTTCTCCCATAGCCCTTTCCCTTGCACCTCTCTTGTACTTGCGTTTTCCTGCAGAAAGCATCCCATTTTGTTAAAAAATGCAATGTCATAAAATTCATTAGTAGCACAAAGAATGGTGTTGCATCCAGTCGATTTGAGCCATGTCAATGTTGTGGTGTTGTATCCGCTGGTGGCTTTGTGCTTGTGAAAGTGCTTAGGTCTATAGAAGGTGGCTCATCAATTTGCCCTCCTACTATATTGCAGTCTTTTGTGGCACATCCTAAACTTTTCTAAATAGGTACTGGCTTTCAGAGGGTGTAATGGGTTGCAAGGGGTAAGTACGGGGTATTGATGAACAAGGAAATACTGCTTTGCATAGGGCACTGTTAGATCCTGGAATTCCCTGTCACAAGACGTGAAGAAGGCCACCAATGTAGGTGACTTTAAAAGAGAGTCAGGCAAATTTATGGAGGCTAAAGCTATCAGTGATGTCATGCGTTGACTGGACACAGGAATGGTCAGAGAAACCAGCTGGGGAACCCTCAAGGGAACAAGGCTCAGAGCCCGGGAAGTGGTGGTGGGATGATGATGAGTGGTCAGAGGGAGAAGCCTGGGAGGAGGAGGTGTTGGAAGCTGAAGAGGTAACAGGGTTTAGTGAGCAGTGGGACACTGTGGCAGACAGCAGTCCAGAAGCAGAAGGGGAGGGAGGTCAAGAGACAGAGATGAGTCAGGCTGGTGAAGAACCCAGGGTGTCTCCTCATCTCCTGCAACCAGCTCCCCTTCCCCCTGGTCTCCCAGGACCAGGAGAGGCATGAAAAGGGAGGAGCAAAGGCAGGCACACCAACGCAGTCTCAGATTGCTTGGGAAAGACCCAGGAGAGGAGGAGACTTTGGCAGCTGTGGGCAAGACCCACCGAAGAAGAAGAGTTGCTGGTTTCGTTAGGCCCTCCCAAGCAGACCTTGTTCCTTCCAATACAGAGTTAACTTCATGTACTTTGTGTGATTTATTGCTGGCTCGCTTCCGACAGGCAGCGGCTACTCGTCCCACGATGGCTGTACTCTTACCTCCAGGATCCAAGGGCTGCATGCCTCTGGAAACCAGCTGCTGGGGAGCAAATGAGGGAGACTGCTGTTGTGCTCAGGTCCTGCTTTCAAGCTTCTGCTGGGCATCATCAGGCCAGCCCTTGTAGAAAGCAGATGCTGGACGTTCAGGCCTTCAGTATGATATAGCAAGGCCCTTGTGTATGTGTGCTTGGTTTTATCTCGGAAATCAATACAGCAACCCTGAAAGGCAACCCACAATTATCCCTGTGTTACTGACAGGCAAGCAGCTCTCCCTCTCTCTCTCCCTCCCCATGAGTGAGTGAGTTTGTGTCTACCATGAATTTGGATCAGGATGTGTCCCGGCTCATAGCTCATTCATTCTACCTAACAGCCGTGCTGCATTCTACCCTACAACCAGAGTAAAGGGCGAAGTTACATGTTATGCTGGAGTTTTGCGATAGGAACTTCTGATGTAATTTTCTTCCCCCAAAAGCAGCTGCAATCGTGAGTGTGGGTGAACTGGAGCAAGGCTTCCTTGCAAAGGAGAGGGAGGCAACCATTTCTTCCTCAAGCAAGTGTACCTCTCCCGTCCTGATGCCTTTATATATTTCTGCCCATATATTTGGGTGGTCAGTTTGGGGAAGTCAGCAGGTAGGCCAGCTTTGGGGGACCTGTGGACCTCCAGGCAATGTTGGAACTACAGCTAGTTAAGCTAGTAAAGTGTTAAACTCCAGACTGGTGCTGTAGCCTGCATCCAAATTGAGTTGTTCTACTGGCTGCTTTTTGGAGAAAGAAGTGTTAGATTGTGGGTGCCAGTCACACGATCCCAGGCGTAACGTATCATTTTGCCCTCTGTTTTATTTATTTATGTGATGGAATTTGTCGGATCATAAAAGCAGTTTACATGAAATGAAAATATGCATTAGAACTCTTGGTAAAAGAGTCGAAATACAAGTTAGTGCAAATATATGTGCATGAGATATTGAACAGCAGGTAGACTTTACTTGATTGTGTAAGCCCATCTAAACAAAAGGTGTATTGGTTGGTTGGTTGAACTTCCTCATAAGTTAAGAACTGACCAAAATCAGATCAACCTTCTCCAACCTTTTGCCTTCCAGATATTGGACCACAGTTCCCACCAAATGTTGGCTGGGGGCTGATGGAAGTTGTAGTCTAAAACAGCTGGAAAATGCCTGGGGAAGTGTGAGTGTCTCTGGCTGAAAAAGCCTCTGGTCCTGATGCTGAGGATCCAAGTGAGGAGGTGGTTCACCTGTTCATCTTTTTATTATGCTTGCTCTACAGCCAGCTCTTCCCATTTTGCTCCTAGCATGGCCTGGGACAAGTAACATAGTTCCTTTTTTTTTTTTGTCCCTCTCACAAAGCAGCTACTAATCCACCTTCCCTTTCTTCCCTCTGCCTATTGTCCTGTAATTAAAAGAGTTGGATGCAAGGACCAGCGCTCATTGTCTGCCTATAATGGGGCTCTGCCTGAGCTGGGGCCTTTAGGCGCTGCTGTAATATGAGAAGCAATGATGAGAGAGAGAGAGAGAGAGGCTGCTTTGAAATGCTGGCTTTGTTTGGGACTCTAAATGAAGCCGCAATCTTCCCATGCTGCAGGTGGAGCATTTGAGTCGGATGCGGGTCAGCAAAAATCTGAAAATGGGACAAGGATGCAACTTGCGTCAGGGACACGTGCCTGCTCTGCTTAGGTCAGGGGGCAGCTGAGCTGTGGTGCTCCAGGTGTTGATGGATTCTCAAGTCCCATCATCCTTGCTTGAGTAATGGTCCTGCTGGCTGGAGCTGATGGGACATACAGTCGTACCTTGGAAGTCAAATGGAATCTGTTCCAGAAGTTGGTTCAACTTCCAGAACGTTTGGAAACCAAAGTGTGGCTTTTGATTGGCTGCAGGAATCTCCTGCAGCCAATCAGAAGCCGCGAAAACTGCACTGGATGCTCGGCTTCCAAAAGAACGTTAAAAAACCGGAACACTCACTTATGGGTTTCGATCATCTGGGAGCCAATTTGTTTGGGAGCCAAGGCGTTCAACCTCCAAGGTATGACTCCTAGATGGTAGAGTTGGAAGGGACCCCGAGGGTCATCTAGGCCAACCCCCGCAATGCAGGAATCTTTTGCCCAACGTGGAGCTTGAACCCACAACCCTGAGATTAAGAGTCTCGCACTCTACCGACTGAGCTGCCTCGTCACTGTAGGAAGCTGCCTTGAACTGAATCAGACCATTGGCACAGCTAGTTGACTGCAGTGGCTATTCAGGATTTCAGACAAGGGACATTCCCTATTTTACCTGAAGATGCTGTGGAAACGTCTAGTTCAGCAACACCTGTAGAGCTGCAGGTTCCTCACCCCTGGCTTGCTTGCAGGTGTGGCACCAGCCCTGCACAGATGTTGGAGTCTTCATGCCATCTGGGCACACATGTTGCTTTGAGAATGCACATGCGTTTGTGTCAGAAATATGCGCACATGAGAGAACCTGAGTAAATCTGGGGTTGAGAAAGCACATCTGTTTGAGACTGAGAGGAGATCTGACAGCCATCTATCTTCAAATATCTTGAGGGCTGCCACATGGAAGATGGAACAAGCTTGCTTTCTCCTGCTCTGGAGGGCAGGACTCGAACCAGTGGCTTCGGGTTACAAGAAAGGAGATTCTGTCTCAACTTTCTGACAGTAAGAGTTGTTAGAAAGTGGAACAAACTCCCTCAGGAGGTTGTGGACTCTCCTTCCTTGGAGGTTTTTAAGCAGAGGTTGGATGGTCATCTGTTAACGGATGCTGTAGCTGAGATTCCTGCATTGCAAGGAGTTGGACTAGATTACGCTTCCAACTCTAAAATTCTAGGATTCTTTGTATGCATAGGGTTGTGCGAACAGCTGAGACTTGCTTCCCCGTGTGCGAAATGATCCGGGTCAGAGGTATTGAAGCAACAGAGAGTTGTGCCATTTGCCTACTCAGCAAATGTTGATCCATTTGCATTTTGCAGTGTGCGCTGACTGAATGCCTTCTGCCTGCCTCATCTCCACTGCAGTACATGATTAGGAGGAACATGCTTAAACATGAACATGTCTCCAGCCAGGTGGGACATGCAAGTGAAACGATGGTTTGTGCACTGCGTCCCTGAGAATCCATCAGTTGCGTATAGACAAATAGCACAGTGTGTGTAACTGAACATAAACATCTGGGCAGCAATGCTGCTGGGAGCTAGCAAGGGCTTAATTTTAAGGATTTCATCTAATCTGTGGCACCCATCATCCCAGAGCTAGCTGTGGTGGAAGAGAGTTGTGGCCTTTCCAGATTCCCCATCCTTGTCCTAGAGCGTTGGAACCATCAGCCAGAGAAACTTGGGTTCTGATCTGCATTCAGATGTGTTGCGTACTGGGTGGCCTTGGGACAGTTGCTCACACTCGACCCAACCTGCCCCACAGAGCAGCTGCGTGGATAGAACAGGGACAACCCCACATAAACTGCCCCGAGCTCTCTGGTGGAGGAGCAGGATGGGAATGTGGCGAACAGGGTGTGTGTGTTCTGGTTTGAAAACGAGATGGTGCAAATAAACGAGGAATGTTGTGCAGGCTCGGCTTGTTTTCTGCATGCACACACTCTGGAAAGTTTGGGTTTCTGCAGAATCCTGATTTTGAGGAAAAAATGCAGACAGGAACAAAGGACAGGCTAAAGGAGAAGTGTGGACCAATGTGGGGCCCTTAAAAACACAAGGGTAGGAGAAGATACAGCTGCTTCCCTACAAATCAGTGCAGGCTTACATGGAGGCCTCTTGCTGGTTCTCAAGACCTTCCTTACTACTGGGGACTAGCAGCGTGTCCTTTTTAAGAAGCTTGGGCGGGTGGGGAGAAAATCCATTGTGAAACCCCAATGAAGAAGACGACAGACAGCCCTACTCTGGAGCTTTGTACGTCTTTTTTGTTTCCTGCAGTCATCGCTCAGGCTAGCTGGTCACATTCTGGGGTTGGCAATAGGTTAGTCTGCCAGCTCTGACTGTCAGTATCACTTCAGGCCCCAGGGTTTCAGAGAGGGGTCTTCCCCAGCCCTGCTGGAGGAGCCATGCTTATGAATCTCTGCCACTCTTTCCCCCGAACGGGGGCTTCTCTAAGAAATGCAGGAGGAGGTATTTTCTCTAGGCTCTTCCAACCAGCCCTGGCTCAGCTTGTCTGCCACAGTTAACAAGGTTTGCAAGCGAATGCTCCAGAGAGAGGTGTCCTTCCTGCGCCTCCTCTGTCTCCAAGGAGTGGCTCAGGACTCCCAGGCAGCATGGATTCTTTCCTCCCCCCCACTCCAGTTGTTTTTGCAAAAGTTGCTCTGCAGTATAACAAGTACCTGTCTGATGGTATGTGTTGTTGAGAAGGGAGGGAGGCCTCACGCCTTCCTTGCTGAGTGATGCTGCTCTGCAGTCTGGATAAACACCACCTACCCATGCGCTGAGGCTGTGAGTGCAAGTTGGGGCCTATTTTGCATGTGCTTGGCTCGGGACGTGAGCCAAGTCGATGGTGAGGATGCAGCCTGGGACTCTGCGACTTTTTCCTGGCGGTCCCACATGGAGGGATACCCAAAATGCGGAGGGAGGAAGGAACTCACTCAGCAATGAGGCTGTGATAGGGATCACTCAGAGTTTTATTTTGGAAACTGGGCTTTATATTACCAGAAGAGGAGAATATGGAGAGAGTGGACAATACCTCAAGGACCACGTCTCTCCATATGAACCAACCTGGACCCAGGGGTCATCCTCTGAGGTCCTTCTTTGTGTGCCTCCTCCACAAGAGGAACGGGCCTTTTCTGCAGTGGCTCCCCCTTTGTGGAACGTTCAACTGGTGGTTTCATTACATACCTTTAGGCGCCAGGCAAAAACGTTCTTCTTCCACCAGGCCGTTGGCTGATTGCAGACCCTCCAAGTGTCCCTATTTTCAGGGACATCCCTGATTTAGAGAAGCCATCCCGGTTTCTGATTTGATCCCAGAATGTTCCACTTTTCCTTAGGATGTCCCTATGTTCATTGGAGAAATGTTGGAGGGTATGGAGTTATCCAACCCCCAAGCTGCCTGAAGGCAATCTTGTATAGGGAATATTTTTTAAAATGTTTTTATATATGTTGGAAGCTGCCCAGAGTGGCTGGGCAACCCAGTAAGATGTGTGGGGTATAAATAGTAAAATTATCATTATGGAATGGGACGTCACTATTTTCATCGGATAAATGTTGGAGGGTATGTGATTGACATCCAATGCCCTTTTGAAATGTGTAGTGGATTATTGGTTTGTTTCTGTTCTTAATTTTATCATTCATTTTGTGTTTTTTGGGATTGCAATTTTATGTTGTGAACTGCCCTGACATCTACATATAGGTTGGTATACAAATTTAATAAATAATAAAAGAATAAAAAATAATTTAGGGGAGTCCAGCTGTCAAGAACATTTGGGGCCATAACTCAGCGGCAGAGCTTGTATTCTGCATATAAAAGGTCCCTTGTCTCCTGTCTGCAATTTTTACCCCAGATTCTTCCTTATGGGTCAAATCTGTGCCCTACCTGGGCTCCGTGCATCCTCTAGCATTCTATGTTAGGGGTAAGCAGACAGGAGACTAGCTCAGACTTGGTGTGGATGGGTTTAATTCTCAAGAGGGAAAAAAAGCCTGTTTTAAATGCTTGTTCCTTTTCCCACTTGTGTTTCCTACACAGTGGGGCAGAGTAATTGGTTAATCTGACCAGAAGAGAGCATGTTCTGTCAAAACTTAATAGAGCATTTTGTTCCATGTAGGAGAGTATTGCTCTGTACAATTTTGCGTATAGAATCTGGAAGTGTTTTTTTTTTTATACCTACTTTTAGGATGCATCCAAAAACACAGTACTTATTTATTGGATAACTTCTCACCCTTTTAAGCTGCTGAGCTTTATAAGGATGCTAACTGGAAGTGACTCCACACACACAATGCAGCACATCACCCTTTATTGATCAACCCAAACCTTTCACAATGTTATTTCTGGGTGGCTGTGTGCCGGGTTGTTTCTCTCGTATTACATAACTCTCTGTGGCTCTCGCCACCCCAGCCACACAAATCGGCTAATAGTCCAAAGGTTTTCCTTATGCTCGTCCACTGGTCT
Source organism: Podarcis siculus (assembly GCA_034642415.1). NCBI lineage: Eukaryota > Metazoa > Chordata > Lepidosauria > Squamata > Lacertidae > Podarcis > Podarcis siculus. The sequence continues at coordinate 5,142,350 of JAXCMG010000046.1, read as the reverse complement.
TCAGCTGGTGGGTTGGGTTGCAACACAGGAGCGATGCAGGCTCTGAGATTAAGCAATGGGTCCCCCAGTGCAGAAAAACTGGGTTCCTGGGTCTAAAAAGGTTGAAGATTAATATTCTAGTCTCTGTGGTTTTAGAGGCAACTCTACCTTCCAGAACAGATGGTACTAGGGATACAGGGCGCCATGACAGGTGAAAAAAAGAAAAAGAAATGATATTTTGTTTATATATTATTATTATTATTAGCTAATTAAATTTGTATACCGTCCTTCATCTGCAGTTCTTAGGGAGGTTGGGAATTGTAGTCCAAAATGTCTGGAGGGCAGCAGGTTGGGGAAGACCTCTGAACTCTGTAGGAGTGCAATACCATGCATGTCTACTTGCAAAAGAAAGCTCAGTTGGTAGAGCATGAGACTCTCTGTTTCGGGGTTGTGGGTTCAAGCCCCATATTTGGCAAAAATGTATGTGGATAGATGACAGGATGCATACAATATAAATATGGTGAAGGGCCTTATGGGTACATTTCCCCATTTTTTGCTTTTTTCTCTCTTACTTTTATATATTTTGGTCCTTTTAAATATTCCTGTATTGTAGACTACTTTGATCCTGATGGCATTTTATGTTGAAAGGTTTCAGTAATTGTTGTGTTTTTTTTAAAAGGAAAAGAAAGAACGAAAGTTCAGTTGGTAGAGCTGATGCTCTCAGTTCCAGGGCTGTGGGTTTGAGGCCCGCCCCCCCCATAGGGCAAAAAAAGGTTCCTGCATTGCAGGACATTGGTTGAGATTTCTATGATTCTAAGTCCCATTGACTCGGTCCCAGCTGAGCGCATACAAATTAAGGAGGAGATAATTGCAGAGCTCAAGCAGAGAGGATGCAAACCTGAATATACAGGACCACCCAGGTGTGGCCTAGTGGACATCCTTTTCCTCCTCATCTCCTGAAGGCAGCAGCTGGCTCCTACTCCCTGGCTTCCAGTGCCTGTGATGACTTGTCTGTCCTTAGCCCAAAATCTCCAGCCCATCATAATAATACAGCCGCCTGCCTATTGTGTCACAGAGGCTTATGTGTCATAGCGCATAAGCAAGAGTTGTTGTGCTTCTGTATTTTATTTTCGTTCACGGCGGCGATGCTCATTCAGCGCTGTACAAATCTAAGTGGCTGGTCTCAAAAAAGATGATTTCCCTGATCCCCCCCCCCCCGCAAAAAAACACCTGGTTTCTTGTTTACATTAAAAGAGTTCAGTTGCAATGTTTTTGATAGAAAGTAATTAGTCCAGTTTTAAGAGATTGTGTAGCGTTAACAGGGCATTCAGATTTAATGTTAACCAAACTGTTGTTGTTTTAAAAAAGAGAGAAATGACAATTACAAATGGTGTGTGGGGGGGGGGAAATCAAAATTTTATCAGCTGCTTTAGCTAGGAATAGCCAAGCCCTCTTTTTAAAGCCTGGCTTTAGGAGAAGGGTGTGTGTTAGCTCCACACCGCAATATTAAGTGAGGCGTATTAGCAGACAGGTTTTCTGTATTGACAAACGCATTGCTTTGACAAGCTACCTGTCTCCCTCCGACAGCTCACTTACGACCTTCAGCGCTGCTTCTTTCTGCAGAAGTATATTTTATACGGCGAAGAAACCAATAATCTTTCTTTTCTTTTTCTTTTTTAAGGTGTGTAACGGGAGGGTATGAAATGCTAGCTGCTGCTGCTGTGTTTTTTTTAAAAAGAAAATTATCCTGAGCGAGTTATGAAATTGTAGGCCAATTCCTTTTTTTTGGGGGGGGGGGGGGAGAGGGGAGCGAAGGAAGGAAGCCGAAAAGAAGAAGCATGGAACGAAACTGCCCACTTTGCAGCCTGACTTGCAGCAGCCTCTGATCTCCTGCAGGGGGAGCTGGCACATAGCTTCTGCCTGCGCATTAAAAGTGGCAAGCGCATGGGTTTCCCAGGACCCCTCTTTTCCGAAACGTTGCAAAGAGGCGGCGTTCATGGGTCACGGCCTTTCGTGGGCCTGGAATAGCTTTGCCCTGACAGCTCAGGTCCTCTGGGGAGTGCCAGGCGGGAGCGCATGAAGTGTGCGCATCCTGAGCTCTCAGCGCTTTCTCTCGTCCCCTTCCTTCTCCACCCCGACATAAAGGGCTTTGCTTGCGTCTTGCAACGGGTCCTGTGGCTTGGTGCTCAGACCTCCTCTTTCGCTGCCTTTCTCCCCCCCACCACTTCCTCTCAAACCTGTCATGGCCGCTTCCGCAGCGCACAGCCCTTCTGAATCTTTCATGAGATGTGCTTTGTCAGAGGCGAGGGGTTCTCCTATTAAGCTGAGAGACACAGGGGCTCATTCCTCTTGCCAGCGGTTGAGGTGGGGCAGGTGGCCAGCTAGAGATGAGGGGGCGGGAGAGATAAAAAGTCCGTTTTCTCTGCTGCTTCATTTCAAAGCTGCTTTTTGAGGCCATTATCAAGCAAGCATGTTTGGGCTTTGAAGTGCACAAAGGTGGGGTTGACCTGGCCGTGAGTTTTCCTTTTGGCAGAACTGAAATGGTGATAATGAAGTATACACTCCTAAACTTTGGTCTTTGTATCTCTCTCTCTCTCTTTTTAATTAGGGAGGCTCTGTGATGTTTCTTTGGCGGCCTTGTAGTTTTAAGGCATAAACTCGCCTCAGCCAGGTGAGGGGGAGACACACACCTGAACTGTGTTTGCAGCCAAAAGATGGTTGCACCCATCAGCGCAAACGCCGTCTTTGTTCAGCTTTTTCTTTTCTTTTACAAAAGTAGGAAAACCGAGGGAGAACGGCTGGTTTCAAAGGCAGCGGGGGCCGTGTCCAGGCAGTCTTGGCCAAAATTTTGCTCTCCAGCTCTTCTGGATTGTATCTCCCTTCAGTGGAAATTGTAATCTAAATCGGCTGTAATGCACCAGGTGGGCAGAGGCTGTGCCAGTCTCTGTGTAACTTCGTGAGAGGGTAAATGTCCCTTCCCTTTTCTTAAAAATAAAGTGGAGCTAGATGAGCACTCCAGCTCTGGAGAATGATCTTTTCTCTCTCTTACTCTTTTTAAAACCTTCTTAAAAGAGCTATTAGAACATAACTGGTGAAGGCTCCATTGGTGAAGGCTGGTTGGAGGAGACTTAGCGTATTTTTCGCTCTATAAGACACACCAGACCATAAGACACATCTAGTTTTTGGAGGAGGAAAACAAGAAAAAAAATATTCTGAATCTCAGAAGCCAGAACAGCAAGAGGGATCGCTGCGCAGCGAAAGCAGCGACCCCTCTTACTGTTCTGGCTTTTGGGATAGCTGCACAGCCTGCATTCACTCCATAAGACGCACACACATTTCCCCTTACTTTTTAGGAGGGAAAAAGTGAGTCTTATACAGCAAAAAATACGGTAATACTGGTGCTGTCATGGGCACTTTCCAATTGGTTCCTGCGACGCTTACACAAGTTTTTCTGCATAGCGCTGTCAGTAAGTAGCAGTGAGTGAGGAATCTCATTTTCATGACAACATTTTTGTGGTTCCGACTGCAGAGGCAAATGACACTCCCGGCCCCTGCTCTGCAACAGGAGAGTTATCTCAGGATAAATCGTATAGATCCCCCGCAAAAAAGCACAACAGCTTGCAGTTTTGTGCATGAAACATCCTGGCAGTGTATAGATCGGAGATGGGCCCTTCGTCAACAAACAGCAATAACTTCTTACCAGGACAGCTGCCTTCCCTGCCCCAGAGTGTGCAACTTTTTTGGAGATTGGGGGTGATGAAGGTTCTTTCCAAAAGGCAAGATGATTGGCGAGAATTTGGAAGCTTTGCAGGGCAAGGAAGCACACAGGGGCTGACCCCCCAACTATGCTGTCGCTCTGTGTGGCTGATGCTTTTGCAAAAAAACCCTGCATGTCAGCGGGAAAAGTGCAACCTCATGTTCTCTGCCACAGGCGGTTTTTTGTCCCGGACAAAGGCACTCCCTCCAGAGGCCTTTGTGATGCTGTTCAGAATGTCGCTGGGATTAATTGTACCAATAGGTGCCTGAATGCAGGGAGCACAAGGTTGCTTGCTGCGGCCACAATTACCTCCTGAGCTGGGCAGGGAGTCAAAGCTTGGGCAGGGGAGGTTCGCCCTCTCTGGGGTCAGCACTACCAGTTGGATTGCCGGCCTTGGGGCTCCCGCTGCAGGGGTGATGAAATGACTCTTAGGCTTACTTTCTTGTATGTGGGTAGAAGCGCGACACAGTTTCAGGGGTCATAACTGCTGTTTGGGTTACCTTTATATAGGAGGCATGGGTACAGAAATTCGCAACCGTACCTTGTGAAATGATGCTACAATGCTAGCATTATAGAGTTGGAAGGAATCCCCAGGGCCATCTACTCCAACCCCGGGCAATGCAGGAACAGTGGTCAAAATTAGCCAGATGTGTTTTGCAACTGGAGCAGGACCGATTGTGGCCAAATGGAGATCTCCATCTGGCTGGCCCCTCCAGCTCTCTCCAGCAGCTAAGCAGAATAGCTTATTTATTGCAATTTATATCCCACCATTTTCTCCACGGAGTCCATGGTTCACCCACTTCCTCAGTTAATCTCTACAACGACCCTGTGAGGTAGGTTAGGGGGCTGTGATTCCAAGGTCACCCATTGAGCTTCAGGACTGAGTGAGGATTTGAAGCCCAATCTCCCAGGTCCTAGTCAGACACGCTTAAGCACTACCCTACCCTGGCTTCCTACAGTACTTCTTCTCTATGGGGCAGCTATATAAATTGACTAGGTAAATATTAGGGAGAGCAAACTATCACTGGGAGAAGGATCTGAAAAAAATTCCTTGAAGCCTGAATTTGTTTTATTCTGGATTGTTTTATTTGATGTTTTAATGTCTTGCAAGCTGCTTTGAGACCCCCCCTTTAATAGTAATTATAATTATAATAATAAACCACATGGGGGGGGGGAGAGAAGGTGCCATTTGGCCAATAGCTTATATATCTATGAGTTTCTAATAATGGTCCTGCCCACAGCTATCCCTGGCTGGGCTCGGACCACCAACCTTCTGGTTAATAGCCAGGCGCATTAACCCATTGTGCCACCATTGAGTCGTTTTATGAGACAACTTAGTACACTGCTGCTTGTCATGGGAAGCCCCACGTAGGAAAGAGATGTGAGGAAAACGTCTCTGTGAGAGAACAAGCAAATAATTCCTTCCCTGTCCTGGTACTTGCTTCTGCCATTGAGTTCCTGTAGCCTCCGCGCCATTGCTCTTGAATATGCTTGCCAGTCTACTTTGGTCCTAGTCGCTGGCTGAAATCTATCCTTGCAATCGGATAGTTTCTTGGAAGGAGGAGTGCCGACCTGCTGGCAAGGTGGCAGGCTGGAGCTTCTCCCCCCCCCCCCTGCCCCCCATAAAAGGCATTACCCTGCGGTGCCATGCCCCAGCCTGCTCTTTCAGCAGCCAAGAACGTTGCAATGGCCTGTGATGTCGGTCCAAACAGTTAGTATCTCTTAATGAGGTTCTGACTTGCCCGCAGTAAAACTTGGAACCGGGAGTCTCAGTGAGGAGCAGAGCACCTGAAACAAGCTGCAGATTGCATTTTGGCCCTTATGACTCGGCACGTATCCCGGGAGAATCGGTTGGCTCAGCCGCACCCTTTGTTCTACGATATCATCTGCCTCCCCCCCCCCCACCCGCTTTCTACTTTCTCCCTTTGCTGTGGTTAATCTTTCATTCCTCGGTACTCCTTTTCTGCCTGTCTTAAGGATATTCTGCAGCTGGCAAAGGATGCTTCCAGACATCCCTGACCTGGAGCTTTGGGCATGCCGGTTCAGAGCTTCCAAGCTTTGTGGTTCAGATGGAGATGATAGGAACCTTGGAAGCTCCATTGGCCCATCCAACTCACGATTGTGAATCTCCAGGATTGCAGGCAGGTTCTTCTTCCAGCCCCACCTTGAGATGTTCAGGATTGAGCCTGGACCTTCTTCATGGAAAGCAAATCCTCTACCACCGAGCTATGACCCTTCCCCATGGTGTCTTCAGTAGAGCTGGGCGTTATAGCGATATATCGCCCAAAACCGTTTTGACGCCATATCGGTTTCATAATTGTTGACCTGGCAATATATAGCAAATGATAATGATGTACTATGCAGAAATCACAAGGCGGGAAAAAACCATGAAGCCAGCCAATGCCCCAAATAGCTCCGTCCTTGTTTCAGACATTGTGCTATATCAAAATCTTTCATTTATATCCTGCCTTCCTTCCATCCAACATGGTTCCACTCAGGCATTGATTGACCAGATCCAGACCTGCTTAGCTGCAGCAAGATGGTGGCCTCATGTCCTCGTATTGTGTTATTAGACAGGCTAGAGATGGCAGAGTTTATGATACAGATAAAGATGTATCGTTTCTATAATATTGTTCTGACTGGAAGGCCAAAAACCCCTCTTAATGTTGAGAGCCAAGTCTGTTTTCTCTGTGTGGTGTTGCTTTTCCTTGGTGTCGAGGGAGGGGGTGTCTTCAAGCACCACCCATTTTCCTCCTGTGAAACCGGTATTTTGTTCTGGGGAGGGATCAGATAACGTCATTTGACGTTTGGATCTCAGACACAACCTCTCCCTTGCACTCATTTTCTTTGGGAGGCCAGGCTTCCCGCGGCAGCCGTTTTATGACTTGCCACCTCTTGCCACGGCAGACATTTTGTGGTATAGCCATGGCAGTTTCTCAAATTCTGAAATGTGCCCACAGGCTCAAAAAGTCTAAGAATTCCTGCATTCAGTTTTTTTGCCAATATATTGGTCCAAATGAATGTGTACACACACACACACACACACACACACACACACACACACACAGAGACACACACACCCTGATGTCTGCTTCCTTTGTGCATGTGTGTTTTCTCCACTGTTTTTTGAGACCATTGCGGAGGATGCCTTTTGCTAATTGCTTTGTAAAATGCAACTGCCTTCCAATTAAAAAATGCTTCACGTGGCGCACAAAAGATGCAACGGGAACGTGAAATCTCGAAAAATTCATCAGTGTCTGCCTAAAACTTAGCCGGAGTCTGCTAGGGGGGTGCAAATTACGTAGGCTTCCTGGCTGAGGGGTGTGTGTATACGAAGTAAACTGTCTAATGTAATAATTAGTCACAGCAAAACAGACACTTGTGCCATCGTTCACATATAACAAGCATATACTGCTCTGCAAAGCAGTTAAATCACTGTTGGGAGAAGCAAGATGTACTCTGCCCTCAGGGCTCGGCAGTATATTAGTTTCAGTAGGCCTAAGCTGACAGTGAATCAGAGGAGGATTTGGGAAACGAAGTTGCCCTCCCCCCAAAAAAGCATCCCTCCTTTCCGTACTGTTTTGGGGTGGGCACTGAGAAGAGGGTCAAAAGTGTTTGCCTCTGCAAGGTGTAACGGGGGGAATATTGTTGCTGCTTTGAATGGAGTTCTGTTTACTGCAAAGTGGCACCTTTGTACAATTTTGGGCATAAAACCAAATGTCCTGAATTTGGGGGGGGGCTCCATGTGACTGCACCTCCTTCAAAGTAAAAGTAGGCACCTTTAAGCAAGTTTCATTAAAACTGTAAGTAGCACCTTTTTTGGCTCAGGTATCTGTGCATTAGGAAAAGTCTGTATCTGTTGAATTTTAGCCTGCAGTGTCATAAACAGAGGAATTCTGGGAAGGGGCAAAGGGGCAGCCTTATGTCCATATGCCTTGATGTCTCTCACAGTCCCTTCCCTTTTCTTTCAGCTGCTGAAAAGATGCTTTCTGGCTTTTCCTTCTTTGTCTTCTCCAGCCTCTCCCCCCCCCCCCTTCCCCGCTTTTTTGTGGTTGACTGCGTCCCTAGATTTCTAATTACTGCAGGGATAGTTCTTTTTATTATTATTTTTAGCCTCTTCTTGTGCCTCCTTGTTCGGCGCCCGTCTTTTCAGGTGAGCTCGTGGATCCTGACAAAATCAGGATGCAAATGGCACGTCTCCTGTCAGAACGCAGCATCTGTCATGGATCAGCACACTCTGGCGGAACATACCTCCGAGAAGGGCATTTCGTGAGGGGGTGCAGGCTGTCCGTGTGTGTGTGTGTTTGTGTGTGTGTGTGTGTGTGTGTGTGTTGGCTTTACCTTTTGGACATGCGCTGAACAGGGAGGCAAGGTTGGCATCAGGTCTAGAAGTTCCCGCTGCCTTCTTCTGGCTCTTTCTTGGGGTCTCCCAGCGCAAGGCTCTCCTTGCTCCGGTCCCCCGAGAGCAGATGAAGCAAATAACCCCCAAAACTGCAGCCACAAATCTAGCCGTAGTCGCTTTCCACTTCAAGCAGGATGAAGATGGGCAGGCACAGGCCTGAAACCACCGTTTTGCAGCGGTGCTCGCGTTACTTCAGCTTTGCAAATAAGTTCACCGTCGTTATTAGCCCAGGAAAACTTTCGCTAGCCTTCCCTGCCTCTGCGCTAGCGGTTTCTGACACTGCAAGGGGGGGGGGGTATTTCCCACTTAATAGAAGCTACCCTGCGTGGTTTCCTGGAAACGGTTCTGATTCACCATAGGAGACCCGATGATTAGCTATTTACAAGCCTCCATTACAAATGTCCAGCTTTTTGTTTGCCTTGGCTAAATTGGTTCCCCAGGGGTTCTCCCAATTCTTTTGTCCTCCGTGGGTTCTTCCTGCTGCTGCTGCTGAGCTTTTTCAAGGGGAAGGAGCGCCCCCAGCATCGGTCTCAGTACCTTTTTGGGGGTGCTGGCTTCAGGAACGCAGCAGGAGCTGATATGCTTCTAACACACCTGTAATTTAGGTATTACAGTTTGAACCAAGGTGTAAAATCATCCTTGTTTAAATGGATTTTTAAAATACATGTGCAAGTTCCTCCATAGCAAAGGGTGTTACATGCAATTCTGTGTGCCCAGGGCTCTTTGCATAAATACAGAATTGGGAACCTGGTCATTTTGTGATACTCCTCCTTTGTTTTAACCCAGGGAAGCCAGTCCTTTAAAAGCCCACAATTTACCATGTCACGTGTGTAGTTTGTCATTGGTGCTCGGGCGCTTTCTGAGGGCCCGAATTGACTCTGAATCACGGACTGTGCGAACAGCTGATTTGCAAAACTGTTCTTGGGGACTGTGTCATTTCTGAGCATTGTGTGTTTGAATGCTTCCCTGCAAAAATAATGCCTGCCGAAAGGCAAGCTAGCCTAAGCTAGAAGACACTTTGTTCCTGACATTTGGATTTCCCCCCTCATCTGGGGGAACATTTAGCCTTGCAGTCCCCCACTTTGCAGTCTGAACTGATATAGTCCAGGAACAGTTTTACGGCAAGATCTGCTTTCTGCACAGACCAGGTCTGAGTGGTGCCTTGGCATGAGATGGAAACCATCCATCTTCCAGTGCGATCCTTGAGCTTTGATCAGGCTCCAGTCTGCTTCCCCCCCTTTTGGAGCAGCTGTTCCATCACAGCCCCATCTCTGTTCCAGGGGGGTAGCACTTGGATTCCTAAAATCCCAGGATGCGGCGTAAACTCCTTGCAAAACCAAACTGGAAAACTAATTTCTATCTCACCCAGAGGGTGCTGAAGGGCGATGGGGTGGGAGTGGGAGACTGCAAAAAGGAAGCCCATATAGCTTTCCCACCTGCATTGGCGGCACATGGTTTTTTATTTTCTTTTTTGTTGCTCCAAAATTCCACTTCTACTTTGGTATCCTTACTTAGATTTGATAGTTCCATATTGTCACGGACCTGTACAAAACGAGTTTCGGCTAATCCAGTATTGTCATTTTGTTTACGCAGCACCATCAGTGTACACAGGAATTTTTAGTTTAGAGAATGCCCATAAAAGGTGGGCCTGACCGTAAAGGGACCCCTGACCGTTAGGTCCAGCCGCGGACAACTCTGGGGTTGCGGCGCTCATCTCGCTTTATTGGCCGAGGGAGCCGGCGTACAGCTTCCGGGTCCTGTGGCCAGCATGACTAAGCCGCTTCTGGCAAACCAGAGCAGTGCACGGATACACCGTCTACCTTCCCACCAGAGTGGTACCTATTTATCTACTTGCACTTTGACGTGCTTTCAAACTGCTAGGTTGGCAGGAGCAGGGACCGAACAATGGGAGCTCACCCCGTCATGGGGATTTGAACCGCCGACCTTCTGATCGGCAAGCCCTAGGCTCTGTGGTTTAACCCACAGCACCACCCGCGTCCTAGAGAATGCCCATAGAACCAATTGTAGAATAGAATTGTAGAGTCATCTAGTCCAACCCTCTGCAATGCAGGAATCTCAGCTAAAGCATCCATGACAGGTGGCCATCCAACCTCTGCTTAAAAACCTCCAAGGAAGGAGAGGCCACCACCTCCTTCAGGAGTCTTTCCCACTGTTGAACAGCTCTTCCTGACGTTGAGTCAGAATCTCCTTTCTTGAATTAATTGATTCAGATCCGAGCCTCTGGAAGAGGCTTATGGAATCATAGTCAACAATCACCAGCTAAAAACAAAAAAAGAAAAGCCTGCAAACAAAACTTTTGCCCAAGAACAGGCAATGGAGGAGAGGAAGGACGACATAGAATCATAGTTGGAAGGGACCCCGATAATCATCTCGTCCAACCCTCTACGGTGCAGAAATATTCCCTTACGGGGACCAAACCTGCAACTTTGGCGTTATAATCAGAATACTCTAACCAGCTGAGCTATCCAGCTGGTGGCATAAAAGAGCCCTGCTGGATCAGGCCAGTGGACAATCTGGTCCAGAATCCTGTTCTCACATTGGCCAGCCAGATGCTTGTGGGGAGCGTGCAAGGAGGACCTTGGAGGCACAACAGCCCTCTCCCCTCCTGCCGTTTCCAGAAAGGGGTATTTAGCGGAAGCGCACTGCCTCCCAGCAGTGGACAGTGACGTGTGGCAGATGTAGGCTAAGACACTTTGGATGTAATCCAAAGTGTGCCGTAGTTTGGGGCAAGCGATTGGGATGGAGGCTAAAACCAAGACCTTGGAAGAGGTGGGCTTTGAGGAGGACTCTGAAGAAAGTTGACATCCCTTAAGTGGTGTGTGTGTGCGTGTGTGTGTGTGTGTGTGTGTGTGTGGAACCTCTGTCTCTGCAGACTGCAACTCCCATTGTCCCTGACCATGTTTGCTGGTGCTGTTAGGTGTCCAAGAACTTTTAGTTTCCCACCCCTGGCTTAGGTGATCTGGCTGGGAGTCCCAGGCAAGAGAGAGAGAGGGAGAGACGGGAACCATTTCTAGATTCAAGACAAGATGCAGCATTCTGGCGCACTGTGGGGAGTGTTTTGGACGTCCATGTGCTGCATTCCGCGGCACTTGTTTTCAGGGCAAAGCATGGGTGGTATGCAAACCACTTCCAGCACGCGCAAGTTTCCTTTCAATAAACGCAGAAGCCCATCAATCATGCCTTTTGATGGGAGATAGATCACTCGGTTGACAGGCCATAAATTCCTCACTTTTGAGAGCGGCATGACGGTTTCCTGGCACGGTGCATATCTGGCCTCCCCTCCACAAGGCAGAGATGGTATCTCAGTGGCGGAGCGCATGTGCGAGGTGCTTTTTGGGGTTTGCTCCCGCCCACTATTCATTAGGACTGCACGTGTCCAACCTGTTCTGTAAGGACCAGGAAAAAAACACCCGCCACCATGTCCTCCTTTGTTTATCGTGGCTTGTTTGTTTTGTAAGGCAGGAGTTACTTTAAATCTCGACAAGTGAAAAATTTGTGCAAGCCTTTGCTTGTAGCAAGGGCGGGAAACCGGCAATTCTCCAGATGTTGTTGGAGTACAAATCCCATCATCTGCAGCTAGCCACAGGGGTCAAGGATGATGGGAGATGTGATTCTGTGTTTTGGGTGTGATTCAGAATAAAACTGGGCTGGTAGTACAATGAGTATTCCCGAAAACAACCACCAGTTAGATGGTGTTTTCTGACTGTATCTCTCTCCCTCTCTTTTTCAAATGTGCAAAAGTAATAAAATGATGCTAACTGCTACTCTGTGGGCCTTGGAGACAAGGTAATTAGGACAGGAGCTGCATAAAGTCATAATGTCTAGCTTTGACTCTTGCATTGTGAGCAGGAAGGTCCCAGCCACTTTGGGTGACTGTGATGGAGAAGTTTTGTTCTACAGAAGGGTGCCAAGGGTGCAGCGACGACAAAGAAATCTGTCAATTCCACTTCCCATCCAATTCTCATTATTCCCAGCTTCAAGTTTGCCACGTTTCTGCATCAGTTTGCGATTTCATTTTTTAAGGGAAAAGTCCTCGAGAAAACTCAACGGCAGTTTAGCACACTTTGCTGCTCATCTACACATTTCCAAGGCAGTTTTGCCTCGCACACACATTTCTTTGCAAGCAATTACCCCTACTGTACACTTTTCTGTACGTTGACAAAAAAACAACAACAACCATGTGCGCTTTTAGATGTGCATGTTCCCCTAACACGTGTACACATTTTGTATACGTTTTTAGGGCTGAAGAACCGCATTGCAAAATTTAGAGAAATGGCAGGTTTTGAAGGGCAGCTGTGTCTCAGTTTGCAAGTTGTTTCAGGAAGTCCAAACTAGGGAGATTTGCGTCAAAATGTGAACCGAACCGAACTAATTGCGCCCTACAGGGTAATCCCTTGTGGCTGGTTTCCTCGAGTCATTTCCCCGTACTGTCCGGTCTCTCATGATACCTCTTTGCAAGGACAGGTACTCAAAGCCTTTTTAATAAGACAACCAGTCATGAACTGGGGTCTAGTTTTGTGATGTGTGCTTGCTATGCTGCTGGAACTCAGCTGTGTTATAAACTCTTGCGGCTGCACAACTGTTTTTGCCACGCACCTGATTTTGCCCCAGATCCTTCCCTCTCTCTCTCTCTCTCTCTCTCTCTCTCTCTCTCTTTCTCTCAGCTGGTGTTATCAACCTGCTAGTGTTTGGTCCTCCATGTCAAATGCCCATCTTTCTCTTGTCGCGGATGCTGGCAAGCTGCAGAATGGCCTGGCGCTACTCGGGGTCAACCGTCTTTGGTTACGGCCCCGACAAAAAACCCAAATGCGCTGTTGTTCATTCTCTGTCTCTCTGTCTCTCTGTTCACCCCCAAGGCTGAGGCTGGGACTTGGGAGGCTCTTTGGGGAATGCTGACAGGGAGGTTTTGGCTGTTAATCTGCTGCTGGAATGTTGGCCAGACGGTCAAATTCTTCCCCCCCTATTTTTTGAAACGGCACGAGTGAGCGGCGCATGGGAAGCTGCCTCCCTGCTCTTCTCTTGCTGGATAAACCTGCTTCAGCCTTCGCCGCCCTAGTCACGGGGAAAGCACTCCTTCTACCAGCGCTGTGGTTAATACATGCCAGCACTGCCAAAGTCTGGGAGAAGTTGTGTGTGGGGAGGGGGAGAGCTTTTCCTGCCTCTTCTGCCAGGTCTGCGCAGAAGTGAGGAATGGGAGAGGTCAAAAGGGTGGAGGGAGGGCAGTCATTAGGGTAGACCAAGCGTGTAACACCAGGGAAATCTCCTTCCTGAAGGCAAAACAGCCCTAAAGTTCAACCGTAACAAGGACCCTTGTTGTCCTGCAATCTTCCCACATCCCGTTCCATCCCAGGGTTAAGTTTTCTCTTAACTTTTTCTTTTTAAAAAAATAAGAAGTGATCTCTAGGGGCTTGTGTTATGTGTAGGTTTCTGATGCTCGTTTCTTCCTCTCCTCCAAGTGCCAGGGCTTAGCTCTGGAACCTGCCGAAGGCAGCAGTGCCATGTCCCAGAGCATGTACAAAGTGCCATCCGCTGGGCCAACACAGGCAGCATCCCCGTAGCTGGCTGCAGGTGAAAATGCTTTCTGTGGGCGACCCAGTTCGCTGTAATCTATCTGCTGCCTCGTTTTTCTGTGCCAGGCTAGGGGTTGTGCCAAGCTGAAGGTCCCCTTTGCTGTTTTCCAGAAGTGGAATGGTCTCTTTTGGTGTGATTTGACACACGTGTTGCTGTAACGTGTTTTATTTGTATTAAATTTGTATACCGCCCTTCCTCCGTAGATCTTGGGGCTGTTCACAGCATAAAAACACAAAATACATAATAAGTGCAAGAACGAAAACAAACCAATAACCCAATGATGTTAATGAGAGTTTTCGGTCTATTGCTGATCTTAATCTTTGGAATGGTTCTTTTAAACTGTTTTTTGCTCATAATTGTATTGTGTAACTCCTTGGGTAAAACCTGCTTGAGGTTTTTATTTTTTACTTTTACAATCAAGCAGAAATAAAACAAATAACTTTGTGCAACAGTGACCTCCAAGTTGTGTGTTTCTCTCTCCCACCCTCTAGAAACTCTGATGGATACGAAGTGGGTGACGTCTGAACTGGCGTGGACGGCTCATCCCGAGACTGGGGTAAGATGTTCCATTCTCCAAAGGGGCCCGGGTTAGAACCAGATGTGGGCAGAATTATGAGCCACACTGCTTTTGTCTGCCTTTGCTCTCCTGTGCTAAACTTAGGTTTAGCTTAATCAATAGAGCGTGAGACTCTTGATCTCATGGTCGTGGGTTCGAATCCCGCACTGGGCAAAATATCCCTGCATTGCAGGGGATTGGACTAAATGACCCTCGTAGTCCCTTCCTACTCTACAGTTCTGTGATTCATGGATTCACCTGCTACTCCCAAATATTGATTGAGCCACCCATGTGAATTCCCAGCAGTTGCAGTGAGGGTAGCCCAAGAAGGCCACTTAGACCTATAAAAACCATGGAAATCAATCATTTGCAGAATTTGCCTTTTGAGCAGTATGCACCAGAGCAGTGCTCATTCACATCAAACCATAGTTAAACAATAACTATGGCTTAACTTGACATGTGAGCGCATACTTTTTAAAAAAAAAACCACATAAAATGTCATAAGAACTTCTGCTTCAGTCTTACTATAACTCAGGTGATTTTTTTAAAGCAAAGTTATTAAAAAAATTCCTAGAATCATATAATTTTAGAGTTGGAAGGGACCCCGGGGGGTCATCTAGTCCAACCCCCTGCAATGCCAGAATTTGCAGGCAGAGGTTTGTGTAGCAGTGGCTGGTAAAGGAGGAAGTGGGATAAGTAAGGGGCAGTAGTTTGTGTGCAGGGATGAGGTGTGTCTAGAGTCTGTGAAGGGAAAAGACAGAGGTCACCGTAACAGGGAACCAAAAGATTGATTCTTTGGGGAACTGTAGTCATGTGCAGAATAATCATAGGTGATTTCTTAAAGTATGTGCTCCCATATCATGTTAAAAACCATAGTTATTGTTTAACTATGGTGTAATGTGAATGAGCTGTGCCATAGGGCATTCTGCTTAAAAAAAGCTCTGCTTTGATCTTCCCCTGCTTGCTTCTGGAACAGCAAACCACAGGTCTTCGCTTGTTTCATTGTCTGAACCTGAGCTCATGGTTTGTTTTCTCCAAAGATGCCACAAGCAACAAGCCGAAGAACAAACCTTGGCTACAGCTCATGGTTTGTTTGGAAAGAAACAAACCATTAGCCCAGCTTCAAACTAGCACAACAACAAGTCTATTCATGAGGCTTCTTGTTCCTGATGCAGCCAGGAGTGGGGTAAGAGTGAACCGGGGACATTTGAGTAGCATTCTCCGGCATGCTGTTGGTTCAGATTAAACTATAGTTACATTAAACCATAGTTTAACGTGTGAACCATGCAGATATTTCTGCAAGCAATAAAAAAACCCACCCTTTAATGATTTGATTAGATTTTTAAAGGGAGACGGTTTTGTGCCATTAGCCTTGTCCTGCTTCTGCAGAAAATATTGGGTGTGTAGAATTATAAGAAGCCTTGGGGGAGTTTCAGAGACTGATATATGTCAGCTGTCATCATTCTGTCAAACTCTAGCATGACCAAAGAGCAGGACCCAGAATAGGAATGTTCATAAGGAGCAGATTTAATGACTGGGGTCACCAGTGCCAAAGAGAGAGTTTAGCCACCTCGGTACACTCTTTTATTTTATCCTATATACAGTGGTACCTCGGTTTACGAACTTAATCCATTCCTGAAGTCCGTTCATATACCAAATCCATTCTTAAACCGAGGCGCGCTTTCCCTAATGAGGCCTCCCGCCACTAGTGCCCTTCCACCATTCGGCTTCCGTTCATAGACCGAGGTAAAGTTCACAAACCGGAACACTACTTCCGGTTTTGCGGAGTTCATAAACCGAATAGTTTGTTAACAGGACTGTTTGTAAACCGATATATCACTGTGGTTGGATGGTCTCTCCATTCAGTTCTATGGGGCAAATTAAACTGCAGCCTCCCCCGTTGCACAGGCTGGCCTAGTCCGCTCTTCCAGGGATTTCCCTCTCATGTATTTGCACATAAGTGTGTATACACATGCCTGTGTACAATGCAGCATATGCAGAGATGCACTGCGCCACCATCAGAGTATATACATCTGTAGTATATGCAGATACGAGCACACACAGAACACTTGCCATAACCGGAAATTTGCTAGCAAATAATAAAACGGCAACAAAAATGGGCGATCTTGGTTTGCTCCTTTCCTCGTAACATCCAAACGTGTCCTGGGGCCACTGACCTCCTGTTTGTTCATCAACCAATATTGCTGAATGGTTCTGCTCATTAATAGCATCATTGACTTCATGACCACAACAAAAGCCTGTTGCAAGTTGTTGCAGGCAGACGTTGCGTGACTTCATCTCTTCCCACGGCTTTCCCTTTTGTTTCTGCGCTTTCGTGGGGTTTTCGCTACCACCCATGAGAACTAGAAACTTGATCCCTCCCCCCAATATATCATCCCCCCACTCCCCCAAGCAATGAAAGCTGTGCATTCTGGGGTGAGGGGGTGAGGAATGTTCTTCTCTCCAGGCAAGTTTTCAGCAAATCTTGCTCACTCTCCAGCTTCCCCGCCAATTGCATTATGGGGCCAGGGTTTGGGAGCCAGGGATGAGAGCTCTGTTCCAGGCCAAGGTTTGCATTTCCTCCTGGAACATTTTCCACGGGCTGCATGTCAGTGTTGGGTGTGGCCAGAGGCAAAACTGGGTGAATCAGTGAATTGGGACTCTCTACGGTCAGCTACATTCCAGTCGTGCAAAACCAGATTTTTATATTCTAGTACGAAAATGGCACAGATCAACTGCCTAGAGTAACCTGCCTTCACATAACTTCCAGTTTGGGCTTTGAGATGGAGCCAAGATTGCTAACGGATGAGGCCCATGCAGATTTGGTTTTTTAATTTCACCCACGGCTTGTGTGCTCCTGCCTCTGCAGCTAATCCCACGTGCAATGGGTATTAGTGCCGATTTAACAGGAGAGAGGGGCCTTAGCTCTGCAGTGGGGAGCAGAATTTTGCAAGTAGCACATCCCAGGTTCAGTCCTGGCATCTGCGCTCTGAGGATGTTGCACTTGACGGGCTGGGAAAAGGCTTAAGCTTGGGAGACCTTGGGGTGTCTCTCTGTCAAAGAAGGCAACCCAGGACTGAAAGCAGCTGCCGGTGAGGCAAAGGGCTCTGTGCCCTGATGTCAAGGGGGCTTGTGGGCTTCCCAGAGGCAACTGGTTGGCCACAGTGGGAGTTAGGAACCCAGGGGGGCTGCCTTGCACTGAGTCAGATCATTGGTCTAGCTTAGTCTATTCTGATCGACAGTGGCTCTCCTGGGATTTTGGGTGGAGGTCTTTCCTTGCCATACCTGGAGATGCCAGGGACTGAGCATGGGACCTCATTCAAAGCAAATACTGTACCACTGAGCTACAGTCCTTCCCCATGATTTATGGCGGCAACCTTTATGTCCTTGCATCCAAACTTTTCAGTAGCAAATAGCTTACGTTTGGAAGAATCTCAGTGATATGCCTGGTTTGCTTTGCCCTTCTTAGAGTGGCTTGAATTTTTCGATTTTCGATTTTCAAAAATGAGGGGTACTAAAACGTTGAAGCATGACTCAGGAAATCAAATAGCGTTTTTGGTTAAATTATTATGATTTTGCTTTGCTTGATAGGTGGAATGTGTGTGAAATTGCACAGAAGTCGTTAAAACTGCCAATACTTGCAGCTATATTACATATTACTATTATTAGTATTTATAATTACTATTATTCAGCATTACCTGACAGTTTCATAAGGTCAAATTAAAATGCTCTGGTTTTCCAAAAGCTGTTAAACTTCTTAATCAGATGTAGACTTGCCAAGCCAAAAGTTATCCAATCACAAAAATAACAGCAGATTTGAATTCCTCGCACCCAAAAACATTTTTTCTAGGAGAATTTTTTTGCAAAAAAGTAAGTTTCTCCTCCCCACCCTTAAAACGACACGCCCTACTTAGCCATGCCTCCCCTTTCTCTCATTAAAAATAAAAAAATAATAATGGACCGGTGTTATTTAATTTTGTGCAGTGGGAGGAAGTCAGCGGCTACGACGAGGCCATGAACCCCATCCGGACGTATCAGGTGTGCAACGTGCAAGAAATGAACCAGAACAACTGGCTGCGCACCCAGTTCATCGAGCGCCACGACGTCCAGCGCGTCTACGTGGAGCTGAAATTCACGGTGCGCGACTGCAACAGCATCCCCAACATCCCCGGCTCTTGCAAAGAGACCTTCAACCTTTTCTATTATGAGTCGGACACGGACTCTGCCTCTGCCTCCAGCCCCTTCTGGATGGAAAACCCTTACGTCAAAGTGGATACAATTGCCCCCGACGAGAGTTTCTCGAAGCTGGAATCCGGCCGGATGAACACCAAAGTCCGCAGCTTCGGGCCCCTTTCCAAGAATGGCTTCTACTTGGCTTTCCAGGACCTGGGAGCTTGCATGTCGCTCATCTCCGTCCGTGCCTTCTACAAAAAGTGCTCCAGCACCATTGCTGGCTTTGCCGTTTTCCCCGAGACCTTGACTGGAGCGGAGCCGACCTCCTTGGTCATTGCTCCGGGCACCTGCATCCCCAATGCGGTGGAAGTGTCTGTGCCCTTGAAACTCTACTGTAATGGCGACGGGGAGTGGATGGTACCCGTGGGAGCTTGCACCTGTGCTGCTGGGTATGAACCGGCTATGAAGGAGACTCAGTGCCTAGGTAAGTGGTGGGCTTCCTCCTGGTGTTCCTTGGTTGCGTGTGTTGAGACTGTTGCATTAGTTCCTGGCTGGTTTGCCCAATGTATGCTGCTGGTGTAGACATTTTGGCACTCGAGGGACAAAATCTTAACTCTCTCTTTCCCGCTGCCTCCATCCCCAAGGGTCAAAAAATTTAATCAAATTATGATTTCCGCCAGCTAAACCAGTTGTCTCACCTGACTCCTGGTAGGGCCGGCTCATTGTTAATGGTGTACACCATCACGTCAGTCTTAGCTTTTGTCTTTGTATACAACACTGTGCAAGGAACTTGAGGCTGCAGCACTGGCAGCCGCCAACAGTGGTCAAGAGTGGGGCAAAGGCAGACTGGTTGGAAGGCAGCAGAGCCAAGAGCCTTTTAAGGTCTCTGGAGTCTGTACTGTTTTTCAGGGCTTTATATGATCAAAAGCAGCACCTTGTCCTCCGCTCTGGAACGATGCCACCATCCCAGGTCCTTCTCTCTCTTTATGCAACTGACAGCTCACAAATGCCAGAAGTGTGCACACACACCAGTCTCCTTTGAGCCTGACCTCCTGACATCTTAGCTTTAAAATTAAAAGGTCTCTGTTTCTGGGTCAGAGCCTGGGCACATTAAAGCCTCTGAGGTTTATACTGGCCTCGTCTCGCTAATACCTTCTGCCATGGCGAATGCCTGGTGGGTGTTTGAAAGTCTAGCAGGTAGCCAGAGATGCTATAGGAAGCAGCTTATCTCTGCTTTCTTCCTTAGCACTCTTTCCCCCAATTCCTCTGGTCATAGAGTGCTTATTTCAGTGTCTGGAGGTTATCTCCCGAAGTGTAAATCCAATTGACTCTGAATCAAACAAAGCCTTGTGGTATTGTCACTACGAGGCGGTGCTGGGGCACTGAGGAGCAGCCGTCCGTGGCTTGGAGGGGTAGCCAGAGAAGCAAAAGAGTGAGCACTGCCTGCTGCCAGCCTCGAGGCTGCGAACCTGGAATCGTAGAACCGTAGAGTTTGAAAAGGGACCCCAGGGGTCATCTAGTCCATCCCGCTGCACTGAAGGAGTCGCAGCTAAAGAATCCCTGACAGATGGCCGCCCGACCTCCGTTTAGAAACCTCCAAGGAAGGAGAGCCCACCAGTTTCTCAGGTAGATTCGCTCTCAGGAAGTTCTTCCTCGCGTTTAGTCGGAATCTCCTTTCTTGTAAAACCTGTTCTTTCGAAAAACATGTCTGTAAAACATGGCACCTGCACTAGGACATTGACTCATGCTCTGGGGTGTGTGTGTGTGTGTGTGTGTGTGTTAGTGCTTTTGTAGGGAATGCGAAGTATATCACCACGTTAACACTTAATCACAGCTGCAAAAGATCTGGGTACTTGGAGGGCAGGGAAAATGGGAGAGAGAGAGAGAGAGAGAGGGGGGGGGGAGGTCTCTCCTATTGTGCTGCTCCTTGGCTCAGGCTGCCAGAATGTGAATTCTGCCTGCTCCAGATGCCAGCCAACAATGCAAGACGCCTTTCTTTGGGAAGTCCCTGAGTGCGTCTGAATGTTTGCCTCACATTGCTCTGAATTCTTGAACAAGGAGAAGCCGCCTAAGCTGTATCTACCTGCTCTAGAGCTCAAGGAGGTACAAGTGACCACCACAAAAAGGAAGATGGTAGGAATCTGCCTTATACTGGCTAGCTCCTGACTGCAGACACTGACTGGCAGCAGCTGTTCAGGATTTCAGGCATATGACTTTCCCAGCAGGTTCCCAGAGAAGTGATCCTGGGACCTCCTGCAGACAGACCAAGAACTCCCTGACCTACAGCCCTTCTCAAAGGGAGGGAGAGGGCTGTCATGGCCAGGAAAGGTCAGCAATGGACCAGGAGCAATTGCCTCTGGATTTGTAGAGCATAGCCTGCCCTTTGGCAGTATCAAACTTTTAAGCCACAGCCAGTCTCAGGTGGAAGTCTCTTTCTGATTCTTTTGGTGGTTGGGAAGGAGAACTAATTCTCCTGTGCACTGTGTTTTGTTTCAGTCCATTAACTCTCCACTCCCACTTAATCACCTTTAGGGTAATTTTTGGAACGGTAGATGATTACTATTTTGTTTCTGCGAATGGGAAACAGTGGCTGGTTCTGTGTAGTGTCCAAGGCAGCCAAGGGGACTTGTTGTTGACACGAGAATTAGGCTTAAGCCACTCACAACCTCAGAGGGCTGTTGTTGGGAATCAAATGAGGAGCTGAACAGGGAGAACCGTGTCTGCTGCCTTGAGCTATTCGGAGAAAAAGGTGGGATAAAAAAATGCAACAAATGAAGAAATTGATCCTGAAAGGCCCCTGAAAGAGCAGTAGAGTTTAGGCTGCGATCCCACACTCACGTGCCAGGGAGTAAGCTCCTTTCAAGTCAATTGGACTTTCTTCTGAGTAGACAGACATCAGATTGCGCTCTTAATTGTTCTCCTTCCCCCTGCAAAAACAAAACCAAACAAGAAAACCCAACCAGGTATTTTATGTCTGTTCTTAACTTGCTCTGACTTCTCCAAGCCTTCAGGAGTGAGCAAACTGGGACTCCTAAATCAATCAGTCAAGAGAACCTGCGTAGGCAAGGGGAGGAGAATCAGGGTGCCTGCAGGGGAGACTGCAGCGACAACAAGAACTGTTGAATATTTGGCACTGGTGGCTGCCAAGATTTACCTCTGGTGGGTTATTCTCAGGGAGAGAGCTTCTGCAAAACCTGAGCTTAGTGGGGTGTGATCCCGCCGGGTCATGTCACACGTAGGGGAGGCGGAGAACCTCAGGCTCAGGGGCCAGATGCGGCCCTCTAGACCTCTCTGTTAGGCCCTTGGAACTCTGCTTAGGCCACACACCCGCCCCAGCCGCATCCTCTTTCTCCAGGCCACTCTCCTTACCAGCCTTTGCTCCGTAGCTTAATCTCAGGGTTGTGGGTTCGAGCCCCATGTTGGCTGAAAGAGACCTGCATTGCAGGGGGTTGGACTAGATGATCCTTGGGGTCCCTTCCAACTCTACAATTCTTTGATTCTAAGATTCACAACCTCCTTGAGTGTTCTTGCCTGGCTGGAATGTGTCTTTGGACTCTAATAGTGACTCGTTTGCCTGATTGATGTGTTGGGCACGTAATTTGTGCGTGTGGAAACTAGCTCACTTGAAGGTAATGGCTTTCTTTTCTGTTTGCCCTCCAGAATCTGGTATACATAGGTTTACTGCATCTGTGTATGGAGGTTCGGTTTAGCTGTCATGACCAATAGATGAATTTCCCATGCAGATGTTGTTGTTTCTTCTCCATCTTTTGGGAATGAATTCCATAAGCGGACCATGTGTTCATCCTCCTAAGTGATTCCACCCCCACCCCCTGTTAGATTTGATACTGTTCATACAAAACACAGATGGGCAATCTGTGGCCCATGTATCTTGCAGCCATAATGTCATGCAGGTGGCAAGTAAGGTGGGAAATGGGGTGCGAGGCAAGGGGATGGTGGGGTAAGGGTGTCCTCACCCATTTCAGACTCCATCCCTGCTTGCTGCTGGTATGGGACTCCTAACATATATTATTAATCCCAAGGCAATGTGGACCTTTGGCAGGGAAAAGGTTACCCACCCTTGGTGTAAAATGTGTGAATATTTGAAACTACAAAGCAAGTTGCTGGTCGTGAGATGGGTAAAAGCACCATAATACTAGTTGTTGTGATGTTATTTTTTACTGTTGAGTACGGGTGGCCCTGTGGCAGGACACGGGTGGTGCTGTGAGTTAAACCACAGAGCCTAGGACTTGCCGATCAGAAGGTTGGCGGTTCGAATCCCCGCGACGGGGTGAGCTCCCATTGCTCAGTCCCTGCTCCTGCCAACCTAGCAGTTGGAAAGCACGTCAAAGTGCAAGTAGATAAATAGGTACTGCTCCGGCAGGAAGGTAAACGGCGTTTCCGTGCGCTGCTCTGCTTCGCCAGAAGCGGCTTAGTCATGCTGGCCACATGACCCGGAAGCTGTACGCCGGCTCCCTTGGCCAGTAAAGTGAGATGATCAAAATAGGCCAAGCTATCTTCCCTACGGTTTGTCTGACCTTTCCTCCTGTTTTCTACCTCCCTGTATCTTAGGCGTCTTGTGGCCCTGCCCCAGGCAGATATTACCACCCATACCAGTATTTGTAAGTTCGGGTCTATGTGTTCTGCCATCTTGCCTTGCTGTGTTCAGCCATTTTGTCGGACAAGGCAAGAAACGATTCGGCAGCAGGCTCTCAGCCCCTTTTGGACGCCTGCTAAAGTTTTGACAGGTGTAGACTTTGCTACGATATCCAGTTCATCATCTAGGCAGGTTCTTGGCGCAGATCCAGTACAAATCTTCATTTGCTACTTTGTGCACTGGGTAATTTAACAGAAAAAGAAAAAGAAAAGAGATGCGTGTACATGTGTGTGTCTTCTTGTGCCTTTAAAGCTGGAGATCTTCCATATGAAGGTTTCATGTCCGTAAATGGAAACAGATTTTAAGGATTTGCAGCGCCTTGAAGTTTGCCAGATTTCCTGTAAGTTGTGATGGGACTTTGAAAATGTTCACATATTCCTTGGGCAAATATGAAATAGACCTGACTCTCCACTCACGCTTCCTTCCCACTCTCTTTTAAGAGAGGGATTCGGGAATCTTCTGCTTATATGCAGTCCCGAAAAATCCTCCCATAAAAGGCTTGCGTGTGAAATCATAATTCGCAAGCCTAACGTTCACTCCTGGGGGAGAGGATACCAGCGGTCTTCTTAGCCGCACACTGTAAAATATCAGTGGTTTTTAATTCAGCCTTGCAAAGAATAAATCGCACAGCCCTACTGGGAGTGGGGGTGGAGAGGAGTGCTACCCCAGATAGTTAACTTTGCCATTCATTATTATAAAAGAGATTCCTCCAACAGGATCAGTTCACTGTACATTGCAATCCCGTCCCCTTTACAACAGCCCTGTAAGATAGGCTGAAGGAAAGTATTGTCCAGTGCAGTACCCTTAACTCCAAATGGACCGCCCTTGTGGTCCTCCAGGTGGTGGACTTGCAACTTCCATTAGCCCTGACCCTTGCAGGCTGGCTGGGGATGGTGTGAGTTGGAGGTCAGTAGCATGGGGAGGGCCACCAACCCCACCCCTTCCCTTGCCACTGCAAGTACACAGGGAGAGCAAATTACAGTGGATGCTCAGGTTGCGAACGTGATCCGTGCAGGATGAACGTTTGCAACCCGCAGCGTTCACAACCTGCGTCTGCACACGCGGTGGTTGTGATTCGGTGCTTCTGCGCAAAGCACAATTTAGCGCTTCTGCACATGCGTGACTGCCAAAACCCAAAAGTAACCCGTTCTGGTACTTCCGGGTTTCGGCAGTCCATAACCCAAAAAAATGCAACCTGAAGCAGCTGTAACCCGAGGTATGACTGTATTCCTGTGCGCAAAATCTGTCTTGCCTGGCAATCTGGAGGCAGTTCTCTCTAGCCAGATGCAGCCAGGTACTTGGCCGCTGACAAGCCTCTCCTTAAATAGCACTGAAGTCAGGGGACCGGAGAAGATGCAGAAGTGTTGTGTGGTTAAGAATGAAATACCCCAGGCTATGATACTGTGGAGTCGCAGGTTTCAGTTGCCACATCTGAGCAAACGGTGTGTGCATAGCATGCTTCCTGGAGTCAGCAGCTTTGGTTTTTTTCTGCCCACAGAAAAGCTATCAGCGATAGAGCATTAATAAACACCGCAGCTTCTGTCAAGTAAGTTAAAACGCCGGCTTGGCTTGGAAAGCTTTCCGACTGGTTCTCGGAAAAGAGGGGTTGTTGCGCTGTTAGCAGAAAGCAGGGTGGGCAGGGAAGCCCATTGGAAGGGAGAGGGGGCTTGAGGGGCGAGGCACCCAGAAGCAGAGGGGCTGAAGGGAGAATGGCAGGCTGTCTTTAAAACCGGGTGCTGAGCCTGGGGGATGGGAGACGGAGAGGCTCAGGAAGCAGAAAGTGGGTGAAATGGGAGTTGGAGTGTCCTGCCCATTTGTTCCCATTCTCTGCTTCCGGTTCTTCAGACAGTTGCTGATCCTGAATCCCATAAGCTTGCTGAGGAGTCTCTGGGGGAGTAATGTGTTGCTTAGCACCTGGAACTGTCGAGTCCTGGGTTCAAACCCTTTTGGGTGGCTTCGAAAGAGGATCAGACAAATTCTCATGGGACAGATCAGGCGATCAGGGGCTACGATCCATAGTGTCTATATTCTGCCACCACGGTTGGAGGCAGAATGCTTATGAGTACCAGTTAAAATCATAGATTGTAGAGTTGGAAGGGATCACAAGTGCCATCTAGTCCAACCCCCTTTCCTCCCCACCCGTGGAATGCCTCTCTGGCCTTATTCAGAAGGCTATCTTTGCAAGAAAGGTACTGTGCCCCACAATGTTCTGCATGGAAAAGGCATGATCCTGGCTGCTTCCCATAGAGAATTTTGACAACTTTTACTTCGCTTATAGTTAACCTGTGGCAGTTAAAGCTGGTTGTGAGGGTTTGATCTGCTGCAGCTTCCAAAGTGTGAGACTTGGGAAATCCATGGCTTTCCAAATGTTGCTGACGCACAGCTTACATCATCCCCAGCAAACGTGGCCAGGGCTGAGAGGAGTTGCAATTCAGCAAATCTGGACGGCCAGAGGTTCCCCATGCCTCATACACATACTAGTTTCAAACTTCCATTTCTGCATTGAAATGAATTGCCTGTTATTATTTTACACGTTACACAGACACCCGAAAACCCAGGTTTGCCACCAAGTGTACTCTCCACAGCGAACAGCAACCAATCGGCTGTATCAGGGACTTTTATGCTTGGACCGGTAACTTTAGGCTGAGGCTGCGGCCTAGCCAGGTGTGCTGTGGAAGATGCTGAAGAAGATGGCATTTGCATCCTAGACCCCTGTGATTTGCAGGGATTATGAAGGCTATGGACTGGCCCAGGCTTTGTTCCCAGTCCTTGAGGGGAGGTTTATGGTTTTGGCCATTCTCCCTTCTCCCTTCCTCTCTCTCAGCCGGCAGTTCTGAGAGGGGTTGCTCCTGCCTCACAGTAAATAACAATAAAACTGAATTGCAGCTCAGATGGATTTACAGCAAGGTCTTCTCCACTCCTTTCTAAACTTCCTGGTCTTTTGAAGATCTCCCGCATCTCTTTCATCTTCCCTGATCTTGCATTCTGAGCTGTTAACAATATGTAACTGGAAATCCCACTCCCAAGAGGACGGAGGATTTTACACTTTGGTGCCCAATGGAGCCACCTGGGCATGGAGAGCTGGTGCTGACACCATTCAAGCCTTGTTTGCATTTATTTAATTAGCACACGGCTTTCCCTCTGGGACCCAGATTGGTTCTTCAGGTGGGGGAACCGGAGAGCCAGACCCTCAGATGGGAGATGGAGGCGGCTGTCAGCGCCTGCAGATAACTGTGGTCTGACGTGTCCTGCAGGGTTGGGGACCCCTTTTGAGACCAGGGGCCACATTCCTTTCTGGACAGGTTTCAAGGGCCACATGCCAGAAATGTGTGGAATCTGAGGCATAAATGGGTGCAGCGACATGAATTTTACGTAGGCTACTTTCTGTGCACACTTCCATGGTCCTCTCTACCCTCCTGGCCTGGGTGCAGAGTCCCGAGGGCCAATTAAAGCCTTGGAGGGCCGCACTCAGTCTCTCAGCCTGAAGTTCCCTAGCCTTGCTTGAATCCATCAATCCATAAAACCTGGCGCCCTCTCGGATATGTGTTAGATTATACAATTCCCCTCACCCCCAGCCCATGTTAGGAACTCAGGTATATACCGTATTTTTTGCTCTATAAGACTCACTTTTTCCCTCCTAAAAAGTAAGGGGAATTATGTGTGCATCTTATGGAGCGAATGCAGGCTGCGCAGCTATCCCAGAAGCCAGAACAGCAAGAGGGATTGCTGCTTTCGCTGCACAGCGATCCCTCTTGCTGTTCTGGCTTCTGAGATTCAGAATATTTTTTTCTTGTTTTCCTCCTCCAAAAACTAGGTGCGTCTTGTGGTCTGGTGCGTCTTACAGAGCGAAAAATACGGTAAGCTAATCGCTAAGTGGCCTGTGTGTGCATTTACAGAAGTTTTCCACCCTTCCCCAACCCTCGTTTGCCTTTGTTCCGTGTGAGCGTGTTACAAGACAGAGCTGTTTAAACTGGATGTGCACTTCCAGAGAGCTTTCCTGGCCTCTGTGCCTTCCGAAATCATTGCCGTCTCATTACCGCCGCGATAAGGCTTCAGTGTTGATGTTTCCATAGTGTGTGGGCCTGTGTTGTGTGCATGCCTTGATGCCATATAAATGTTAAATAAATCATACCAGTGCCAAGGAAGATAATGCACCGAATGTGCACGGTTTATGTTTGTGCTTCCTGCCCGTGGCCGTCAGTGGGGCTTTTATCGAGGTAGAAAGCAGCAGAAGTGGTTTTTCCAGGCTCCCCTTTGCCTCCACGTAAGGCTCTCTCCACTGTGCAAACCTTTTTAATCACCGGGCGAACACAGTATCATGACAGATGATGGCTGAAGATGTATAATTCTCCCCCCCCCTTTTTTTTTTACTGGTGTGGGTAACTATGGGACGATTGGGGAAGTGGGGTTGTCAGGTAGCAAGGCAAGTACCTGCAGTAGCCAGATTCCAAAACGCCTTCTCGTTGCATTACCATTTACTCCTGCAAGCGAAAGGATTTGCTTCTAAAGTCCACTGAAATGTGTTCCTTGGAGGAATTAACCGTTCTGTGTTTCTGTATGAGTCTTTTTGGCTGATTGAAAAGAAGCAGGTCTGGGGTGTGCAGAAAGACCACAAGTAGCCTCTTCCTTGAGCGGGTAATTCTGTGTTTGCTCCAAACTCACCAGGTGCAGAGATGGGGCAAAATTACCTACTGGATAGATCAGATGCACCAAACACACCAGAAGCAGAGATGGGCCAGAATTACCCTCCTCCTGGTGGGTAATTGAGAAGGAACTAAAGCTGAAGAATTGACCCATGCAGAGACACATTAGGCTCCTTCTTCGTTGCGGCTGGCTGGGTGAGCGTGCTTGCGCTCACTGGAGCATTTATTTTTTTAGAAAAATTGTCACCGGCTGCAAGCAGTTCTCCCTTGTGGCCTGTTGGTGTGGCTTGGCTCACAGCTTGGAAATTACTAAGCTAAGTGCTCTCAAAGTTTTATTTAGTTGACGGGTTGACGCGCATTGCATGCTGTGTATCAAATGTGACTAATTCATGCAAATATGACTTTGGAATGCAAAAGTAAAATACGCCTAATGAGGCATGTGCTTGATATTAGGTGTGGTGGGGGAGCAGCGCCTGAAATAATGCAACCTTGCAAGTAAGCATTCACAACTCGCTAGCGCTGAAAATTTTGGTTTACTACCATGCTTTCCCAAACGGGTCTGAGATTACTGTTTGTCTTAGCAGACAGAAATTGGTTAGATACAATTGGGTTAATTTATAAGAACTTGCTCGCTTGGGAGATAATTCTGGCTCACCACAGGTGATCAGAACAAAGGGCAGGTTGCAGCCCTCTGACAGCGCCCCTTAAAGGTGTAGGAGTTGTACAATGGGAAGGGGACAATGGCTGCTCCCCACTTGCCGGCCTGCCATCTAAAAACCTAAGTTTAATGAATGCAAAACTACAGAACTCAGAGTGGAGGATTTAAAAGTTTTGATGGTTTTTGTTTTGTCCTTAAGAACTAGAAGAGACGAAGGAGCCAGAAGGGATTAGGATAGAAGGAAAATACTAATCAGTGTTCAAGGATGCATGCAAAAATTAACTGGTGAGAGCAGGACCGAGAACATATATTTTAAGATGCTATTAAAAATAAAAATAAAACTGGGGGGAGTACAAGCAAAGATGGCAGAGCTGCAAAAGAATCTGTAATCAAAACTAGCCATTTGAGACTTAGGCTGTCAGCCTGGGATGCTGGCCTGGGTTGGGAGGAATGATGTGGGACACCTGGAGCAAAGTGGAGGACGATTCAGAGGCAGGTGGAGCCTCACTCCTGACATTCACCAAGGTTCTGCATTGCAGCCTCTGCTGCGCCCCGAGAAAGAGATGAGATGAGGGTGGAGAAAAAAAGCAGCAGGTATCAATGTTTCCAGCTAGGGAAAAGATCCCGGGGCAAGCAAAACTTGGCACTGCAGCTGTCTGTAACCGAGAGGAGGAATTTTGGTGAGATTTTGCTCTGGCTGTAATCCGCAGGTTCCCATGTGCAACCTTTTAATAATCGTAATTATTGGCAGCTCAGTGGCTGACTGTGTGCCAGTCTCTGTATTTTGGACCTGACCTCTATGAGAGTTCTTGTGAGAGCAACATAGGGGAGCTCTCCACATACAAATGGTGCCTGGCCCAGACTCTGGTGTTCTCTACTAGGCCGGGGAAAGAAGTGCTGGTGGGGGAAAGTGGGGCAGTTTATTAATGGGGGCAGGTGGGCCCGGCAAAGTGGAAGAGGGGGGGAGAAAGTGGGCAGCCAAGAGGGCATGATGGGGGCAGTGGGTAGGGCACACTACGCAAATGGTTTAATCACATTTACTGAAAGCCAAGAGGACCAACCCAAATCCGGCATAATGCAAATTAATCAAAATTGGGTGAAAACTGGGGGAGTGGTGCAACTCAGATCAAATTAGCTACTAAAGGCAGTGGTAAAGAGGTAGCTCTACAACACCAGTTTAATACCCCCAAGTGATGGGGCTTGATTGAAGCCCCATGGATTCGAATTGGGGTCTCTCTCTCTTCTCTCTCTCTCTCTCTCTCTCTCTCTCTCTTCCCCCACCTAACCTACCTCACAGCCTTTTCAGGAGGATAAAAGGTGGGGGAGAAATAGGCCAATTGCCCCCCCCAGCTCCTTGGAGGAACGTTGGAGTAAAAATGTTATTTCAGAAAACAAAGGCCATATTGACTGGACGCAGGTCAAGGCGCAAAGACCCCGTAACCAATTGTATTCCTTGCATGCATGTGAGAGAGAAAGATTGATGGTCTTTTGGACTGCCTTATCTACACTCATCCATCTGAATCCTGCTTTGTTGACTTTTTCGGAAACTGTGCAAAACCTTTTAAGCTGACCTCTGCCGGGATGAAGGGGTTTGATCTCCGGTGACTCAGCTCCCTACCTACCCACCCCCATATACCCCTGTTTCACGTTCTTCTCCTCATCCTTGCTCCAGAGAATTATTTATTATGTGTGGCTTTCTCGTGTTTATTACACACCCATGGGTCTTTGGCATTCAGGGCTGTGCTCTTGGAGATCTGTGGATCTTGTAGGAACAGCCCTACCCTAAACAAAACACCGGCAAGGGCCTCCTGGGATTTCACAAGGTTTGGAAATTACATGCTCAGAAGATGTGCTGTTGTCAGTTCTGCCTCAGCCTGGGCTGAGTCTCCTGGCTTTGAACCCAGGCTCTGGGGCCGAGCCCCGCCGAAAGCCCATTTCTAATTAAGCCCTTTGCAATGTTTTTGGGTTTCTGAGGCAGCGAGAGGCAAATAACCATCAGCAGTGAAAACCCCGTGTGGGGCTTAAAATGAGGGCAATTTGGGCCTTGCTTGTCTTTTAAGTGAATTTTTTTAGAGGGGTGCCTTTGGATTTGGTTCTGGCAAAATGACGGTGTCAATTGACTGCCTTCTCGACCTCAATTCAGTTCTCCAGTTCCTCCAAACACTCAGCTCCGCTCCTCAAGTCCTTCCTATCTCTCTCGAGGGGGAAAAAGGGGGGGGGGGGAATCCCCTTTGGACCTGATTTAGACTCTTCAACCTGCGGGATAATGCCCCCAAAAAAAAAAAGCACCTGGGAAGGGGGGGGGGGGGACCCAGAACAGCAGCTTAGAATGAGAGGTGCCACCTCAGCCACACATCTCCGCACCATCTGCAAGCACTTAGGGGAGAAGGATTGGAGGGTTCATAAAGCACAGCTTTTTGCCAGTCGAACCTGATTGCTGCCTTTAACGAAATTGCATGGTTTCTGGACAAAGGGATGTGATGGCTTCAATTTATCTCCAGGACTCGCTCTCTCTCTCCCTTCCGTGCTGGGAGAGAAGTCCTGGAGGATTTGGAAAAGGCACTGCTGAGGCATACAAAACGATGGTGCTTTGGCTGGAAAGCTGGCCAGGCCCATAAAACGGGATGGCATCCCAGATATTATTCTTGTCTTATTGGGGGTGGGTTTCTTCTTCTTCAGGATGGGGGTGCAGGAGAGAAGTTTGAGCTGGCTGGGGCAAAGAGCTTTGCTAATGATGTGGCAGATGAAACAGCCTGAACTCTTGGGGGATGCTCCTCCCAGCTGGAAGGAGGGGACCCCGACATTTTGGCCAAGCTTGCACTTCAGGGATTGCTCAGGGCTTTGGATAACTCCTGCCTCTCCTTGCCAAGTGTTCTGTGCGGTAACGACGAGCCATATGTGAGTCACTTTTGTGTGCGATTTCAGGGTGGTTGTGTGTGTGTGTGTTTTTGAAAGAAGCCAAGCTCCCACCCTTGGCCCTTAGTCACATGGGCGAGGTCTAGATTTTGCAAGAGAGGCTTCTTCCCCAAGCCAGACCACCGTGCGCTGTGGGTCCCGTCAGGTTGCCTGAGCAAGTTGGGTTGGGTCAACACTAGGCATGCAACGTGGGGATCAAGGAGAGCTCAGTTCACCGCAAGATGTGGCAATTTCTTTTGTTTTCAGTACTCCCTTTCTGAGATGACACTCGAAGAATAACCATTTCCGTGGGCTTTCGCGCGGTAGGTGCTCTGATTCAGAGGTGTTAAATCGGCTATCTCTTGGCCTGCTGCGACCTCGTTAAATAGACTGGAATGATCTGGACTCGGGAGCTCCTTTGGGAGCAAGGGCAAGATAGAAATCCAATAAATAAAAAACCAAACCTGTGTTGCTTTCTGATAGTTGAGGGACCCGCTTCACTCTTGCAGCTGACTTCTAGAACATGTGCAAGAGTACGAGCTGATTGCTGCTTTCTGCATGAGGTGGTGTTCAGAGCAAGTAAGGCTAATATATTCTGCAATGGGTTGTACAGAGGAGCTGTGGCAATTGCATCTGCCGGTGGGTGTTCTGGACTCAACAGGAGCCTTGTTCCTGAAGTTCTTGCAGTTGTACACAGCTGTATTTCATTTCTGGTTAATGATAATAATGATGATGATAATTAATAATAAAAAAATAGCAACAACAACAAGAAGAACAACTCTGGATGGCTTCCAGCAAAATATAAAAACATAATAAAATATCAAACATTATAAACTTCCTGATACAGCCTTCAGATGTCTTTTAAATGTTGTGTAGTTCTTTATCTCCTTGCACATAGTATGTTACAGAACTCTTGCACAATGCAAAAAGGTCAGAGAACAAATATTTGCCTTTAATCAGGGGACCCGCAATTTGCAGACAACTAGAGATGGAGGAAGTGCTTTTTTCTCAAGGTATTCCCTTCTCTTCCCACTTTCTTTGAAATCTCAGCATACTGGATCCCAGTACAATAACGATGGCAGAGGATGGGTGTCTCAAGGACTGTAGCTCAGTGGTAGAACAGCTGCTCTGCATTCAGAATGCCCCAGCTTCAGTCCCCAGCATCTTGAAGCAGAGCTGAGAGAGGCTCTTGGAGAGCTGCTGCCACTCAGTGTGGGAAATGCTGAGCTAGGAGAGGACTGTCGATGAGTACTAGCCATCAGGGCTATGGTCTGCCTCCACAGCTGGAGACAGTAAACCTTCTGAAGACCCGTTTCTGGAAGTCACAGGAGAGGAGTGTGTTTTTCTGCTCAAATCCTGATTGCAGGTTTTCCACAGGCATCGAGTAGGCACCTGCGAGAGCAGGAGGCCGGACAAGATAGGTCACAGGCCTGATCCAGCAGGATTCTCCTGTGTTCTTATGTCAAAGTTAGGCAACATCTAAGGCAGCCTTCTAGGGTTGTACATTGTCAATCATGTATTCATGGAAACATCCTGAGAAAAGCCAGACGCAGACAGGTAGCTGTCGGCCTGCAGGTACGACATTAAGTTGTTGTATTTTTACTTTTGAACAACTACACCTCGGGCAGGCCATGCTGCCAGATGTTGCGGGGCCTCCGTCAGCTGCGCACAGCCCAGGTCCACTCTTGCCAATAGGCCTGCCTGGCAACGTTGCATCACTGCGTGGGCAGGTCATCCAGATGGAATTGGGCGCTGCTGAGCACAAACTGGGACAGCCCTGGCTCACCCACACATTCTGTCACAATAAAACAAATGCAGCCGAGTTAGCGGAATCACAGGCAAGCTGGCTGGCACTGTGCTGGTGTTGGCAAGGAGGTCTCTCCCTCTGCTGTTAGAGCCCAGAGTCATTATAACAGCTGGCGACCGGCACTTAACATAGAATCATAGATAATTGTAGAGTTGGAACGCACCATGACAAAATCTTTTGCCCACCGCGGGGCTTGAACCCACGGCCCTGAGATCTACCAGCTGAGCTAAAGATTCTGTAAATCAGGAATGGTGGAACCTGTGGCCCTCCACATGTTACTGGACTACATCTCCCTTCATCCCTCACCACATGAATAGCCAAGTACAAGGTCTCAAACACCAGTTATAAGTAAATTTTAAAAATCACTCACAGCAGAGATCTAGTCACCTTCAACCCGATGGTCACACTGCGCTGTTCAGTTCATGGGTGAAACTTTGGCTTGTGTGCTTTTCCAGCCTGAAAACAAACCAGGCTGTTCAACTTGGAACATTCGTGGCGAAAGGGTGTCTTCTTCTTGGACGGGGCTCAGCCCATAAATATGTATAAGGCTGTTTTGTGGGCTTCGAGGGGAGGCCCCAAAGGTCAGTCTATTTCGGTTCAAAGCGATGCAGGGCAGGTGTCATACCCCAGCAGGGAAGTATTGACTGCCAAAAAGTTTTGGAGCCCATTCTAGCCACCAGATGGAGGGGCCATGCTCTCCAGCCCGCCTCTCCGGGTGGAGAGCGTTGACACAACTGTTTGGGAAAATACGTGCTGAAGCTGGAGACATTCCTTTCCCCCAGCAGATCCTTGGTTAGTGCCATTTGGGAAGCCCAAGCCACATTCAGCTGCGTGAGACTTATCTTGTTTTCCTGGCCTCTGCTTCAGGGGCGGGGAGGCTGCCCAAGAAAATAAGGCTGTTTCACATCAGCTTCCAGCTCCCTGGAAGATAGCAATCTTTTCTCCCTGGGTTGAGGCTTTGATTCTACACCCCCCTCCCTCCTCTGCAAGGCAGAGCTAGCCCCAAACACTTTGGCACTCGACCCAAATGGTACTTCCCTGTGGATAAATACACTGCACAACCCACTAGTAAATTCTCCTGTTCCTACCTCATGGGGGAAATAACAGAAGCTGTACGAGGGAGAAAGTGCAGCTCTCGTTCGTTTCAATGAAGTTTGCGCACCAGAACTTCCCGCTGGAGTGTGTGCCTTAGATCGGACCTCTCTATCTCCAACTCTGCTGCCCCTTATCGCTACCCAACATCACCCCTCCTAAGGTGGCCAGCTCTCCATGGCTCCTCGTAGGGTTGTCCCAGCTGCACGGCGCATAGGAACCAGAGCCTGCAAGCAAATCTGCAGCAAACATTCCCTGCCTGCCTGCATATCTGCCTGTTCAGGGAAGTTTTTAATGTGTGACATTTTGATGTATTTTTAAGCCTTGTTGGAAGCTGCCCAAAGTGGCTGGGGAAACCTAGCCAGATGGGCGGGGTACAAATAATAAATTATTATTATTATTATTATTATTATTATTATTATTATTATTATTATTATTGATGCATAGTAATATTCTCCCTGTTCAGCTGAGCAGCCAGCAGTAGGGCAGATAGATTACATACAGTTGACTGCTCCTCTGTGCGCACAAATCCCCCGCATGCAGAAAACCAATCAGTCAGGGAGAAGAGTGAGAAGGCAAAGCTGGCAGTCATCTCCTTGACTTCTTTTTGGGGGAGCGGGGGGAGGTGGAGCATTCAACCAGGTGACCCTGAACCTGCTGACTAGAGCCCACACACCGATTTACCACTCTTTGTCAAAACTAGGCCAACGAGATCCTGCACTTCCATGAATGTACTTGACAGCTGGGCAAGGGTTAATTTATAACCCCAGGAAGGCAAACGCCATCTTTGGGCCTCTGGTAAACAAACAGATTTATCAACAAAAGCTCAGCATGGACTCATGGGAAGAGTCAACTGAGAACACTCCATTAGCAGTTACTACCACTGTGGGTTGCAATGCCACATCTCAGGCAATATATACACATTGATGCTGTGAACAAGGGATGTGGGAACCTGTAGCTTGTCAGTAGGCCTGGCTGATTTACCGATATGTCACCCTGGACTGGTTTGAGGGCTAGAGTCCTGTGGCGTCTCACGGGGCCTAGGCTGATGCAACCAGTTCCTCCCAGGTTTATGGCAACCCATGTCAGAAGTGTTTTTTTGGCAAATCCTTGGATGTCAAATTTCCATAAAAATAGCTCAACAATCTTGGCCCAAAAGTTGTTCAAATAAGGCAACCCTACTATATCATAGTATAGTCGGCGGTTCAAATCCCCGCGACGGGGTGAG
Organism: Podarcis siculus; assembly: GCA_034642415.1. Classification (NCBI taxonomy): domain Eukaryota; kingdom Metazoa; phylum Chordata; class Lepidosauria; order Squamata; family Lacertidae; genus Podarcis; species Podarcis siculus. The sequence continues at coordinate 5,106,914 of JAXCMG010000046.1, read as the reverse complement.
CTCCCGTTGCTCGGTCCCTGCTCCTGCCAACCTAGCAGTTTGAAAGCATGTCAAAGTGCAAGTAGATAAATAGGTACCACTCCGGTGGGAAGGTAAACAGCGTTTCCGTGCGCTGCTCTGGTTCTCCAGAAGCGGCTTAGTCATGCTGGCCACATGACCCGGAAGCTGTACGCCGGCTCCCTCGGCCAATAAAGCGAGATGAGCACCGCAACCCCAGAGTCGGCCATGACTGGACCTAATGATCAGGGGTCCCTTTACCTTTACCTTACTATATCATGATGTTCAGCTGGTGATACATCACGAGGTTGAAAAGCTGCTATTGCCCAGCCCTACTAGTCAGGTGTTGTTGGGACTTCAGTTCCCGTCTAGCAGCATGGCCAACGGTAGTCCTCGGGTTCTTCATCCTCAGCTCTAAGTTGATCGTTGCTTCTTACCCAAGTGCCTTAAGAAGCAAGGGGGGAATGGGAGTCCCCAGCACGTTCATTTTCTCCGTTCTGGGATTTGTGTGTGTGTTGCATGCGGATGAGGAGTTCTCCATCCTTTTAGCATCTATGGGCTGCCTGAAGCTGCAGGGAGACTTTCCGCCTAAGAGAGAACCAGGCCTGGGCCTCAGAAGCCAACCTCCGAGGGCCCTGCCTCGAGATCAGGCCAGCTCATCCCATCGCTCTTTGATCAAAACGAGCTGAAGGCTGAGGCAATCCAGGGAGTGGCTTTCTCAGGGTAACTGGTTGGGCAAGGCAGCCTTAAGAGAGCTGCCTCTGTGCTGAGACAGCCCTATGAGGATTGCAGCAATGAGTGAAATATCCTGAGCTGTGGGTTTCATCTCCCAGCGCTTGGCTCATGCGCTGCTTAGATGGACCTCTTCCTTTGCAGAGGCCAGCTCCCCTCGGTGCGCGCCTGAGCGCACATTGCCGCTTGGATGCTTCATGTTCCAGATTTCTTACTCAGCCGGGGACTTGGGAGATGGGCGGAAAGGGGTTCGTATCAGCGAGGAACATTTGCTAATAAAACGCTTAGGTCATCCGGTGGGATTTTTCCAGAGAATTGCAGCATTAGCAAAGCATCCTAATGGATTGGCTCCCTCTTTCCTGGCGCGGCCGCTCCGTGCGCGGAATATTGTCTCCGTGTCTGCTGTATCAGGGATGGTGGCCCTCCCAGATGTGCTGGCTGGAGCTCTTGGGAGCCGGCGTCCCAGGAACATCTGCAGGACCACCAGTTCCCTGTCTGTGCACTATGTGGATGTCTAAGGCACCGCATTGTGCTTGGTTTGGCTTGGCTTCCTTTGGACAGCGCTCTCCAGGGATGGTGCAGGTGCAAGGTTGGCCATGCTTGTTAATATAGCTGACTCTCTCTCTGCCGGTTACAGACTCTTAATATTATTTATTACATTTAGACACCAGCTTTATCTTCCCGGGAGCTCAAGCTGGTGTATATGGTTCTCCTCCTCCCCTTTTCATCCTCACAACAACCCTATGAGGTAGGTTAGGCTAAGGGATGGTGACTGGCCCAAGGTGAGCTTATGCCTGAGTGGCGAGCTTCAATTATGGCTGGCCAGCCTTCCCTCCTCAGGAGGGTTGGGGGACCTTCTATCCAGGGAGCAAAGGCAGCCCCTCTAGGCCTCTCTTTTTTTTTTGCTCCCAACCCCTGGGACTCTTCCCTTTTGCCTCGTTAATTTTAATTTCTGTTAAGAGAAATTGTTGTATACTGCTTGATTGTAAATAAAACCTCTAAGCAGTTTACAATTTGATAGCTTGATAGATGATAGATAGATTAGATAGATAGATAGATGATAGATGATAGATAGATAGATTAGATAGATTAGACAGATTAGATAGATGATGATAGATAGATAGATAGATAGATAGATAGATAGATAGATGATAGATGATAGATAATAGATAATAAATAGATAGATAGATAGATAGATAACAAAAGTAGAATTTAAAACAAGCTTTTTATAAAAATCAAAATATAAATAGAATCAACTACTACTACTGCTACTACTACTACTACTACTAATAATAATAATAATAATAAACTACCAGCCCTGCTTTGCACCCTCCTTGAATGCTTTTTTGTCTGGCTCCTTGAACTCTGATAATGCCTCTTGCTTGCTTGGCTGAAGAATACCTGGGGGAGAGAGGGAGACATAGAAGCCAGCATACTGCACAGAGATGAAACTCTAATAATAATAATAATAATAATAATAATAATAATAATAATAATAATAATTCATTATTTGTACCCCACCCATCTTGCTCGTTTCCCCAGCCACTCTGGGCGGCTTCCAACAAAGACCAAAAATACACTAAAATGTCACACATTAAAAACTTCCCTGAACAGGGCTGCCATCAGATGTCTTCTGAATGTCAGGTAGTTATTTATCTCTTTGACATTTGGTGGGAGGGCGTTCCACAGGGCGGGTGCCACTACCGAGAAGGCCCTCTGCCTGGTTCCCTGTAATTTGGCTTCTCGCAGTGAGGGAACCACCAGAAGGCCCTCGGCGCTGGACCTCAGCGTCCTGGCAGAATGATAGGGGTGGAGACGCTCTTTCAGGTATACTGGGCCGAGGCCATTTAGGGCTTTAAAGGTCAACACCAACACTTTGAATTGTGCTTGGAAACGTACTGGGAGCCAATGTAGGTCTTTCAGGACCAGTGTTATGTGGTCTTGGCGGCTGCCCCCTGTCACCAGTCTAGCTGCCGCATTCTGGATTAGTTGTAGTTTCTGGGTCACCTTCAAAGCTAGCCCCACATAGAGCGCATTGCAGTAGTCCAAGCGGGAGATAACCAGAGCATGCACCACTCTAGCGAGACAGTCTGTGGGCAGGTAGGGTCTCATCCTGCATACCAGGTGGAGCTGGTAGACAGCTGCTCTGGATACAGAATTGACCTGTGCCTCTATGGACAGCTGTGAGTCCAAAATGACTCCCAGGCTGCGCACCTGGTCCTTCAGGGGCACATTTGCCCCATTCAGGATCAGGGAGTCCTCCACACCTGCCCACCCCCTGTCCCCCAAGAACAGTACTTCTGTCTTGTCAGGATTCAACCTCAATCCATTAGCCGCCATCCATCCTCCAACCGCCTCGTTGCTCTGCCTGCTTTTTCCTCTTGCCCCACCCACCATTTCCAAGTGGCCCCCGAGCTGTATAAGGTCCCCGATTCCTGCTGAAAGCATGGCTTGGAAATGATCCCAGGGCAACTCTGGTTGTCATTAGCTGTCCAACTGCAGCACTGCTATAAGGCTTACCTGGGGAGCCAAAGCGCTCCCTTGTTCCTGAGCTCTTCACTGTGAGCAGGGCTGCAAGATAATATCACACCTAGAATCACAGACTTGTAGAGTTGGAAGGGACCCTGAGGGTCATCTAGTCCAACCCCCTGCAATACAGGAACCTTTTGACCAACGTGGGGCTCAAACCCACAACCCTGGGATCAAGAGTCTCGTGCTGTACCAATTGAGCCTGAAAAACAATTCCACCTCAGCTTGGAACGGCTGTTGTGAATCCTTTTTACCAAAAAAAAAGTGATGGAACCAGCCGTATGCCCCCAAAGCCTGTGATTAATTCATCTACTTTGAATCTTTTTTTTGGGGGGGGGGGAGATATAGAGCCTTTCCCCCCTCCCCATCCTTGCAGCCGTGCCTGCAACAAAGGGGTTGATTATGATGTGAATGGAAGTCTGTTTGAGGGTTTGGATCCAGCTACTCACAGCCGTGGCCTCCTGGCATTTATCAACCCCCCAGAAAAGAGGGTCACACAAGACGCCTTGTTCCAATCAACGGAGCAGGCAGCGGCTTTGAGGGGTTGGGGGCTAGGGGGCTGCCCACACGGCGGGGGGGGGGGCTTGTGCTGGGTTTCGCCCACAGGGCTGACAGGCTGCAGTCAGAAGGGGTATGTGGTGTCATCTGCCAGTGAGCGAAGCAAGGAGGGATGGCGGGGGGGGGGGTGCCTAGTCTCTCGGGGAATGGGAGGCGAAGGAAGGGGGTTGCTAGTAAGCCATTAGTCTCTCGTAAGGGAGTGGAAATTCTAGCCTACCTTGCAGGGGTGTTGTACGGATAACTGAGACTGCGTGTGAAATGACTCTCTTGCCTTGCATAAGTGTGAAAAGTGAATTGAGTGCATGGGAGAAGCCATAGCTCAGCAGCTGCAAAAGCACACTTGTGAGTGACAGAATTACAGAATTGGATGGGACCACGAGCGTCATCTAGTCCAACCCCCTGCCGTGCAGTGAAGCATCTTTCTCAGTGTGGAACTCGAACCCACAACCCTGAGATTAAAGTTCTCATGCTCCGCCAACTGAACTATGCAGGCATGATGTTCCACATTCATTTCTAGTTTGCAGGATTTGGGGAGGCCAAGACCCCAGCTGGGGCGAGTCGTTGCCATTTGGAGGAAGAGGCCGCAGGTCCGCTAGGTGGGTCTGGCTCAAGATTAAGGCAGCTCCTTATATGAAGAGAACACAGAGGCAGTTTCTGCCAAAACTGCAAGCAGTTTAATAAAATGCATGTGCAAATTGTTTTGCTTAGAGAAGGTACTGAGGAACACACACACCCCAAAAGAGAGGGAGAGATTTGTAGCAAAAAGCAACAGCTCAGCAAAACGAATCAGGCAGGACACCTGTAGCCTTGGCTGGTGATAGTGAAGCTGGTTTCTGTCAATGTTCCCCTCAAAACATATTTATTGAAATTTCTAACATGCAAAAATTGGAAAACACAGGTTCATGTGTAGAGCCTGTCATACAAAATCAGTGGAAACACTGGTGTTCCCAGGAATGTAATATCGTTTCCTTCTCTTGGTTTTATTGTGAAAACGAAAGGGTCTCATCTACCACCACCGTCCCGTGACTGATTGCGCCCCTGCTCTGTTTACAGCAGCCATTGGTTTCATGGAGCAACGTCAGCTCCTCATAGATGACTCCTGTGGCACATTTTCTTCTTTTGAATTCCCAGTAAACCCAGCACTGCTTATCAAAATATTCTGAATTGCGGAGAACCCACCCCCTCGCAGGTTCATTAGACAATATGCAAACTGTACCATAATTTTAGGTACTTGGTGATTATTTGGGAACTGAGAGGGCAGAATATAATTATCTGTGGACCTTCTGGGTCTCCAGGATGGATCCATTTTACTCGTGGGCAAGTGTTTAGCTGAAACCGGGCCAAAGCCATTAAGCAGATGAACTGGAAATGAGGAAAGGGTGTGGTTTGTTAGTTTATGTGCTGTCATCAAGTTATTTTCATTGCCCTTTAGCTCCAGGGTGGCCAGTGTGGTGCCCTGCAGATGTTGTTGTACTAAAAAGGTAAAGGTAAAGGTACCCCTGCCCGTACAGGCCAGTCTTGACAGACTCTGGGGTTGGTGCGCCCATCTCACTCTATAGGCCGGGGGCCAGCGCTGTCCGGAGACACTTCCGGGTCACGTGGCCAGCGTGACAAGCTGCATCTGGCGAGCCAGAGCCACACACGGAAATGCCGTTTACCTTCCCGCCAGTAAGCGGTCCCTATTTATCTACTTGCACCCGGGGGTGCTTTCGAACTGCTAGGTTGGCAGGCGCTGGGACCGAGCAACGGGAGCGCACCCCGCCGCGGGGATTCGAACCGCCGACCTTCCCATAATCCTTCATCATTGGCTATGCTGGCTGGAGCCAATGGGAGTTGGATTCCTACAACATCTGGAGAACATTGTGTTGGGTATTAAGGCTCTGGCAAGGATTTACTTGGTTTGCCAAGTCTTATGGGGAAAAGTGACAAGTGGGGTGCTGCGGGGTTCTGTCCTGGGCCTGTTGTTGTTCAACGTCTTTATAAATGACTTGGGTGGAGGAATTGAGGGGGTGTCCATCCAATTTGCAGATGACACCAAACTGGGAGGGGTGGCTAATGCTGCAGAAGGCGGAATCTGGATGCAGAATGACTTCAACAGATTTGAAAACTGGGCCCAAATTAACAAAATGAATTTCAGTGGGGGGAAACTACACAGATATAAGATGGGGGACACCTGGCTTACCAGTAGCACATGTGAAAATGATCTAGGGGTCTTAATGGACCAAAAGCTGAGCATGAGTCCACAATGTGACGCAGCAGCAGCAAAGAAAGCCAATGCTATTCTAGGCTGCATCAACAGAAGTCTAGTGTCCAGATCAAGGGAAGTAAGAGTAGGATTTTGACGAGCTGGAAGGTGTGCAGAGGAGGGCAACCAAGATGATCATGGTCTGGAAACCAAGCCTTATAATGAATGGTTGAAGGAGCTGGGTATGTTTAGCCTGGAAAAGAGGAGACTGAGAGGAGGTATGATAGCCATCTTCAGATATCTCAAGAGCTGTCACATGGAAGATGGAACAAGCTTGGGGGTTTTTTCCTGATCCAGAGGGTAGGACCCAAACCAATTGCTTCAAGTTACAATAAAAGAGATTCTGACTAAGCATCAGGAAGTACTGTCTGACAATAAGATCTGTGGAGTCTCCTTCATTGGAGTTTGTTTAAGCAGAGGTTGGATGGCCATCTGTCATAGATGCCTTAGTTGATATTCCTGCATTGCAAGGGATTGGGCTGGATGACCCTCCCAACTTCTGTTATTCTATTATATACTGTCCTCAGGAACACATTGGCAGCACTCTTAAGCCCAATTCAGTTAGACTTTTAATGCTGAATCACCCTGGCATTAAAAACATAAGCATTGCCTTCCTGTTTCTTATCAAAGACCCGTTGTCTCCCAGTGCACACAGTCTCCAGTAGTGGCCAGTTGGGACCTGGTGGAGAGAGAGAGAGCACCTTCTCCATCCTCTGGCTTCTGGCCTGGTGATAAAAAGGCCTTTGAGCATCGAAGTTCCATTCCCAGCTAGAAAGGCCTTCTTCACTCAGTACATAGTTTAAACTATGGAACTTGCTCCTACAGTAAGGTTACCAGATTTTTTTCAATGAATCCGGGGACACTTTTCAACTTCCTACTAAATAGATGGATTTTGTCAGGGAACTGATTTGTCAGTCCGGGAAACAGGGATGTCTGGTAACCTTATCCTACAGGAGGCAGAGATTGTCATCCTCTTGGATGACTTCAAAAGAAGATAACACGAAGGGCAAGGCTATGGATGGTTACAAGCCATGATTACTATGTCCTGCTTCCACGGTTGGAAGCAGCAACAGAATACCAGTTGGTGGAAACCACAGGCGGGAGAGCTCTCTTGTGCTCCAAGCCTGCCTACAGGTTTCCCACAAGCCTCTGGTTGGCTACTCCAGTTGGCCATTGGCTTGCAGCTGGCTCTTCCATTGTTGTGACTCATAACGGCCCTCCATCAATTTGCCTAATCCTTTAAATTAAAAAAAAAAAAAAAGCCGGCTGAGCCACCAGGGCCTTGACTGCATCTTGTGGCAATGGATTCCAGAAGTTAATTATTGCTGACAGCCTGGGCTGTAAATAGTCTGGAATGCCAGCAAGGTGGGAAGAAGGAAACACGAATGGCTGGGAACAGAGCCTGAGGGAAGTCGGGCAGACGGTCAGAGGAGACAAGGTCAGCGCTGGTTGTTGCCCAAGCAGATCCCAGACCTGATCCAGAAGGTCTGGGCCAGCCTCTTTCCAAGGTCAAGAAAAACCAATGGGCTTCCAGGAAGGGGTGTTTGGGTGCTGAAGTCCCCTGGATGCCAGAGGCCATCATATATTCTGGGGACCCTCCCAGCCCATGGCTTCTCGGGGCAGTGGAGCCCAGATCTAGAAGGAATGCACCTTGACAGCCATACCACTGTGACGAAGAATTCCCTGTTTCCTCCGGATTGAAGGTTGTCCCACATTTACTGTGCCGTAATTGGCTAACCCACTTTGGGAGATGTAGTAGCTGCAATGGGGTAATAACCATGCGGCGAAAAGCCACGATTTGCACATCCAGGGTGAGTCAATGCCATGAATGCTTTTCCTCACATTCAGCAGACATCATGTGCCCAGGAAGCAAGAAGAAATAAACAAATACAAGTTGACACATTAAGACGTTTCCGGGATTTGGGCCCAGCCCAGGGTAAATAAGGTGCAACTCTACAAAAAGGGATACCTCTCTAGCACAGACTAGCCAAGATGGTGGTTGTTGTCGTTGTTTGTAGATCTCATATCTACAGAATCATGAAATTACAGAATTGTAAAGTTGGAAGGGACCCTGAGGAACATCTAGTCCAACCCCCCATGATGCAGGAATATGCAGGTGTCCCATTCAGGGATTGAACCTGCAACCTTGGCATTATCGGCGCCATGCTCTAACCAACTGAGCTATCCAGGCATGAAAATGCAAGATACATGATAGCAGCACAGGCCACTACAGGATGGTGAGATGCTGCAGGCATAAATTTCTGAAGCGAGGAGGTTGCACATAGAGCCTGGGGTCTTACAATGTTATTCATTGAAATAGGATTCATGCACCTCGAAGCTAGAGCAGGGCTGAGGTCTAGGGGAGCCTGGGAAGAGATGATGGATTGCACGTCTAATCACTTTCCTTCCTTCCTCACCAAACAACTGGAAAGGGAACATGGAAAAGTCAAAAGGCTCTGTTAAATATTTGCCAGAAATCTGGCAGGGTTGGGGGATATGGAAATTATTCATCTGATTTGCGCTTGGCAAGAGGGCAAGGACGGCGTTTGCTGCCTCTGGATTCCACCCACTCCGGTTTCGGTGCAGTCCTGGCAGTTTCCTGTCGCACTCCAAATTCCTGTGGCACTTCTCTGTGGTTAGGCAGGATGAAGAGGGCTTTGCCTCGGCAGTCATTGCCGGGGTCGGCGCACCAGGGCTGGGCCCCTGAGCCTGACCACGCGTGGGGAGGATTCCTCCGCCCCTCCTGTTTACTGCTGTGTACTCATGTCCTGCCCTGGGTGGGTTGGATTTTTTGCTGTGGCCACAGGATGGGAGTCTGGGAAGCCTGCACTTAAAAGCACGACAGGTTTTGAAATCGGAACTTGCAGTGCAGGATCTGCTGCATCTTTGCAGAAGCTTAAACGTTTAGGAAAACAAGGGGAAAGCATCTAGTCCTCAGGGCGGCAGAGAGGGAGAGCCTACAAATAGACTCAAGGGGAGAATGAGCCCATCTTGGGGAGAGGGAAGGCTTAGTCCTTGCAGCTCTTATCTTCCCACCCTGCACAGCTATCTCTTTCCGTCAACAACAACTTTCCTTTCCCTGTCCCCAGTATTTAATAAAGTACCCAGGTACTTCCCATTTTGATGTGAACCAAACTAGGAGCTGGTGCCCATTAGGGAAGACATATTTTTGTTATGCATGTTGTGTTTTTTATATTCAAATTTTATGTTACGAGCTGCCCTGAGATCTATGGGTAAAGGGTGGTATACTACTAATACTAATAAAAAGGCAATACTGAGTGTGTTGGACTGGTGGTCTGGTTCAGTGTCCACCAGCCTTCACTACCGAAGGTAAAACAAGGCAGTGAATTCACTCCCATGCACTCAGGAACATTTCCAAAATCCCAATCTCGGCTGTTTTTATCTCAGATCTAGCCGGGTGTGCTAGTTCACTCCATCAATAGAATTGTTTTAGATGTGGCGTTGGGTGGGTTGGAAAGCATCAAATAAAGACTCCAGCCCTCTCCTCTCCCCTTGGATGTGCAGTCCAGGATTCTGGCAACTCGTTTTCTGATCAGCTCTGTGCATTTCTAATCTGGGACACACTGTGTGTGTGTGTGTGTGTGTGTATGTGTGTGTGTGTGTGTGTGTGTGTGTGTACATATATCACCGGGAGCCTCTTTCTGCAATGGCCATTTGTTCTCCAGTCTCAGTCCCGTTGATTCGTTGGGACCAATTTTTTAACTTGCATTCAATGTTTTTTGTTGAGAACAGAAGAGCCATGTGGATAGCTTGGTTGGTTAGAGCGCAATGCTGATAACGCCAAGGTCGCAGGTTCGATTCCTGCATGGGGCAGCTGCATATTCCTGCATTGCAGGGGGTTGGACTAGATAGTGCTCAGGGTCCCTTCCAACTCTACAGTTCTATGATAATAATAATTTATTATTTATACCCTACCCATCTGGGTGGGTTTCCCCAGTCAAATTGATTGAGGGGCCCCGGTGCGATTTCCTGGTGTCACATGTGACGTTATGAGGATCCAGGGGACAGAACTGAACACCCTCTGAACATTGAGGGGGCCTGGCTCCCTAAAAATATGTATATATGTTTTTAAAAATGGGGGGCCTGAAACTGCTTCAGCTGCTAGAAGCTGGTGCGTATGGTTGGGAATCAATCAAAGCTGGCAGCCATGAAGTTATTAGATCAAAAGGTTTGTGTTTTCGGCCTGTCCCTCTCCTTTTTTTCCCGTTCTCTCCCACTCTTGCATATTTTTCTTTCTTCCCTGTATTTATTTGAAGTAGTAATAAAAACCATAATCAATAATAAATACCAAATCCAGGAGCAGGAGAGAGGAAAGAATGGAGCTGTGTGGAAAACGGCTCAGTCAGCCCTCCAGGCGAACGTGGCCTGGGACGTGGTCGGTTGTTCCAGGCCCCCGGGGATTGGAGGGTGGAAAGGAAAAAATGTCTTGGCTCTCGCAGCCCGACTGCTCAGCAACTGTCAGTCTGGTCCACGGAGGCAGCTCCGAGGTCAGCAGGAATCCCAGAGCGAGATGCTTCTTGCTCTTCTCCCGGGATTCCTGCGGTAGTTTGAGAAGACGTGGGGGGAAAACTCAGCAGGCAGGAGCCTCCTGGCACCCCCGCCTCTGGGGCTCTGGGAAGAAAAGATGGGAGGAAATGTTCCCACACGGCCTGGGGGGAGTTCCAAAGCCCTCAGGGCACAGATCCCACCATAAGCCGCCCACCAAGTCGAATTATTATTTTATGACATTTTAATGTTTTTATTGTACACTGCCATGGATTTCTCCCTCCGAGTTGGTGGTTTATAAAAAAAAAATGCAATACAGTGGTACCTCAGGTTACATATGCTTCAGGTTACATACGCTTCAGGTTACAGACTCCGCTAATCCAGAAATAATGCTTCAGGTTAAGAACTTTGCTTCAGGATGAGAACAGAAATCGTGCTCTGGCAGCAGGAGGCCCCATTAGCTAAAGTGGTGCTTCAGGTTAAGAACTGTTTCAGGTTAAGAACGGACCTCCGGAACGAATTAAGTACTTAACCCAAGGTACCACTGTACTGTTCAAATCATTGTGGAAGAGAAAGAGCTTGGTTAGATTGGCCTGCTGACAATGTAAATTTGGAAAATGCTTTGCAATTTCCCCCCGTTTTGGGTTCACACATGCCTGTGAGGTAGGCTGTATCCTAGCTCCCATTTAAGGGGCAGGAGACTCGGATCTGAAAGAATGAGAGAGAGAAGCAAACTTTGCCCAGCGCCACAGCCCTCCCTCATTGAACCTCTCTCGGAGCTGGCATCTTCATCCACATCAACACCGTCCTCCATTCGTGGACATTGGAAGTGATTGGAAATAAAAGGAAGAAGGAAGGGGACTCTGGGAGATCTGTGGGCGAGAGGAATGGAGCAGCCTTGAATGCCAGGCAGGAGAGCCTAAAACAGAGATGGGGAACCTGTGGCTCTCTAGATGTTGTTGGACCGCAACTCCCTATATCGTTCACCGTTGGTTTTCCTAGCTGGGGTGATGCTGTGGACAGAAAGCACCGCCCTCGCTCTGATTTGGCTTTACTATGACGCCACGTAGCCAGTGAGATTTGGCTGTGGCCAAAGCTAGTTCAGAATGAGGGCAAGCTCTTCATGTTCTCACTCGGGGGGTGGGGAGGATGGTACCCAGCAGTAGAGTTTCAATTGTTGCCGCCATTAGGACTGCGAATCAGGTCGCAGCTAAAAAGGTAAGAGGAAGATACAGGCCGCCACCAAGGCCCTTTTCCAGCCACCATTAGGAACCTGACTTCAGGTGCTGCAGGCAACCCAGAATTTGCGCCACCGCTGTTTGCTCTGTGATGGTTCATTTATCTAGATAAAGATCAGGGTGTGCTTGTCTGTGTCTCACAACACCATATTCTTCTGCATATAAATTACTTTAACTGATCCCAGCCTTGTGTTTTCATGTTGTTGCAGCCTGTCCTGGGATGACAATAATAATGATTAATAATATGTAAGCCATCGCTCCATGCTGTGGCCAACATGCCACAGTGATTGTTAATTTTAGGATTTGCTTGTTATTGCCCAGCCTGGCGAGGGCATTCGTTTGGGTGAGGTGTTGCAACAAAAAAGTAGGCTGAAATATGAAGCAATTTGGTTTTTTGCATATGTGTACCAGCTCTGCGTTTGCGTGTAATGGGGCTAAATTGGATCTCTTGTTTTTTGCCAGTAACTGAGACCTCCTCTCTCTCCTCCCCCCCCCCCAGCCTGTGGACCGGGCACCTTCAAATCAAAGCAGGGGGAAAGTCGGTGCACCCCTTGCCCTCCCAACAGTCGGACAAGCTCCGGGGCAGCTACCCTCTGCATGTGCCAGAACAACTATTTCCGGTCAGACACCGATCCACCCGACAGTGCCTGCACCAGTAAGTCTGCCCTTCTGCCGTTTCGGTTTCACTTCAAAATGTGTTTACTTTGGGCTTATTATTCCATTCTAGCTTGAGGGTACCAAGGCCAGTGAGATGATCCTCTAAGGTAGCACATGAATGCATTTATACTTCCGCCCATTGCTTTGTTGACGAAACTAACAATTTACAAAAGATTTGCAAAGCTGCTTCGGGAATTGGGAAGATGGCAGAAGAGGAATGTTGGTGACGCCACACAGAAATGGCTTTTGGGGTGGGGTGGAGCCTCTACGCTAGCTTTGGGGTGCTGTTGCTTACTGGAAGGAAAGATAGCTGGGAGGTTGGCATGGTGTAAACGCACCAGCAGAACCAATCCTGTGCTTCTGCCAGTGTTTATGCCCCACACCAATTTCCTTCCCCATCTCCCTCCCCATGAGCAAGAGCAACCTTCCTGCCAGGAACCTCCACTCTACCCAGCCAGCGGTTTCTGATGTCACAGATGCTAGCCAATCGGTGCCCTCTGCAGCCAGCTTTACCCTGGCTCAGACTAAACCATGCTGCAGACTTGCAGAACCAGTCTTCTTTTTTTCAGAGCTTGGTTCGGGACAGAAAAGGGTACATTTGCATTGTACCCACTCAAACCGCCACGCCTAAAAGCGTTACCTCTGCTTCCTCCAATACAAGGTGGTTGTAAAGATGACTAGAGAAACTTGTATGCAAAACTCGTCAAAGACTCACGTGCCTTTGTGTAAATGCTGAGCATCATTTTATTTTATTTTTGGAGAGGGGGTGGCGAAAGGCTTTGAGGGTAAGGTTTTGGGAGTTCTTTTGGGGGCCCTGAGCCTCTTTTGATCCCGTGGCAGGTGTCCCGTCGGCCCCGCGCAACGTCATATCCAACGTGAATGAAACATCCCTGGTGCTGGAGTGGAGTGAGCCCCGCGACTCTGGGGGGCGGGACGACCTGCTCTACAACGTCATCTGCAAGAAGTGCAGCGTGGAGCGCCGGCTGTGCATGCGCTGCGACGACAACGTGGAGTTTGTCCCCCGCCAACTCGGCCTGACCGAGAGGCACATTTACATCAGCAACCTCATGGCTCACACGCAGTACACCTTCGAGATCCAGGCCGTCAACGGGGTCTCGAGCAAGAGCCTCCAGAACCCCCAGTTTGCCTCTGTCAACATCACCACCAACCAGGCAGGTGAGTGCTTCATGGGAAAGGGAGGGCAGCTGCCTAGGCTCTCCCTGGCAATCTCTGCCGAGCCAGCGGTGAAGCAAGAACCTCTGGGATTGAGGCCCTTTCATGCCAAACAGGCCTTGAACCTGGAGTCCTGGAGCTGCCATGGATTCCTGTAAGTGTGTTGGGCGTCTGGTTGTACATCTAGCCAAGGATTTAAGGTTACTGTTGTAGAAAACGTAAATGGTGTTGGTGGTTCTTGCTTAAAGAATCGGGAAGGAGCCTTACGGTAACTACGTCCTTTATTTCTAAAATCTTGCCCGAGGTTTGTTTGTTTTTAATGAGTTTGTACGCATTTCCCCTCCTTTGATGAAATGAGCCAGTGCGATGGCATTCCAGGCTTCCCAGGCCTTGGACCCACCTTTCTGGAGCTGAAGGAGGAAGTTTGGAAGAGGGATGTTCTTTCCGGCTTCTTCTTCCATCTCTATGCCCTTTTCCAGGCTCAGATCGATTCTCCTGGAGCTGACTTTTACCCAGATCTCATGGGAGAGCAAATTATGTGCACACACTCTTTCTCTCCTGTCTCTTGGGATGGGGGGAGAGTGATACGAGGAAGGGAAGTATCCAGATGAGTGGCTCCCGCACTCATTCAGAAATACAAATGTGGGTCCACTGACCTCCAAAGATTGGGAGCTCCTGTTGTGGAGTCAGGATGGCCAGGGCCAGCTCACCCATGAGACAAGGTGAAGCAACTGCCGCAGGCAGCAAGATCCACAGGGATGGCAGATCCGGCATCCAAGAACACAGGTTTGCCTCAGGTGCCAAAATGTCTTGAGCCGGCCCTGATAGTGGGCATCATTCCATGTTGCCCCAAAGACGGCTGTTCCCATGTGACAGGTGGGAAATTGCTGGTGGAGCTTGATGAAGGGCTACCAACCTTTCCAGAAGGCTTCTACTGTTGGGATATGTAATAGAGGAAGCGAAAAGGGTTTCCGTTCCAGATGATGGACTGGATCTTCCAGCTCAGGCCCTGCATTCCAGTGGCTTAGCAGACACGTTGGCGCCTATCATGCCTTTCACAGTGACCTGTTTGACACAGCAAATGGAACTCCAGTTGGCTTTCATGTGGATTTGATCCATTTTTAGTGGTCTTGCGAGTGCTTCATTGTGCCTCCAGCTTTATTTGAGTCCTGGAAATCTTAGAAAATGGCAGTAGAAATCTGGCCAAGGAGCCCCACCCTTTTTGGGGCCAAGGAACACATTTGGAAAATCTAACATTCACGCTGGAGAAAACAATTCACATAAGAAATACTGGTGATTCTCAGACTTGCAAAACACCGACATGTAACCCCACAGAACAAGCAAAACACAGGCGAAATAGACAGGCAACATTCACCCCCAAAACAGGCAGCAAAAACACACACAAGAAAATTGCAGGTGAACCCCGGTCTTCCAAAAAAACCAACTGCCCAAAATACAGGGAAAGCACCCCAAAAGCACCAGGACACCCCCATCCTCAGAAACAATAATGCATCCAAGGAAATGGCTATTCCTCAAACTTACAAAGCACCTGCAGGTTTGCCTCCCCCCCCCCCCCGTCTTACTTGAATGTTTTGGATGGGAGCTGGAAGACCAGGCTGCTTTCTTTCCTTTGAGCACCCAAATCAGGCCCAGAAGATCCTAGAGCAGCCTTTCTCAACCTGTGGGTCCCCAGATGTTCTTGAACTACAACTCCCATCACCCCTAGCTAGCAAGGCCAGAGCTAAGGGATGATGGGAGTTGTAGTCCAACAACATCTGGGGACCCACAGGTTGAGAACCGCTGTCCTAGAGAAAGATGGAAGCCTGCACTTCTCTTTCCTGCCAGCCCAGCTGCTGCTGGCTTCTTAAAAAGAGAGAGAGAATAACAATCTTTGTGAAAAGCATATTGAAAATCAGGAGTGATGGGGAGCCCTGATGGACCCCAAGGGAAATATGGGGTAGGGGCAGAGGCACCATGGTGTCTTTGGGTGCTGCATTGAGGACCTCAGCGACTCACATGTTCACACCTCGAGTTGTCTGTCAAGGGAGCCAAATCAGTGTTATTTCTGCTGATAAGGAGGGAGGCTGATGCTTCTTCTCAACCCCCTCCCTTCCACAGCTCCTTCAGCAGTTCCCACAATGCACCTGCACGGCAGCACGGGAAGCAGCATGACTCTTTCCTGGGAGCCTCCGAAACAGCCCAATGGGATCATCCTGGACTACGAGATAAAGTACTTTGAGAAGGTAAAGCTAATCCTCTGGCAGGGACATGGCGGGCACACTTCAGCTTGACAAACACTCGGCGCACTTCTTTTCCCGCTGGGAGGGGAATTAGGTAGTGTGCTGAATTCTACTGCGGTAGCCAAGCAGGTGAGCCAGCCTCTGTTCAAATCTCGCCGTTTGTGCTGCAGCCCTGTCTGCAAGGTGGGCCATGATGCTGGCATACTTTACAGGGGTGGTTGTGATGATTGCTGCAGAGATGGGGGAATCTTTCAGGCGTTGTGGGACTCTCAACTCCCACCAGCCCCGGCCACTATGAACAGTGGGAGTTGGGGAACAGCATCATCTGGAGGGTGCTGGATTCTATTCCATATATAACGAAACACTTTAGCAACGAGAGGTGCTGTACAGAGCAACGGTTAATAACAGCAGCAACAAATAATGACGGTTAGCGATGATAAGGAGCAGAGAATGCAGGTTATTTAATGGGGGGAAGTATCTTATCAATGCACGGCCTTCCCAGGCTGCCTTTCTTTACTCAAGGGAAAACCACTAGAATGTTGTGCAAAGGAGAATTCTGGGGTGACCTTGAATGCCTTTGCTCTGTGTGTCCCTTTCTTATAAAGGTAAAAGGTAAAGGGACCCCTGACCATTAGGTCCAGTCGTGACCGACTCCGGGGTTGCGGCACTCATCTCGCTTTATTGGCCAAGGGAGCCAGTGTACAGCTTCCGGGTCATGTGGCCAGCATGACTAAGCCGCTTCTGGTGAACCAGAGCAGCGCACGGAAACACCATTTACCTTCCCGCCAGAGCGGTACCTATTTATCTACTTGCACTTTGACGTGCTTTCGAACTGCTAGGTTGGCAGGAGCAGGGACCGAGCAACGGGAGCTCACCCCGTTGCAGAGATTCGAACTGCCGACCTTCTGATCGGCAAGTCCTAGGCTCTGTGGTTTAACCCACAGCACCACCCGCGTCCCTGTAGAGACGCCTAAAGCAGATGTGGGGAACCTTTGACCCTCTGGGTGTTAGGAATATAAGAAGAGCTTGTTGGATCAGGCCAATGACCCATCTAGTCCGGCATCCTGTTCTCACAGTGGCCAACCAGATGCCTGTGGGAAACCAGCAAGCAGGATTTGAGCTCAAGAGCAACTCTCCCCTTCTGCTGTTTCCAGTGACTGGTCTTCAGAAGCATTACTGCCTCCAACTGTGGAAGCAGAAGACAGCCATCAGGGCTAGTGGCCTTTGACTGCTGTTCCTCCATGAATTAGTCTACTCCTCTTTTAAAACCATCCAAGTCAGGGAAGGGCTGGATGTGACCCTGAGATGCCCCTTTTCTCTTTCCCTGCAGCAGGAGCAGAGCGACGGCATCGCCAACACTGTCACCAGCCAGAAGAACAACGTGCGCCTGGAAGGGCTGAAGTCCAACTCTGCCTACATGGTACAGGTTCGGGCACGCACGGTGGCCGGCTATGGGATGTACAGCCTCCCCATGGAGTTTCGGACACCAGTGGAGGATGGTATGAGCTCTGCACCTTCCCCTCCCTTCCCCACAGGCTTCTGCTGTCCAAGCATCTCCCGTCCTTCTCCACTCCCACCTTCCAACACTCTTCCTCCCTCTTCTTCCTCTCCTAACAGGCTCCAGTAGCAAGAGCTTCCAGGAACTGCCTCTTATTGTGGGCTCGGCTACCGCAGGCCTCGTCTTTGTGATCGCGGTCGTGGTGATAGCCATTGTCTGCTTCAGGTACTGGCAGGGACGAGGGAGAGCCTGAGCTCTAGGGAGGGGCGTGACTATTCATTCTGTCAAGGATTGGATCTGCCTATATTAGTGATAGACAATTTGTGGTGCTGTCCAGATGTTTTGGACTACGGCCCCATCCCTCCAGATGTTGCTAGACTCAACTCCCAGCATGGCCAGTGGTCAGGGGTGGTAATCCACAGAGTCTGGAGGGCACCACGTTGGCTATCCCCGGCTTGCATGAACAAGCAAAAGTCTTGCGGCACCTCCAAGACTGATTGATTATTACTTAAGTCAGGGACGGGGAGACTTCACCTTTCTAGAAGTTGTTGGACTCCCAATTCGCACCATCCCTGAGCATGGATCCAGTGCTGGAAATTAGCCAGTCGCAGGGCGCATTTTGCAACTGGTGCGAGTCCCATTGCGACCGCATGGAGATCTCTGAATACCAGGTTGGCAACTGGGGAAAGCAAAACGTCACTTAGAGAAGGATTTGAAGTGTTTTTCTCGAAGCTTGCATTTGCTTTATTCTGGATTGTTTTATTTGATGCTTGGATGTATTGTAAACCGTTTTGAGATTTGTTCTTTAAAATATAAAGTGGTATAGAAATGAAACCAACAACAATAAAGATCTGATCAGGGGTGGGGGGAGGTGCCTAGACATTCCACTGTGGCAAACTTAACCGTGGCTTAAGGTGCCATTTGGTGATATATACAGTGGAACCTCTACTTATGGACATCATCCATTCCGGAGGACCATCCACTGGTCGAAACGGGATGCTAGAAGAGGCGTCTTGTGCGCATGCGCATTCAGTGGTAGTGCGCTTTTGCGTATGCGCAGACAGCAGCAGCCGCTTCTGCGCACGCGCAGATGGCAGAAGTCGCATGCGCAAATTGTGGCAAACCCAGTGTTTACTTCCGGGTTCGCTGTGAATGCAACTTGGAACGTCCGCGAGACGAGGCATATATAAGTCAAGTTTCCACTGTATATGAGTTTCTAACACTGCAGGGGTCATGCCGGTTAGGGTCGATAGTCATTGCAGTTTGACCACTTCTAGGAAGACTGCAGGTTCCCCCATCCCACCAGCTTTCGTGGACTTGATTCCACTTCATCAGATGCATGGTGTGCAATTCTCAGTTGTCCATGTTTGTATAGATATCTGTATATCCACAGAGGCGAAGGGGAATTATAAGCCACGAGGTCAGAGGGAAACAGAATGCAGAAAGTGCAGACTGTGGCCCTTCAGTTAGAGGTGCAATGAATGCACCTTAAGCACAGAAGCCCTTTATAGCACCCTGCCTTCATGGTATCCCCAGGGCTGATTGAATACTCTCCAGCTATTATTTGTGCATGGATGATAATAACTGCATAGATAACAGACCAAGAGGATGGGCGGAGTAGATTTCGGCTCTCTGTGTGCAATGGTGTTCAGTGTTCCAGTGCTCAGGTTTTGGTGGAAAGATGACCAGGAGGCGCGTAACGTTGCAGGCTCTTTGATGCCTTCTTTTCTCTTTGGGCAGGAAGCAACAAAACAACACAGACTCGGAGTATACGGAGAAGCTGCAGCAATACAGTGAGTATCAAGCCAGGGGTGGCATGAGCACCTGAGTCACACAGGCATGTGAACGTGTTTTTGTGGGTTCTGCTTTCTCAAGCCTGCATTTATTTCCCAGAGATGCCTGCATGCCTGTGTGTGCTCAGCAGCCCCAAAGGAGGCAGTCACCCTTGTTGCAGCTGCTGCAAAAGGCTGCATGTAAACCTCTTCGTCCTCTTTCTCCCATGGAAAGGTGGTACATAGCGGTGAGGATCATGTATCCTCACAACTGTGCTTCCTTATGGCAATTCCTGGCGGTATTCTTCCAACCCCAAGAACCTTTGCATTCCGTTTTGGCAAAAGAGATTACAAGTTTCTAGCCCTCATTGTAATAAGGAAAAACTGTCCATAGTATTCAGAACAGGATTTTCCTTTACGGGTGTCACTGAATTGAAGGCATGTAAAAACCGCCTTTTTAGTTTAAAAAGAAAAATAATTGCATCATTTGCCACCAGACCTACGTTGGGCAAAAAGAATCCTGCATTGCAGGGGGTTGGAGTAGATGACCCTCGCAGTCCCTTCCAACTCCACAATAATTATATAATTCTATAATTATATGATTCTAATCTCAGGGATAATTAAGAAGAACCTAGGCAAGTCAAACTTAAATGAGCCCCAGATATGTCTGTCTATTGTGATAAAAGCAGGTGTCCTTATCCATCGCCTCTCTGTCCTTGCAGTCACTCCAGGGATGAAGGTTTATATTGACCCTTTCACTTACGAGGACCCAAACGAAGCTGTCCGGGAATTTGCCAAGGAAATCGACATTTCGTGCGTGAAAATCGAGGAGGTGATTGGAGCAGGCAAGTCACCTGATGGCAGCCCAGCTCCTCCCTTCCACCGAGGGAAGAGGAGAGGGCGGGGGTCTGACTGTGCTCTTGGTGGGTGTGGCCACTCACTTCTGTCATGTGACCATCTTGCCCTCCCGCAGGTGAATTTGGAGAAGTCTGCCGGGGTCGCCTCAAGCTTCCAGGCAGGAGGGAGATCTTTGTGGCCATCAAAACACTGAAAGTGGGCTACACAGACCGGCAGAGGCGAGACTTCCTGAGCGAGGCCAGCATCATGGGGCAGTTTGACCACCCAAACATCATTCACCTGGAGGGGGTGGTCACCAAGAGCCGACCCGTCATGATCGTCACGGAGTTCATGGAGAACTGCGCCCTCGACTCCTTCCTGCGGGTGAGCAGGACTCCCTGGTCTTGGCAAGAGCTTCCTGGGCTCTTTTCAAGCAGACGTTAATAATAATAATAATAATAATAATAATAATAATAATAATAATAATAATATATTTATACCCCCCTTCCCCAGCCACTCTGGGCGGCTTTCAACAGAATATTAAAATACAATAGTTTATTAAACATTGAAAGCTTCCCTAAACAGGGCTGCCTTCAGATGTCTTCTAAAAGTTTGGTAGTTGTTTATCTCTTTGACATCTGAAGGGTGTCACTACCGTTCCACAGGGCGGGTGCACATGGAGAGCTGATCTTTTCAAACCTGAGCAATTCTTTCTGACCCCTCTCTGCTTGTTCCACCAACAGCTGAATGACGGGCAGTTCACAGTGATCCAGCTGGTTGGCATGCTTCGTGGCATTGCTGCTGGCATGAAGTACTTGTCCGAGATGAACTACGTGCACCGGGACCTGGCAGCCCGCAACATCTTGGTCAACAGCAACCTGGTGTGCAAAGTGTCCGACTTTGGGCTCTCGCGCTTCTTGGAGGACGACCCCGCAGACCCCACCTACACCAGCTCGCTGGTATGTGACACCTTCGCCACCATGCCCTGTCCCTCTCCTCTCAGAGGCCTGGCAGGGAAGCCCTGTCCAAGGGCTGGTTTCTCCGCACAGAGATATCTAGGGGCACACGCACGCTACAAGGAAACCCTGCGGGGAAAGAAGAGTTACCCCGATGAGGCCAGAACTAGAATTAAGAAGAGCGCGGAAAAATATGCCGAGGGAAGAACTAGTGGGAGGTCCACATCTTTGGGGAGAGACCATAGCCCAATGGTTAGAGCCGCTGCTTGGCTTCCAGGTTCAATCCCCGATAGTGTCTCCCGGTAGAGACCCTTTGTCTGAAAACTTGGGAGAGCCTGATGCATTACAGTTTAAAAATAAATAAATTGGAATGCAACTCTCATTAGCCCAGCATAATCAGGCTGACCCCATCTCCCTCCTGGAGGGGTTGGCGCTAATTAACGGTGTCAAGTGTCTCTTCCCGCAGGGCGGCAAGATCCCGATCCGGTGGACGGCCCCGGAAGCCATCGCCTACCGCAAGTTCACATCTGCCAGCGACGTGTGGAGCTATGGGATCGTCATGTGGGAGGTGATGTCCTACGGCGAAAGACCTTACTGGGATATGTCCAACCAGGATGTAAGTACGGCCTCCTCCCGTGTAGGAGAAGGAGAGGTGCAGGAGCAAAAGAGCCCCTATGTGACCCCTTGCCTGTTTCTCACTGGTCTCCTTAGGTGATCAACGCTGTGGAGCAAGACTACCGCCTTCCACCGCCCATGGACTGCCCCACGGCGCTGCACCAGCTCATGCTGGACTGCTGGGTGCGCGACCGCAACCTCCGGCCCAAGTTCTCGCAGATCGTGAACACGCTCGACAAGCTGATCCGCAACGCAGCCAGCCTGAAGGTCATCGCCAGCGTGCAATCTGGGTCAGTGCCGTTCGCCCCCTCACCCTCCCCAAGCACAGGCAACCTGCTGTGTCTGGACTAACTGTGCCAAGTTTCTAGCTCTCATGGAGGAAAAATAAATAAGCAAACCTCGGATATATCTATCTATGGCCTTGGGGGCAGGAGTCGGGCAGCAACCGGGGCTGGAGCGACGAGCAAAGAGGGTGGACAGGGAAGCGCACAGCCGCCTTTAGCCTCCTCGGCGCCACAGGACTGCCAGGACTGCCCCCCTGCGGCTCAGCCCCACACGCAGCCCGCTCTCCCCCTCCTGAGCCTTGCCTGACCTCTGGGCTCTCTCATCCTTCGCAGCGTTTCCCAGCCCCTCCTGGACCGCACCGTTCCGGATTACACCACCTTCACGACTGTGGGCGACTGGCTCGACGCCATCAAAATGGGGCGGTACAAAGAGAACTTCGTCAACGCCGGATTCGCCTCCTTCGACCTGGTCGCCCAAATGACAGCCGAGTAAGTACAAAGGGGCGGGGCGGCGGGGCAAAGCATGCAGCGGCCCCAGGAGACTGGGTTGTTTCCAGTTAAGCCAGACAACGTAGCAGGGGAATGCCAAGATTGGCACGTTATGTCACCTGGGGCCGGGGGCCAGGTGATGACTAGAGCATCCTCACCAGGGATGCTACAAGCCACAGGGGAACAGAGATGGGCTTGTAGTTCCCTGGTCCATTTGTGGTGGGCAACCTAACGCCTGCTTTTGGCTAGGATGCATTCAGAGTGTGCTGGACACGGTATACAGTTGAGACTTTTTGATGCTTTTAAGCAAGAGAGTACCTACCCAGGACTCCTGAACACAGAGGACGGAGCTGTTAAACGTCCCTGAATATGCAGCCGTGGTTTGTGTGAGACACATTGGTGGACAGCAAGGAGTCAAGTACAGTCATACCTCGGGTTCAAGTAGCTCTGGGTTGAGCATTTTCAGGTTGCGCTCTGCGGTGACCCGGAAGTAACGGAATGCGTTACTTCCGGGTTTCACCGCTTGCACATGCGCATGCGCTCAAAATGATGTCACATGCATGCACAGATGCGGCGAATCACGACCCGCGCAGATGCGGGTTGCGTTCGCTTCAGGATGCGTACAGGGCTCTGGAACGGATCCCGTTCGCATTCAGAGGTACCACTGTATATAATAATAATAATATTTCAAAAGCGGACTGCACCCGACTAAAGTTCTTGCAGTAGGCTGAGTATTCTCTCCTCTTTCAAATCTTCAGCATGGGAAACAGACATCTTTCCAGGGGTGGGAAATGGCAAGGAAGTGGATTTGGGTGAAACTTTAGGAGAAACACTCCAGTGGTTGTTGTTGTTTAGTCGTTTAGTCGTGTCCAACTCTTCGTGACCCCATGGACCAGAGCACGCCAGGCACTCCTGTCTTCCACTGCCTCCCACAGTTTGGTCAGACTCATGCTGGTAGCTTTGAGAACACTGTCCAACCATCTCGTCCTCTGTGGTCCCCTTCTCCTTGTGCCCTCCATCTTTCCCAACATCAGGGTCTTTTCCAGGGAGTCTTCTCTTCTCATGAGGTGGCCAAAGTATTGGAGCCTCAGCTTCACGATCTGTCCTTCCAGTGAGCACTCAGGGCTAATTTCCTTAAGAATGGATGCGTTTGATCTTCTTGCAGTCCATGGGACTCTCAAGAGTCTCCTCCAGCACCATAATTCAAAAGCATCAATTCTTCGGCGATTAGCCTTCTTTATGGTCCAGCTCTCACTTCCATACATCACTAACCCCAGTGTTTATGGCACCTTAAGAAGGGGACAGACAACCTTGGGAAGCGGCTGTGGTCTCTTCTTTGCTGGGCCTGCAGAAGCGGAAGCGTGATAGCCTCTTGTCAGGGACTATGTGGTCTCTAAGACCCCTCCCAGCTCCTTGATTCTGTGACCTCTCAAAATCATGCTCATTTTAATATGTCTGTTTATTACACATTGCTCTTCCAATCCTATGAAGGGGCGGAGACAGTGTGGGGGCACCAAAGCCCACTCCCTTGTGCTCTGAAAATCTGGCTCCCGCCATCCCCTTTTCACATTAGACTCCCGGAATTGTCCAATTTATTTTGTAACCTCTGTTTGCAGCCTTTAAGCGCCAGTAACTGCCTGGCCACTGTCAGACGCTGGACTATGGCCACATCCACACCATACATTTAAAGCACCATGAGACCCCTTTAAACAGCCAGGGCTTCCCCTAAAAGAATTCCAGGAGTTTTTAAAGGGTTCTGAGAACAGTTAGAAAAACCCCGTTCACTTCCCAGAACCACAATTCCCAGAGTGGTTTAACAGGCAATCCTTCTGCGCAGGGAACTCTGGGAATTGTAGCCCTGTGAGAGGAACAGGGGCCTCCTAGCAACCCTAAATGATCTTAACAAACTACAGTTCCCAGGATTCTTTTGGGGAAGTCACGACTCCTTTAAATGTGAGAGTTGCCCCAGGTGGAGCCTTTGCCTAACCCTACATTTCCCTTCAACATTTTTGGGTTTTGATCATCCGCACCTGATCTCCATCATGCTGTCTTCTGTGTCCAGAGAAGCTAGCTTCTCTTCAGTCCTTGCATTTGGACTGTGTAATGAAATTCTCACCAGCCTACCGGGCAGGGGTGGGTGGGGAGATGACAGTCTTTTGTAGACGATTCATCGTCCGGAGTCACAACTCGCCATCTCCTGGTGCCAGCCACTAGTCGAAAGATCCTTGCTGCTGCCAAATGTGGCGAGCCGGCACTAGAGTATTTGCTGAGACCTTCATGGGACATGCATTCCATCAAGTCAATCCTCTTGTACTGACTTCAGCACTGCCAAAAAAAAAGCAAAGAAAGACTTTGAATTGGCCCTTTGTTAGGCCATGGACTCAGAATCCCCCCGTGCCTTCCCTTGAGAACAGTGGTGCTCTGGATTTAAATGTCTTATTGCAGGGGTGGGGGTGGGTTCTGCAGAGGGCCATGTACATTGAGTCACTCTCTCCGGAATGTGCCAAGCCGGCCCCGCTGCATCGAGGGCTCTCCTTTCTGTTCTGCTAGGTGGGGGCCTCTGGAAGTCTGCCCCAGAGGCCTTCTCCGATGGCACCGCTGCTCGAGAATGGTCCTGTCCGGGGCAGGGAGGTGTCCTCCGTGTGTGGACTGTTCACAGAGCCTCCCCGCCCAGCAAAAATAAATAAATAAATAAATAATCCCCAGCTGCTTAAACACAGACTCTGTATTCTTAAGGTCCAGGGCCACTAATCACAGTCCTACCCAAGTGTCAAGTGGAGAGGAGGAAGGTCATCTGAAGGGGGCGGGCAGGACTGTGGCTGAAAAAGTCCATTCATAAAATGGAAGTCAGTTCACACCACTAAAAATAGAGTCGTGTCCATCCAGCACAGTGGATCCATCAGGACAAAGATTTATGATTGCAGAGTGGAACTTCTGCCTTAAAAATTGTATTGCACTTGAGAACTCTGATTGCCTTGTGTGTTAGTGATTCTGACCACAGTGTTTTAATATAGGTCATTATTATTACCCTCCACGTTGCATCTTTTTTGAGGGCACACAGTGAGTTCATGGCCAGAGAGAGATCTGAATGCAACTCACGCCTCTGAGCAAAAACACACTGCTCTCCACCAGCCCTCCCATTGATGCAACTGGTGGCAGGGAGTTCCATGGGTCAGCTGCACTTACTCCCTTTCCTGCGCTTACTGACACTCCCCAAAAGCTGAGTTCCCCTTTCCGCGCATTGCTAACTCCTTTGCTCCCTGTGTCTTTCCAGGGACTTGCTCAGGATAGGAGTGACGCTAGCAGGACACCAGAAGAAGATTCTGAGCAGCATACAGGACATGAGGTTACAAATGAACCAGACGTTGCCAGTTCAGGTTTGACCGCTGAGGACTCTGGCTTGGAATGGACCCGACGGGGGAACCTCCCTGGGATTCTAGTTTGTGGTGCTGCCCAGCTTCCTGAGTGTGGGGCGGGGAGAGGTGTCGTTCTCTCTCCACCCCACAACCCTCCACCCCCATCTTTTTGCATGGAGCCTATTGGCTTGTCAACAGACCTCTGGCGGGACGGACTAGGGTGGTCCTAGCTAGATTAACGGCACGCGGGGGGAGAGGCCTGAAGGAAACCCTGCCTTTTTCTTCTTTCCCCCCTTTCCCCCCTTTTTTATTTCGCTGTTGCGTGCTCGCAATGGCGTGCCAGCAACGCGGAGTCTTCATATTGAAGGCGCATTATGGATGGGGTGGGGATGGAGGCACCAGCTCTCCCCTCTCACTGAGGCTCTCCCCCACTGCCCTCCAACGGTGCCATCGTTGCCCTTTGGGCATCTCAGCCCTCGCGGCGGCAGATTCCTCCAACTCCACGCTGCCCAAGAGGAAAAGGAATCCCCAGCCAACAAGCAAATGGAAAAGGCACCTGCCAAAGCCGCTCTCCTCCCCAGGAAAGGGGCATCCAGCCGGGCGTTTTCCCCGCACGCCCAGAGACGATTGCGCCAGGGCCAGCTCCGCTCCCCGGGGCCGGCAGGGGGCGTCTGCAGGGAGAGATGGCGGCCGGTCCATTTGGGACCCTGAACGCTGGAACTACAAAGCCGGTGGCGGCGCCGGCGAGTTTTCTACGCAAAGGAGTTGGGCGACCCGGCTCCGCGTCTTGCAATCGCAGCCTTGGGTGTTTCCAGAGACCCGTCAGCGCGAGTTTGCACAGAGATCACACGGACAGGCGGACGTTGAAAGGCAGCAGGATTCGAGAGAAAGGGGAGGCTGAGCGGAGTGGAGGAGCCTTGCAATCTCAACCCCCCCCACTCCACACCCCCCACCACGACTTCCTCCCCACCTCATGTTTTATGCAGGAAGGAGCGGGCCCTGTCAGCCGCACACCCATCTCTGCGGATCCTTTTCTTGACACACGCTATGATCGCTGCCAAAAAGACTGGAACACTTCCCTCTATTACCCACCCACCCACCACCACCCCGTTTCGTTTTGCTTTCTTCCGAAAACCTCTGCAGCCCTGAGCCGAGGGGGCAGGAGGCTCCCTCGCGGAGGTGGCGAGTTTGCATGTGTACGAGTGTGTGTACTGGCCGTCTGGACCGTGCAAGAAGGCATGGGCCGAATAAAGGCAATAACAATTTTACTTGAGTTTCCTTCGATCGATCGATCCCTCCCTCTCTCCCCTCTCCCTTTCTTCGCTGCACAGAACCTGCAAAACACACAAAATGCCAGGCACCTGCCCTTCCTTCCTTCCTCTATTACAGAGTTTTTCTTCCTCCCTTTGCCTCCAGAAGGAAGCGGGCAACGCTTTCCTTCCAGCCGCAGGCTACAAGCAACGAGACGTTGGGAGGACCTTGCGAGTGGGGTGGCAGAGGCAACTGCAGAGGGTGGTCCCACCTCCTCCCGCCCTGCTGGTATCACAGAGTTGCTTTGTGCATGTGTGTCCAGCTAACCACTGTCTCCCTTACCCACAATGCCTCTCTTCTTCCTGCGCAGCTTTTCCCAGCCACAGTGGTCCCTGGTTTTGGACCTGGAGGTAGCAAGGGCAGAGGGCAGGCAGGGGAAAAGGGTAACCCTCATCTGCTTGGGACTGCAAGGAGCAAACACAGAGGAGGGCGCTTTGGGTAGGAATGGGAGCAGTTGTGGCTGCAAGGCGAGGCCCAAATCTCTCTTGTCTCTGCTCCATTCTCCTTTTTTCGGCCCTTGTACAAGAACAACCTTGGATAGAAACTGTGAAAGCTAAAAACCTGAACTCGTTGGCGTGTCCCTCCACGTGTTTTTGGAATCCCACAATTGGCCCCACCAGTGGCCAGGGATGATGGGAGTCATAGCACAGCATCCTCATGAGCAATCCCTGCCCAAAATGCTTCTTCGCTGCTTCGTTTCCTGGCTGTTTGCTGCAAAACCTTAAGAAACAGAGGGAACTTTGAACGTGATGGTTGACAGCACAGCTTAGCAGAATCTAATATCCCACCTCCATCAGAGGCCTCCAGTGCAGCAGCAGCCCTCCTGGCTTAGGAGAAAAAACTGATGGGAGGGTCCCTTTGCAATTCTCCCCTATGCCTTCCTGTGGAGAAGGGGGCTCGACAGTTGAGGAGCGAGGGAGGTTGCCCTTCAGATACAAGCCCATGCTCCCGATTCCCATACCCCTTTGAGTTGGAGGAGGCCATCCCATAGATGCATTGTCAGGTAAATGTGCACGCACACTTGTATGCAGAGGTGCACACTTCACTCTTGCAGTTTCTGAACATTCTCCCACCAAAACGTAGCCTTGAGAGGAGACCAGTGGCAGGTGGCTTGTCAATGGCTTTTCCTTCTCCCGTTCCTGCATTTCAGGGCATTGGACCAGATGCACTGGCGGAGGAAGAGGAGTGCGGGGGGAGCGCACTGCCCCCGGCAGCACGATCCCCAGGGTGCCATTGTGGTTGTCCCCACCGCCCGCGCTGGGCGCCATGCCCCCAGCACATGCACCACGCACCTGTGGGTGGCGCGCCACGCCCCCACCTGCTCTCCGACACACACACACCCGAATCCCTTCCAATTAACATGATTCTATGAAGAGAGCGACTCCTTTCGGTTTGCTCACCTAATCCTGTAGGAAGCAGAGATTCACCAGAGCTCACCTAAAGTGTGCTTCTAGAGCTTGTTTGTTTTTCAAAGGTGGTGAGTCTAATTCCTCCCCCCCCCCCACTCCACTCTCTCTCTCTCTCTTCAGAATACTTCTCCAAAGCTGTAACCCAGTGATAGCCAAACTTGGCCCTCCAGCTATTTTGGGACTACAGCTCCCATCATCCGTAGTTAACAGGACCAGTGGTCAAGGATGATGGGAATTGTAGTCCCAAAACAGCTAGAGGGCCAAGTTTGGCCATCACTGCACCATTTTGCTTTGGACAAGGAAGCTTAATTCCCACTCTCTTTTCCTTGGGAAGCAGGCACAATTGCAAATTTATAGCAGGGAAATTTGCTCTGCCTCCCCCTTCCTCCCCCCAACAAGTAACTTGGAACAAGGATGGAACCTTAGGTTTGTCTCCAAGTAACTCAGAGCAGGCGATATAACCTTTTTCATCAGGCCTGCTGGAAAGAGAGCAGGCTCATCAGTCGCCCAGAGCTGTTCTCTGAGTGGCTATTCTCTTTCCTGGAAAAGGCAGCCAGTGTGACTAGGGAGCTCACTACTTGAGCGTCTCAGTGAGAGAGGGCTGAAGTTTACAGCTAGAGCACATCCAGAACAATCCACAGCCTCTGCAGCAGGGATGGTCATTTCCGTTTCGCAGGCTTAAGTTCAGATCTCCACATTTCTTCATTGGTTTGCATTCTCTTAAAAAACGAAAATCCTCATGAGAATTCATCAGCAGGATTTCAGTGCAAATTTCTCCCAATAAGCACATTTTCCCCCTTATGCAATGTTGCCTTAACAGGCACATTTTTGCCAACCTTATCTTTCCCTTTTTGTCTGCTATATCCACCAAGATGCATTTTTACCGCACACATTCCCTAGGGTTGCCAAAAAAACCACACCCAGAAGTTATTGAGCTATTTTTTAAGGAAAACCACCCGAAACAGCACTGCCAACATGGCTTGCCATACATCCAGATTTTCCTGGATATTTTAGCGATTTTAACCCAGAAACTGCTTCCGACTGCAGTTTTCAGGTTGTATCCGGGAAATTCCGGATGTATGGCAACCCTAACATTACCCTAATAATCTGCATTTAGTTCACATTACTTGGCTGTGTTTTGGTTCGTTCTGATCGACCTGCCTGAGGCTACCCATTTGGCAGAAAGAGACGGTCCTGTAGGGGGGTGCTGGACTTTCCATTCAACCCCTCCCCACCCATTTTTCCCCCTGTGGGGAAGGAAGGCAACCTCCACTTTAAAGCTGGCCACGATCCCACCAGAATCAGAAGGCAGAAGTTTCAGGTTTGTGCCCTGCGTATGCAAATACCCTTTGCTGTGCTCTGATATAACGATGCAGAATCCTGCAGGGATAGCAGAAGCACTTAGGTGATTAGGAGGAAGATTCATGGGGTCCAGCTACAGATCATCAAAGTGCCATCTCCTGGTCTCTGAAAGGCTTCCTGCTGGCATCTGAGCCTTCATCAGCAGACGATGCCCGTTTGCAAACACTTTTCTGCAGCCAGGAGGACTAGTGGCCCTTTTGAAAAATGAAAGCTGAGGTGCCTCTGGCACCACGAGTGCACATACTTGCCGACCTAACCATGCTTCAGTGGAGCTTGAGTATGCTTTCTGTGGTTTCCAGATGCAGCCCTGTTTTTAATTTTCCACTAATTAGCCAATTAAGCCTGCTCATAATCTTGTCTCCTCGCTGGAGTCTCTAGGATTCCTTCCATCACCACACAGTTTTCCGGGACCCAGCCCAGCTTTGAAACAATATCTTCCCCCCACCCTTTACAACCTCCTTTCTGGGTACGGCCTCCCTGAAGAACAGGCTTTCCCAAAGGGATCTCCAGCTGTTTTTGGACTCTCATCCCTGACCACTGGTCCTGCTAGCTAGGGATGATGGGAGATGTAGTCCAAAAACAGCTGGAGACTTAAGTTTGGGAAACTCGCCTGAAGAAGGATGGTTAAATGGCTTGAAGATAGCTTGAGGACCATCATGGCCCAACCTTGGGGAGCTCAGGGCTACTTAGCAACAGGTCTTCTTGCCCACAATTTCTTCCACTTTGGGCCTGGTTCCTCAATTCCTTAAATCCAACATGGAGGCAAAACTTCCCTGAGGTTTGTTTGGGAAAAGCTTGTCTTGGTTTTCTCCTACAATGTGTTTGCC
Organism: Podarcis siculus; assembly: GCA_034642415.1. Taxonomy (NCBI): domain Eukaryota; kingdom Metazoa; phylum Chordata; class Lepidosauria; order Squamata; family Lacertidae; genus Podarcis; species Podarcis siculus. The sequence goes on along the minus strand of JAXCMG010000046.1, from coordinate 5,076,323 downwards.
ACCTTGCCAATGTGGACTCCTTTGTCCCCACCTCAGGTCCAGCCTCTTACTTTGCTAGGGACAGAAGGAAGCAGGCCCCTATTAGTTTTGAGACACACACCCCAACTAAATTCTGAGCAGCCATATATTGCAACCAACCTACTAGACCCTCGATAAGGCAAAAAGATGGAAGGCAAGTTATCAAATTCCTGGCAACTATATATAGTAGGTAGGCCCTGTTCAGCTTGGTGAGTCATAAGGCCTAGAAGGAAGCACTTTGCTGTTGCTAGGCAACCGCAAGACATCGGCCTCTGCCTTCACGGGTCAGCGTAGACAATGCCGATCTGGTCTATCATGCTTCTTCATGCCTCTGTGTGGGAACAGCCTGTCCAAATTACTGTACATTATGTCTTACATGCAGGAAGTTTGTCCTATGTACATAGTTCAGAAATGTGTGATCGGTTCTCAGAGCTTATCTGAGAAGCGGTTGCTCCCTTTTGGCACACGCGCATAGGATTTTTCGTGTGTAAATTCAGCCATATTCAGAAGGGTCACAGGTGGCAAGCACGACAAGGAGAAGTGTGGACAAGCCAGTGGCAACTGCCCGGCAAGTCCTGCCATTGCCTAGGTCTGTGACGTGGTTTCCCCATCAGTCCCTCCATCTTGCAAAATGGCCCACTGGACAAAGACCTGCTGCCACAACAATGAGTCCCCCTTCAAGGAAAGGTTCAAGAATCGCAAAGATGTTCTCTTCCCTATTCTTAACAGTATGGTTTGCTTAAAATGAAACTAAGACCTCCTCATACAGCCAGGATGGAGAAGCCTGTGGTCCTCCAATTGGTGTTGGACTACAACTCCCATCATCCCTGACCATGTGCTGTGCAGGATGGGCTGATGGGAGTTGGAGTCCAACAACATCTGGAGGTCTACACTCTTGGCATGCAGGCATAAATAGTTACCAAGAAGAGTGAAACTCACACACAACTTGCGTACCTGTTTTTCATTGTATGGTTTAGTGAACATGTTTTCTTTATTAAAGATACCTTCTTTCTCTTGCTCCCAGGGAGAGAGAGGGAGAGGGAGCTATAGGCCAGACTCTTATTTTCTGCTTTTTCACAAACATTGTAATTTGGAATCGTGTTGAATTCAACAGCCTGGATTTCTGTTTGTTTTGTTTTGCATTTGTTGTTGTTTAGTTTCTAATCCTCAAGGCTGTGGAGGTGGACTTGCTAGCAGAAGGTTTGTGCCATGCAAAAACCTCAGGGCAAGGGCTTCTACTCATCAATTCTTTTAGTGCAGGCCTTGTCTACGAATGATTAGGAGAAGCATTATCTGTGCTATAGAATGAAAGCAAATATGTGCATCAGGTCACAGAAGGGTGCAGGAATGTGGGTTACCAGGGTGTAGAATATGAACTTTTTAAACAACTAATGATTTCCTCTTCCCAGAATATGGGACCCTGTCTTCTGCTTGCATGAAAAAGGTGGGGAGCCCATCTTAACACTGAAGCACAAAGTTCTTGAAATGGTCTTGTAGCTGTGCCTTCACTCTCTATTCCATAAAGTGTGCCGATTTTAGGTTATAATGCTGGTTTCTTGTGTGTTAAGATGATGTATGGGGAATGCAACCTGAACCTTTGGCTTGAACTCTGTCACAACAAACAGATTCGTGTGCACCAGCAATTCCACCATTCCACCTCAGGCATCAACACTTCCTAAGCCAGCCCTCCACCCCCGTTTCTGAGGTCAGGAATTTGCAAACTTGACTACCTGAAGCAGACAACTTTCAGCTCTACCTGAGATAGAAGAGGCAGGGTGCGACACACATTTTACCCCTTCCGTTCTCCCTCATGCTTGCCCATCTTGCAAAGACCCATCGACAGCATCTTCCATTAATACAGCAGCTTGCGTGCGTCATGTTCCTTTGTGTGTCCCTCGAACAAACCACAGCTCAGGAATAATAACCCCCTAGTCCTTGTGCTTGCAAAGGAAAGTTTGAGAAAGGGCAGAGAAGAAGAGAGTGTGATGGGGAAACACTGAAGCCCCCTGAGAACGTGGCTTTGTCTCAACGCAGGAAGGTGAGGGCTTCACTTGGGCAGTTCTCCATGGGTATTCTGGTTGCATAAACCAAATATAACTTACAGGCCCCAGAGTGGGAGTTCAGCAAGCTCTAGGCCAGGGATGGGGAACTCGTAGTCCTTAAGATGTTGTTGGACTCTGGTTCCCATCCACGCCAGCCAGAAGAGCCAATGGTCAGGGATGCTGTGGGTTGTCATTTGGTAATGTCTGGAGGTCTACTGGTTCTCCATCCATGTGCTAAGCTGATTTCAATCATAGGGCTTTGAAGGTTCTGGCTAAGGCCAGTGGGAGTTTTCCCCATGGATATGAAACACCTGAACCTCTGCAGGTTCTTCTGGGCTTCCTGTCCCCACCTCTTTCCTCCACATGGTGCCTTTATTTGGTGCTTTGCAAAGCCGCTGGGCATCTCAGTTTGTGGTGTGCCTCAGCTCCTGGAGCAGGGATGGTCAGCCCTCAGTCTAATTTCATGCGAGCAGCAAGGAAGGCAGAGAAGCGGGTGGCAGAGAGAGAGAAGCTGGCAGAAAATGAAGGAGCAAGGGGGACAGTTCCTGCCTGTTCTGATTCTGCTGTAGGCCATCCACCCCACCCTGAGAAAAATGGGTTGCCCACTCCAGTGCTGGAGCACAGCCTTGGTTTGATGTCAGGGTGAGACAGAGTGCCAATAACCTCATTTCCTCCCTTGAGGAAGCACTGCTGTCTAAGCCTGCCCATCAATTGCTCCTGAGTCAAAGGGCTGCTTGCGTGAGCCTGCCGGTGCTTCCTTCCACGTTGACTGATCCCAGATCTTCAGTCCCAAATCTGCTTAGCTCTTCTTATTTTATCTGTAAACCACCTTGAGTCCCTGTTGGGGAAAAGGTGGGGTATAAATAATATATAAAAGTGATAATAAACTTCGGAAGTAGCCTCATCCTGTCTCTGGCAACTGCTACATGGCAGAGTAAACTGAGTTTCCCCTTTGGCCTTGGGAAAGGGCCGTAGCTCAGAGCCAGAGCAGCTGCCTTGCATGCAGAATGTCCAGGGTTCAAGCCCTGGCAATATCTCTGGGAGAGAACCCCTTCCTGAAATCCTGGAGAAAGCTGCTGCCAGCCAGTGTCGACAATACTGAGTTTGATGGACCAGTCGTGACTCAGTATATATGTTCTGGTATCCCTTCTTCCGCTGCCTCTGAGGCATCCCAAGTTGCCTGCCGACTTTCCTTCCTCCATCTCCTCTTGTCTGTCTTTCAGACGCCTCTTCCACAGGCAGCTACTCTTGTGCTGGTTCTCCCTTAAGTACTTCTCTCTGTAAGGGCTTCTGAGAACATCCAAGGCAGGAATCTATGTGGCATGGGTCTCTGGGGGCAGCCCGGCTTTCGTTTTTGGTAACCTGAGACACGGGAAAAAGATGGGGAAACTCCACATTGTGACAATCAAGCAACAACGCTGTGAGTCACGGAAAGTGGTTTGGTTGCTTTGCTTTAAAAAGAAGAGAAAAGCAAGTGTCAGACCCTCCTGGACTGCAGAGACATGCAAAGGCTTCATTTTTAATTTTTTGCTAAGAGGCTCAGAAACTTGGGGGGAGGAATGGGAGCAAAAGGAGCTACTTTAATACTTAGCGGCCGAGAGTCGCAACTTTCCAGCAGTTCCATGCACTTCCTGCAACTTTTTGCCACTATCATTTTATCGTGCCTCGTTTCCATCTTTGGTAGTTCTCCATGGCTAAGGCCAAATTTCTCCTTTCACTCTCGTGTACGTTATTTCTTAATAGCAAAAAAACACAGAGGCAATGCAACACAAGGTCTCCATCCATTCTGCAGATTGGTGCTAAAATCAGGTTTTTATTACAGCGGGCAAGGGGTGTGCCTTCTTAACACCTGATCCTTCCATTTGTCTCGCCAGCACCTATTTTCACTTCCTGTTACTTCCCAGGATAGGCATCCAACCAGGATACTTGTAGTACCCGTGGATCCCTGACTGATACTATCAGAGGCTTACCTGCAGCCCTCCAAGGTGCAGTGGACAGGGATGGAGGTCAGCAGGTGAGCTGGCCTGTGCCGTCTACTTGTGCCCTGCTCCTGTTGAATTATGAGGGCTCTCACATGCTTTTTGCAGACTACCTGCTCACTGCCCTCCCCACCTCCCCTCTCCCCATCCCAGGATGGTTCTGCCCTCCCCGCTGCCCCCACCAGCTGCAATAGCTTGGCTTGCACCGAGTTTGGCTTCAGTGACTATTGGAAGTTGTCTGTGCAGAGGTGTCGCACCCTTGCTGGTTCTTGTGTACTGTATCTGCAACTTTTATATATACATATACATATATATATATCTAAGTATATATATTGAGATGTATTTAATGTTGAAGAAGGGGGGAAAACAAAAGAAAAGGTGCAGTTGCATTTGTAGAAATATTTTTTAAAGAAATGCTTTTTTCAATTAAATTATTTAAGAAATTTGCGGAGCTCTGGAGCAAGTGTGTGTTTATTGAAACGGAGGGGAGGGAGAGGACTTGAATCTGATAGATGTACAGGGGAAAGATTTCTCCAGGGAAACTTGGGGTGAACTGCATCCTGGAGGTTCGTGCCTCTGACCTGTCAAAATGTCAGTTGTCCTGGCAGTTGGCTGATTGGAGCATGGGTGCTTGGTGGCTAAGGAAATTCACTTCGCACATAGAATCATAGAATTGTAGAGATGGAAGGGACCCTGAGGGTCATCTAGTCTAACCCCCTGCAGTCCTTTCTACTGTCAAACATCTCTGACTGTCACAAAGTTCTTCCCAATGAATCTCCTTTCTTGAGTCCTACCCTCCAGAGCAGGAGAAAACAATCTTGCTCCCTCTTCCACGTGACAGCCCTTGAAATATTTGAAGATGGTCAGATATTGAAGATGGTCATCATACTTCCTCTCAGCCTCCTCTTTTCCAGGCTAAATATACCCAGCTCCTTCAACCATTCCTCATAAGGCTTGGTTTCCAGACCCTTGATCATCTTGGTTGCCCTCCTATGCACACTTTCCAGCTTGTCAATGTCTTTCCTTAAATCGTGGTGCCCAGAATTGGACACAGTATTCCAGGTGTGGTCTGGCCAAGGCAGAATAGAGTGGTACCATGGCTTGCCTTGACCAGGACACTAGACTTCTGTTGATGCAGCCTAGGACAGTGTTGACTTTTTTTTGCTGCTGCCTCACACTGTTGACTCATGTTAAGCTTGTGGTCTAATAAGACCCCTAGATCCTTTTCAGGTGATCAGAAGCACTTGCTTCTGTATTAGTACTTCTGCTCCATAGCTAAGCACCGGAACTGACAATAGTAGCCTGGGTTCAGCAAAAGTTATGTGTGTGTCTGCAGCACAGAACTGTGTTTGGAAACGCAAGCCTACTGAGGAACGGTTAAGGGAGTTGGGTACGTTTAACCTGGAGAAGAGGAGACAGAGAGGTGATGTGAGGGAAGAGATTGGGATGTGTTTGTTTCCCTCTAGGCCCCGTCTCCAAGGGATCCATGTTCACTCACTTTCTCCGCTTGCTCTCCCCTTTTCTTCACCCCCCAGCAAAGGAGTTATTAGCACTGCTGGTTTCCCCCTTAATCTCCTGTTTAGGGCTTAAGGAGGGGAAAACAAAGGATGGGATTGTTTGAGTTTCTGCAAAGCTCTCGGGAGCTGCTAGAAACAGAGAGAGAGAATCTCAAAAGAAACCCCAAAGGTGGGGCTCCAAAGACATTGATAGCCCCTGTCCCTCCTCGCAGCACAGAGTCTTTCAAAAACAGTTATGGGAACTATGCGCAGGCCAGGAGATAGAAAGTTGGACCTCTAAAAGGCCACAGATACTTAAACGCCAAAAAGGCCTGGTTATAGAGAAATGTTTTCGCCTGGCGCCTAAAGGTATGTAATTATGGTGCCAAGCAAACCTCCCTGGGGAGAGCATGCCACATGTTTCTGCACTCTGGACCTCTCGCAGAGGAGGCACACGAAGAAGGGCTCTCTGGGTAGAGTCCGAGGTGGTCCTTAAGGTATTGCAGTCCTGAAATATTTAAGGTTTTATAGGTCAAAACCTGAGTTATGCGGAGTTGGCAAAGTTAACACATAAACTGTGTGAGAAGGACAATCGTGACTTTAAGGAAGAATGGGAATTGTTTACAAACTATTTAAAAAGACAACAAAAGGATTTGGACTCCTTAGCAGGTTTTGAATAAACACCCACAAATTTATTGGTAAAACATATGACAGATAAGGCAGTGATATGTACAACTTTACAACATGCAGAGAATAATATGTATAAACAAATCAGAGAGGGGAGCTGAGGGAAGTCTTTGGAGGGTGGCAGAGGGAGGGAAGGGGGTGTAATTGGTTATATTGATTTATAATTTGATTTGTTAAATTTGCTCGATAAAAATATTTTTTAAAAAAAGGTTTTATAGGTCAAAACCAGCACTGGCTCTTCTTATGTTCTTAACATAGGAATCTGCCTTCTCCTGAGTCAGACCATTGGTCTGTCTAACCCTATGTTCCCTTCAGTTACTAGCAGTGACTCTCCAGAGTTTGAGAAAGTTTTTTCTCCCTAGCCTGGAGATGCCAGGGATTGAATCTGAGATAATAAACATTGAGATTCCTGCCCTACAGGGGAGGGACTAGATGACCCCTGGGGTCCCCCCTCTCTACAATTCTGCATATTTCGCATCCCTGCGGCTTCCATAGGACCTCAGCTTTCAGCGGCAGAGCAGGCAGCCAAAGGCAGACTCCCGTTTTTCCATTCCCCCTGCCTTGTGGCGCAGTAGGAGAACAACTGTCAGCAGCAGAGTTGGCAGGCTTGCGAGGATGTCTTAACATGCTGACATTCAGTAATTAGCGGCTTGACAGTCACCCTGAATTATTGTCATTCGTTTACACATCGAAGAAACATCTGCCGTTGTGAATGCTACTCCCTCACCTCAACATTTGAACTGGAACCCTCTAGATTTGTAGTATACATTGGTGCCCGTAGGTTTGACGTAGGAGGATTTGTCATGGAGCGATTCCCTCTTCTTCTGCTTCGCGCTGCCCTGTCCGAAACCTGGCTGCACATTCGTTTCAGCTGTAGCTTACAGCTTTTAAAACAAAGAAACTGCCCCCTTTGCCAGTGACTATCCCCCCATCGATGAGGACTGGGAACTTGTTCCGCTTAAAATAGCCCAGGGATTGGGGGAAATGCAGATAACTCAACCAGTCTATCAAAGGGGGCACAGTGTGGAGAGTAGAATCATAGCTGGAAGGGACCACAAGAGTCATCTAGTCCAGCCCCTACCTGCAATGCAGGTACAGTGGTACCTCAGGTTACAGATGATTCAGGTTACAGACACTTCAGGTTACAGACTCCACTAACCCAGAAACAGTACCTGGGGTTAAGAACAGTTTCAGGTTAAGAATGGGCCTCCAGAACAAATTAAGTTCTTAACCCGAGGTACCACTGTATCTTTTTGCCCAAGGTGGGTCTCGAACCCACGACCTTGATATTAAGAGCCTCTTGCTTTACCGACTGTGCTATCCCGCAGGCACAATAACATAGGAAAATCAGAATTGTCTGCTGGATCTGGCCAGTGGCCCGTCTAGTCCAGCATCCTGTCTTTTTATCTATCTTGAAGAAAGTCTTTCTCATAAAACCAGAACATGGGGACACCTAATGTTGGAAGATTCAGGATAATCAAAAGGAAGGACTTCTTCATGAAGCACACAGTTAGACTATGGAACTCACTCCCACATGAGGCAGTGATGGCCACCAACTTGAATGGCAAAGAGGACCATCAATGGCCAGTGACCATGACGGCTGTGCTCCCAGTTGCTGGGAATCACATCTACAATATCCAACGTGCCTCCAAAGAGCAGATTTCTGCCTCTCACCATTTGGACACCACATGGTTAAATGGGCCTCCAGGAGCTGGCAAGGGCAGCGGCAACAGCTGGGGCTGTTTGAACATGTTCCTCAAGGCCTCTAAGCTACTTGGGTGCTGTTTTCTCTAATCCAGCGAGGGGTTGTTTGTTTGTTTTGCCGCTCGGGTTGTTGTTGTCTTCTTCAAGAGCAGCTCTCCACTGACATACTTTCCACCCTCTGCCATGAGGAGCATGGGAACTGCCTGAGGCCAACGCTGCCCCCCAAGGCATCTTGTGGGTCACACCACCTGGCCTGCTTTCATCCATAATGAGACCTTCTGCGCCACGGCTCAGAATAAGTGAGCTTCAGCCACCCAACCCACCTGCTGGCAATTTGGCTCGGCCCCAGATTTCCTGCGCCCTGACTTCTTCTGCTGTGGGAGCAGACAGCCTGGAACTGGGTCACTGGCAACCGGTTCAGCTGGTCCTTCCTCCCCAAACCACCTTTGCAGGGCTGGCTGGCTCAGGCTCCGCGCCAGAGATAAGGTTCTCAAGCGCGTTGCATCCCGAAAAGGCTGCGCCAAGTGATTAGCAAGCAGAAAGACCAGCGTCGCTGTTAACAGTCCCGTTGCCGGCAGTTCGGCTCGGGCCATTTCCATGCGCGCTGAGATGAGTCGGTGCCGCGCACTAGGCACTGCACGAAAGCAACATAGCACAAATGAACAAGCAATTTGGAAAACCCCTTTAATGGCCACCCAGATGCCTTTGGGTCCCTCCAGATGGGTGCTTGTTGGCAGGGCTGTTCTGCAAGGTGCCATTGATGCAATAATAGTGCATTGTCTTGTGGGTTTATACTGGAACGTCCGCACACCATTCTGCTTTATTAGCCCTGTCTTCTTCCCAGATACTCCATTCCATTGCTTCATTTTCTATTCCCATTCAGCTGCTGAGTGTGTGTGTTCTTCATAGTTTCTTTTCAGTTTTGTACATCAGCAGACTTTGGAGTTCTTTTACCCCTGATGACACCTCCTTCTTCTGTACGCATGCGGCTATTTGGGCTACCCAAAGATCTGTACCCAGCAAACCCCTTTGCCGTCATACCATCCAACATCCCTCAGATGAAAATAGGGGCATTTCTCATCCCCACCCCGATTGACCCTCCTTGACCCTCCATTTAATGTGTCATCCCCCCCCCAAAGCATTACCTATTATTACCTCTTATTACCTATCAGAAGAAGGGCAAGTGCCCCCACTACTACACCAATGGGATGTAGCACGCAAGCCCTCCACCCTCCTGAGAAAAACCCTTAATCCTGCTTTGGTAGATTTACAATAATAATAATAATAATAATAATAATAATAATAATAATAATAATAATTTTTTATTTATGCCCGGCCCTTCCCGCTTCAAAAACCGGGCTCAGGGCAGCTAACAACCAATTTAAAACACTTAATTATAAAAGCAGCATAAAATACAGTATAAAAACATGAATAACAATAAAATTCAAAAATCAATTAGATAATCCCCAGGGCTACCTGGCTGAATTGGTCCTACTTGGGCCAGCGAGGAGGCCAGGGGAGAATTAGCTGAATGAAATGTAATGAAAATATATGCCAGTAAATAAATTTTAGAAAAGGGACAGATTAGATGCAGACACACAAAGCAGTTAAAATACTACTACTACTACTACGGTACTACTAACTCCTTGCATTCCTCTCCTCTCCCCCTTTCTTCTTGCCCAGGGCGGTCCTACTCTTTGCGTGCATCACAGAGATGGCACATCACACAAGGCTGGGCCTCAGCGGCAGCAGCCTCTCCTCCTCCTCCTCCTCCTCCTCCTCCTCCTCTGCTCTCCAGCAGCTGCTATGAGCTGCCCAAGGGAGAAGGTCGGCAGTGGCAATGGGATCCTCCTGCACCACTACAGCCACTCAGGACAAATGTCAGCTCATCCTCCTCCCTGAGCTCAGTGGCAGCAGCAGCACTGGTGGGGGAAACAGGGACATTCCAGGATCAAATCAGAAGCTAGGGTGGCTTCCTTAATTCCAGGACAGGAAATCAGGACACTAGGAGGGTATGAGCCATAGATGATCTGAAGCTCTGCTTTGGTTGCCCTCAAGACGGAGCCCAAAATTGGAGGCTGTGTGATGTCCTTCCTTGCAAATGGTTTGGAAAGACCATTTGCCTTTGGCGTTGGATAGAGACCTTGACCATTTTCAAGGGATGATAGAGATAGCAGCCAGTGGGAAGAGACCCTCCCATCCTGCCTGGACTCCTTCTATCAACACAGGTGTCCGTCCAGAGAATAAACAGGGCTTTCCTTGACCTGAGGTAGCTTTCCCCTCTGTTTGGGAAGAGCATCGGGCTCAGCCGTTCCCAGTTCCCACACCATGTGCTTTGGCCGAACTGGCCTCTGGTTCCTGAGAGACCAGGTCTTAGCTGGGAACGCAAACACGTACCTCTCCCTGCAGTCTCTTCCCCCTGACAAGAAGAGGAAGATTTGGGATTAATTGGCGGAGGGGTTTTGGCTTTCTCCGTGCGCTCGCTGCTAACTCTTGGCTGACATTCCTGTTTCTTGGCAGGGAGAGTCTTCAGGAACTGTGTCAGCCGCTTAGGCCGAGCACAGCTGGAAAGAATCAGGAGTTGGCCTTGCAAACACCCCAACCCAGGAGATGAGATGGGGGAGCAGGGGTTTGAAAGAGCAGGAGGCGGGTTGGGGGGAGGGAGCCAAACCCAAAACATCTGAGTCCAGGGAAGGAGGGCAAGCAGCTGCAAGCAGAGGCAGGAGGAAAAACACAAGACCCCCACCTTGATCAACAACATCTGGAAGGGGATCTGAAGGGCTTCCCACAATCGGACCAACCTTTCAGCAAGCTCTCCAATAGATGCCTCCAGGTGCTCACAGTGAGGAGGTCCCTGGTAGTTTACCCCGGAATCCAACACTCCAAGATAGACTGCCTTTGAACAAAATGAATAACTGGTCTTAGTAGGGCAGCTAAAGGTGTTCCAAAGGAAGATAGATTTGTAGAAACCTGTTCTCCTTTTTTTCCCCTTCATATGTAAGCAGGGACATAGCATGGGTTGCTGTCACCCGGGGCAGGGCAAGTGTTGTGCCCCCTGGTGGACCAGGCAATGGTTTGTCCCTTCGCTGGCCAGCACTTAATCAAGGGAATCTCTCCTTGCAAAGGAGTCCCAACTTGGGAGCAGATATAAGGCAGAGAAACATGAAGGATTGTTGCTGTGTTGCCTCACCCTCCTGTCCTTGCAGCAATGTGCTCTGGGCAGCGCCCATGGCTCTGGAAGCACTTTCTAGCTTTCCTCTTCCGCCCTCTCTCCTCAGTGGGTACCACCGCCCTCCTCCTCCCTCCCTCTTGGCTGGCCCGGGGAGGGGGCATGGGCAGATGTCCCTTTGCCAGCCACCAGGAGAAAGAGGTACCGCTGCCTCCCCAGCCCCAAAGGCCCAACCCTGGCATGGCTTGCCTTCCCATGGCTCTGGCCTCAGTGATGGAGCCTGTCATAGGGGAACCTGGTTGCTCCCCCTCATAAATTTGTGCCCAGGGCCACAGCCTCCCTGCCCCCACGCTACACCACTGTGCAAAGGAAGAAGATAACCATTCTCTCCCACCAACCACTCAAATTTGTCCTTGGATAGTCACCGTTAATGTCTCAGGAAAATCCTTGAAACGAAACTACAAAGGCAATGTAATGTTTCTGGTGGAAATTGTATTCTCTAACTAGAATGGAGTTAACCCAGTTATCGTTGTTATATTGGGGGGGGGGGGGTTATTGGGAAGGGGGGGAAGATGCAGAGGACAGCCTTCCATTTGAGGGCATGGTAGAGGACAGCCCTGTATTTGAAGACATCCTCAGCTTAAAATGTTGCCTGGTCAATTCTGGTTTAAGGACCCTAAGAGGGGGAGAGCAGCAGAGATCTTTATGTGGCCCTCGTCCAACAATTAGCACTCGAACAACAGACTCAAGTAGGTGTACTGGTTAGCTACTCACCATCTGCTAAATGTGTGCTCTACATATTACTGTAGTTAGTTCATTGCTGAACTTGTTAGTCACTTGTTCTCCGTCTCCAAGCAATGTGCAGCATATTTGAGAGCATCAGCATAAGTAAAAACAACAACAACAACACATTGTGACATAAAATAAAACACATTTACACAAAAGTATATGCAATTGGGTTAAAACACACATGCATGCAAAGCAACCTTCGCGATATAACTTGCCGAGTGCTTCAGCAGCAAAACTAACAGCAAATAACACCATCAACATCCACCGAAAGCTTGGAGGGAAAGGTACATTTTTACCTGCTACCAAAAAGGTGCCAATGAAGGTGCCAAGCAGACTTCACTGTGGAAGGCCCTGAAAGGGCCCTTTCCCTTGTAATCATCCCCCAAGCCTCTGCTGAAGGACTAAAATGAAGACCTAAGGGTCTGGGTAGGTTCATATCAGGAGACCCATTCCAGAAGACATTGAGGTCCTGAACCATAAAGGTAGGAGATAGATACATTTTTTGGTTCAGAGATGGGCTGCGTGCACAGACCATACCTCGAAAGCTCACTCAAACCACATTCCCAAATAACCTTTGGAACTGTCCTTGGCTAAGGGTGCTGGGAACTGTAGCATTGGGCGGGGTGAACTACAATTCCCAGGGTTCTTTGTGGGGAAGCGAATGGGCTTTGAAGGTGCTGCGTATGGTGCGTGCACACCCATGGAGTCCTTTTATGGTGTGCAAGTGTCATAAAATGCAGGGCAATGCTGAACTGCAGATCCTATCAGGAACATTGTGACAGCATTATGGTAATTACCCCTTTTTCTTTAACTCTGTGCTTTTACAATTTTGCACTTCTCTTTGTTGAAGAAGATTAAATCTTGCATGGTTTTGCATATGTATTTGCATCTGTAATTTTTGTATCTGTAGTAATTAATTTTTAAGGCAACAGGTGCTTGAAGAGGGAATTCTAATCACGAAGGGGCAATAAGAGAGAAAGTGCAGAGCTGCGGCTGACAAGGATTGCCGAACCATTTGAGCAAAGGTTACAGGCAGGGATGTGTCAGGATATGGGCAGAGAGATGGAGAGGGTGGACAAAGACATAGAGGTATGGTGTAGTGGTTAGAGGGTCATACAAGGACCTGGGAGATGTGAGTTCAAATCCCTGCTCAGCCAGGAAGCAAAGTGACCACTTATCAGGTGACCTGGGGTCAGTCACTGTGTCTCATCAAATAATCTATGTCACAGGGTTGCTATGAGGATAAATGAGTGAGGGAAGAGCCTGGTGTTTCTGCCTGGTATCAGAGTTCACCCTCCTGCAGTGGACTCTCTTAACGTATGGCAGAGCCCTTTCTTCACACAAGTTTATTTTACTGCAATGCTTGGTCTGCTGCAGCCTGGTGGAGTGGCTATTGCTAAGAGACAGCTGATGGAGGGAGCAGTCTAACAGAGCTGGCTTCTCCTAGCCTCCCGTCAAAAGCTTGCCAAGGCTGGACATTGCTGGAGAGGAGAAGCCATTCCTTCTTCTACCAACTGAGGCCTGACTCCACTGTGGCTTTGACTTTCACCCGAGTTTCTTGTATTGTCATGGCGTCTCCCACAGAGCATCCATGACCTCTGAGCCTGCTGCCCCAGCATCCCATTCAGGGCTCATCCAAATTTACCTTTCCTCCACACTTTCAGGGCATGGTGCATACTGTAAAGCTCTGCGTCCAAGCGCTCTGTCTCTCTCTTGCTCTAGAGCTATCCCCATGAAAACCTGCTCTTTCAAGCTGAATTGGAGCACATGGCAATCCATGGGAAACCCAAACTGCTGTTAGTTGCACTTCAGATTTAAAGAGTGGGTTTTTGCAGGGAAGGGGGGGGGGAGTTGAGTTTTAAAGCATGGACCTGTGCCTCAAAACAGCAGGGCATATCCTACAACATCCTGCTGGTCAAAGTAAGAATGCTAGGTTTTTTCTGGTCCTGATTTGCCTGCGAGCGCAAGACCAAAAATTGAGCATCTTTTGGTCCAGTGCTCTGGAATGAGCTAGCTGACTCGCTCCAGAGCACCAGACCAAAACCCGGGACATTCCAGGATCCAATCAGAAGCCAGGATGTAATTCTGGGATTCAAATCAGGATAGTTGAGCAGTGTATTTTTTTTTTTTTTTTTTTATAAATATTTTTTTATTGCTTTGTTTTCCAAAGTCAAGTTACATCATCAACAACCCAACAAAAGCCGTTTTTTACAGAAAGGAAAAAGAAAAAAACAGACAAAAGCATAAGAAAAAACTCATTTTTCCACATCTTTTTTCATTATCCTCAGGACTTCCCCACCTCCTCCGTCCCTGTATTTTTTACAATAAAGGTTAAATAGCAAATTGTTACCTTGTTTTGTGTGTTTTTATATTTTCATCTAATTATTCACTTCAAAAAATTAAACTTTTCTCAGTCATAACTCAGTCACAGTGATATCCAAATTTCAATATTGAGGCATGTTTTTTTCAAAACTTAGCAAATTCTCAACATTCAAATAACTTATAGTGTTTTTGTAAATAGTCCTTGAATTTTCTCCAATCCTCCTCCACTGCGTCTTCTCCCAGGTCTCGAATTCTGCCGGTCATCTCGGCTAGTTCCATATAGTCCATCAGTTGCGTGTGCCATTCTTCCAGCGTGGGTAACTCCTGTGCCTTCCAGTATTTGGCTAAGAGGATTCTTGCTGCTGTAGTTGCATATAAAAAGAAAGTTCTATCTTTCTTTAGCACTCTCTGGCCTACAATGCCCAGGAGGAAGGCCTCTGGTTTCTTCTGAAAGGTATACCTAAATACCTTTTTCAACTCGTTATAAATCATTTCCCAAAAGACCTTCACCCTCGGGCATGTCCACCAGAGGTGAAAGAACGTTCCTTCAGCCTCCTTGCATTTCCAACATTTATTGTCAGATAAATGGTATATCTTTGCCAGTTTGACTGGGGTCATGTACCACCTGTACATCATTTTCATAATGTTTTCTTTTAAGGCACTGCATGCCGTAAATTTCATACCGGTGGTCCATAACCTTTCCCAGTCTTCAAACATGATGTTGTGTCCAATGTCTTGCGCCCATTTTATCATGGCTGATTTAACTATCTCATCTTGGGTATTCCATTTAAGCAACAAGTTATACATTCTTGAAAGCACTTTCGTCTTGGGTTCAAGTAATTCTGACTCTAGTTTCGATTTTTCCACCTGGAAACCAATTTTTTTATCTTTTTTAAAGATCTCTAAAATTTGGGCATAATGAAACCAGTCTCGCACCTTTCCTTTCAATTTTTCAAAGCTCTGCAACCTCCAAGTGTCACCCACTTTTTCTATTATTTCACAATATTTTGCCCAGCCACCCCCCATGTTAAGTATTTTTATGGCCTTAGCCTCCATCGGTGATAACCACCTCGGAGTCTTGCATTCGAATAAGTCCTTGTATTTAATCCAGACATTAAACAAAGATTTCCTTACAATATGGTTTTTAAATAACTTATGAACCTTTACCTTGTCGTACCACAAATATGCATGCCACCCAAAAGCATTGTTAAACCCTTCCAGATCTAGGACATCAGTGTTTTCTAGCAGAAACCAATCTTTCATCCAGCAGAAGGATGCAGCTTCATAGTACAACCTTAGGTCCGGCAGGGCAAATCCCCCTCTTTCCTTTGCATCTGTTAGTATTTTGAATTTTATTCGGGGCTTTTTGCCCTGCCAGACAAACTTCATAATGTCCCTCTGCCACTTTCCAAAACACTCCACTCTGTCCACGATCTGGAGGGCCTGAAACAGAAACAGCATTCTTGGCAATACATTCATCTTAACTACCGCAATTCTTCCCAACAAGGAAAGTTTCAATCTTGACCAAGTATCTAGATCCTTTTTGATTTCAGTCCAACATTTTTCATAATTATCTTTGAACAAATTCAAATTTTTCCCAGTCAGGTTAACCCCCAGGTACCTCACTTTTTTTGCGACATTTAGTTCAGTTTCCTTCTGAAACCCGTCTATTTCTAAAGGTGTCAAGTTTTTTACCAAAACCTTAGTTTTTTGTTTGTTTAACTTGAATCCCGCCACCCGACCAAACTCAGAAATTAATTCCAAAACTCTTTTTGTGCTAGGCACTGGCTCCTGTAATGTCAATACCAAATCATCCGCAAAGGCCTTCAATTTATATTGTTTTCCTCCGACCTGTATTCCTTCTACCTGCTGGTCCTTTCTAATCAAGTTCAGCAGGACCTCCAGGACCGAAATAAATAGCAAAGGTGATAGGGGGCACCCCTGTCGTGTTCCTTTTTCAATTTTGAACTCTTCTGTCACCACATTGTTTACTATCAATTTAGCTTTTTGTTCTGAATAGATTGCTTCAATGCCATTTTGAAGCGCCTCTCCCACTCCCATCCCTTCTAAATTTTTCTTCATAAATTTCCAAGATATGTTGTCAAAGGCCTTCTCCGCGTCAATAAATATTAAAGCTGCTTTTGTATTAAGATTTGTCTGTAATAGTTCCAAAACATCCACAATGTTTCTAGTATTATCTGACAAATGTCTGCCAGGGAGAAAGCCTGCTTGATCTTTGTGAATTACTTCATTTAAAACTTTTTTCAGTCTATTTGCCAGAATATCAGCAAAGATTTTATAATCCACATTTAGGAGTGAGATAGGGCGATAGTTCTTAAGCTGAGTCTTTTCAGATTCTGATTTTGGTATCAACGTGATGAATGCCTCTTTCCACGATTCTGGTGCTCCCTTCCCTTCCATAATTTGGTTGCATACCTCCAACAATGGATGAATCAGATATTCCTTCAGTGTCTTGTAGTATTTGGAGGTAAGTCCATCTGGGCCCGGAGATTTGCCTAATTGCATATTCTGAATGGCACTTTCAATTTCTTGTTCTGTTATTTTGTAATTCAGGGTTATTTGTTTATCTTGAGCCAATTTTTGCAGGCCATGACTTTTTAAGAATTTTTTTATCTCATTCTCTTCTTGATGACCTTGTGTATACAGTTTTTTGAAATATCTCTGGAAACACTTTCTAATTTCCTCCGGTTTCTGAATACATTCACCTTCAACCTCTAGGTTGGTAACAAAGTTCAATTTCTGTCTCTTTTTCAGCTGCCATGACAATAGCTTCCCACATTTGTTTGCCGATTCGAATGATCTTTGTTTCATCTGTTTAACCTTCCATTCTACTTCTTGATTTATCAATTTCGTATATTGTGCTTGGTGAAATTTTATTTCTCTTAAGACTTCTTTTGATTTTGGGTTCAATCTCAACCTTTTCTCTCCATCTTTTATCTTCTCCAAGATCTTGTCCTTTTTACCATTCCAGAGTTTTTTCCTAATAGTATTCTGTTGTATCAGAAACCCTCTCATAACGGCTTTACTTGCGTCCCAGATTGTTTTTTTCTCCACCGAAGTGTTCAAATTAATTTCGAAATAATCCTTCATCATTTTTTGGGCCTTCTTCACAATCTCCTGATCTCTAAACAAAGAGTCATTCATTCTCCATCTGAAGGATCCAGTTGGTGTGAGTCTCAAGTCCATTTTCAGAGCGTTGTGGTCGGAACAGGTTTTGGGGCAGATCTCAATTTTTTTGGTCTTAGGTGCCAGTCCTCTAGATACCCAGATTTGGTCGATTCGTGTCCAAGATAGGTGGGCCTCAGAAAAGAATGTTCCCTCTTTACCTAGAGGGTTCTTTACTCTCCAGATGTCAATCAAATCCATATTGTCTGTAAACTCGAAAAAAGTCTTTGGTAGTCTGCCTTCTTTAGTCAAGTTTTGGTTTTGTGACTTATCCATATGTGTGGAGACAACTCCATTCATATCTCCCATCAAAATGATGTTGTTGTAATCAATATGATCCAGCATTATCTCATGCAGCTTCTTGTAAAATTCTGATTTCCCATCATTTGGTGCATAAATTCCTACTATCAAAAATTTTTCTCCTTGTGCTTGTATTTCAATCGCCAAAATTCTTCCTTGTTCATCTTTAAAAACAAATTTTGGTGCTAGGCTCTCCTTTGCATATATCACTACTCCTCTTTTCTTTACTTTGTCTGATGAGATGAATTCTTGGCCTAGTCTCTTGTTAATTAGTACTCTTCTATGGAGCCTAGTTACGTGGGTTTCCTGTAGGCATATAACGTCTAATTGTTCCTTCTTCAATATGTGGAAGATCCTTTTCCTTTTTTCAGGGGAGTTTGCACCATGAATGTTCCAACTGAGAAGCTGCAGAGACATCCTGGATCAGTTTGTCAGCCAGTGGGTTTGTCTCCCTTATCGTCTATGTCTGGAGGTGGGTCTTTTACGTCGGGCGTGTGGAGTGCCCAGGCACCTGCTGTTCCTTTTCGAAGGTCCTCCCCGTAGTCACTTAGGAACTTATCTTGCTCCTCTGCTGTTCTGATTCTGACCTTCTTCCCTTTCAAGTTAAAAGATAGTCCTTGCGGGAATTCCCACCTGTAACGGATTGAGTTGTTTCTCAGTAGTCTTGCTAGATCTTTGAATGTAGTTCTTAAATCCAACAGCTGTTTTGGTATGTCTCTGAAGATTTCTGCTATCTTTCCCTGTACCACCAATGGATTTTTAAAGTGTAGGCCAAGTATGTTATCTTTTTCTTGCTTGTATCTCAAAATGATCAAGCAATCCCTTGGTTTGTCCTTCCTGGCCACACTTCCCAATCTAAAGGCGGTAACGATTTTAAAGTCCTTTTCTTCTGCCAAACCCCAGAATTTGGATATTTCTGCTGTCAAAAAACCAGCCAAATCTTCCTTTTCTTGTTCTGGGATATTTCTAATCCTAAGGTTGCTCTCCCGATTTTTCAATTCCGCCATAGACAGATAGGCCTGTTGTTCAGTAATCTGTCTACTCAGTGGTCTTACTTCCCCTCTTAATTCCTCTATCCTTTTTTTATTTTGGTCTGCTTTTGTATTCACTTCCTCGACTAGTCTTCGATTTTCAATCGCAGTCTTTTCAATATTTCCTATTGCCTGTGTGTTTTGGGCAACTTGATCTGTCAATTTATTAATTGTAGCTGTCACTTGATCAAATTTAACCGCTTGATCATCGGCCTTCTTGTTTAATGCAGCCAGTTGCTCCAGTATTTCTTTAGAGACAGGGTCAAGCCCTCCTGCAGCCATATCCTCCAGAACTGGCTGTTTAGATTGTTCTTCCTGCAGCCCTGTCACAATTGGGACAGATGATCTACGTGCCTGCACAGGCAAAGTTGATTGCAATAGTTCAGTCTGTCTTGCTTTCTTGCCAGCCCTTGTTTTTGCTGCGCCACTCATTCCACAGCTGTCAAGGCTTCAAGGTCAAATTGTAAATCCCATGGGAAAAGCAATCCGAAGGGAAAGTAAACATCCAAGCATAAAAGTTCCAAAACAACCAGCAGTTCTCAGAGACTAATGTTTCCACAATCCAGCAGGGGGAGCTCCCCAAAAGTTAAGGAAAGATGGAATTTTCCACCAAAAAGTTCCCAAATACAATAAAATCCAAAATAAAGGGGGGGACCCTCTGAGTTCGCTTTAAACTGCAGAGAGTATAAGTTCTTTATCGGAATATGTGCAACAGTTCCTTTTTTGTAACTTGCAGAGTAGCCCAGTAGAACTTTGTATCTCTGTATACAGTCACCGCAATCTGATGCTACTTTGTATCCAGGCAGCTCGAGAGCTGGGGTCTCACAACTTTATAATCCACAGAAATGAAGGGGAATAACACAGTCTCTGTCCACTTATGACACAGTTCTAACTTTTTCTTAACTTTTAATCAATCAAGTCCGAATTTGCGGGGTAAATTCTAACTTCTTTTAAACTCCTTTCAGCGCTTCAACTTTAAAGGGGCTTTGCTCAGTACTTTAAACAGGGACGGAAGACTGACTTCCTTTTTAGCGTCTCCCGTTTTCAGCCAAATTGCTGGAAATTGTTGTTCAAATAGAGTCTCAAATTTCCTACTCACGAGTAGTGGTCTTAAGTCGATTGGTCTTAGAAGAAAGGTCAGCGCTCATCAGCAGCAGCCGCGCGGCTTCACTTCCGCGGAAAGAGCGATGGATTCACAGCACCGCTACCCCCTCCACGTTCCGGAGCCCCTTACGGGGTCCCTTCTTCGTTTCTGGGGTCGCTCTTGGTACCCGCCGAATCCCACGGCCACGGGCTCACTCTACCCGTGGTTTTTCTTGCTGGGTCGTCGCTGTGCCGCAGCGCACGACCCTTTTCCGCGGAGCCCCTCTTCAGCAACTGAAGAGGACCGCCATTGCTGTTTCGCGCCGCCTCCGGAAGGGTAGTTGAGCAGTGTGGCAGGGCAAAAGGTGAGTAAGCCCTCAGTCACAGGCTCAGAGGACATTTCGGATTGTTTTCCTCTCCCCATTTCTTCTTCCCAAGCCACCCAGGCCTCACACCAGATCTCTGTTAGAAAGGTCAGACCCTTCTTCCCCCACCCGCCTGCCACCCTGTTTGGTTATTGCTTTCACAAGGAGAGCTCATCTTGGCAACAGATGGAGACGCCACACATGACTTTATTTATCACTGGCCTTGCGGCTTTTAAAGGCTTTTGGAAAGCCTAAAATAAGAATCTGCAGGATGGAGATGCGCCCAATTAAATTTCCATTTGGGAAAAGACTCGCGCTCCCCCGGCCTGACTGATCATAATATTTGGGGACGGGAAGGAGTCGTCCCATTCCTCCAGTTATGTGCAAAAGCAGCCTCTCCCTGGTGCCTATTTTATGGTTACTAGTGGGGGGGGCACTATTCCGCTATTTCTCACTAGATCACTCGTTGTACAAACTGTGGAACTATTGTCATAAGCCAGAGTTTCCCAGGGGTCACGCTTTCAGGTCGCACTTTGAGTCCTGCGCTGCAGCCTTTGCCAAGCTGGTGCCCTCCAGCTGCTTTGGACTGCAACTCCTATCAGCCCCAGCCGACACCCTCAAAACACACACATTTAATCTTCCCACCCTGCCTCTGCCATCCCTTGTGCTGTACATACTCTATCCTGATGGCAGCGATGGATGGAGGCTCCTCTCTCTTCCCCACCCCTTCCCACTTGAATTGTTTCTTTTGCAGCTGTTTTTGGGCCACCACCTCCTTTCTCTATGCTTTGCTCTAGGAAGGGAAGAGGTGAAAAGCCTCAGCAGAAGAGCAGGAAGCAGCAGGGCTCACCAGATTGTCTGTCAGGCACTGGTACTCCCAAGCACAGAGCTCTCATCACATTCACAGACCCACACCCCAGGGACACCCCAGGGACAACCCTGAGTAGTGGGCAAGCAAGCCGTCTTTCACCAAAGCTTGACCCTCATCACAAGTCTTCTCCTTGAAGAGCCCTCCCTGAGAATCATCCAGGAGTCCTGGGGTTCTCTGAAAGAGACTGATCCTGCAAGCCTGGAGGCAAGGTTTGCCAACACCAGTCGGTGGAAGCCACATGAGCAGTGGTGTAGCGTGGGTTGCCAATGCCCGGGGCTGCATAGAGAGGAAAGGGTGGGTGGGAAGGAAACGGACAAAGTATGCATGCACATTCAACTGCCTAACGGCATCCCCATCACCCAGGAGATTGCAAATGCAGAAATAAGAAGAGTCATTCTATTGTTGCATGGAGAAGCTGTTTTCAATGGAGCCCAGTGATGGAAGGGCACAGCTGTATTGAGGCAGCACTGGGTGTTGAAATTTTGCACCCCTAACAATTTTGCACCCAAGGTAACCGCCCATGTTGGCCACACACACACCATGCTATGTCACTGCACAGTAGAGGAGAGTTCTCTTCTGCTCAGGTCTTGCTTGTGGACATCCCATTAGGGAATCTGGTTGGTCACTGTGAGAACAAGATGCTGGACTAGATGGGCCTGATCCAGCAAGTTCTTCTTAGGTTCTCCTGTAAGCCTGAAGCCTGTCCACCCCTGGACAGTGTCTCTATGATGCGGTATAAAAAGTAGCTTGGGGAAAACTGCTATTAAATTGCACTTTTTTCTACTATCTGATCTTGAATATATCCAAGAACAGAGTTTTAAATCTTCCTGGGATTCACACACAAAAACCATTTGCAACCCACAGAAACGAGTCTTTTCTGACTGGCAGGAACAAATTACTGATGTGCCTTTAATAGAATTGGCCTCTCTCTTTTTTGTTTCTCAGCCAGGTCTGCAGATTTATTGGGCACAAAGACGGTGTTGGGGTGAGCAGTAAAAAAGCATTAAAAGAAAAGGTTTGCCCTGTTGAGTACTGGAGGGAGGCCATTCTGAGATTTTTTCTTACGGATTTGGAAAGCGGGGAAGGCAGTTGATCATAATGAAACCCCGGGAAGCATTTGAAAGCAGCTCCATTCACCCAAAATGGCTGTTCTGCGATCAAACCCGGAGGGTGAGGGTGGAGAATGCAAGCTGAAATCAGAGCATTTATAAGGTCGCTGAAAATGCAGCCCAGTCAGTTGAGTTCTCTGCTTTGAGAGCTTGTCCACACATCTGTATCTGCCAGAGCATTTGAGATCTTCAGAGGTCCTCCTCTGATTGCTCCCACCAAACAAAATAAGGGAAACTGCCTTCCGGGTGGGGGCACCTCCAATATACAACAGAGTTGTTGACAGATGGCCAATGGGTCTGTGTTTTGTGTGTTACTCAGTTCTAATCTCTTTTAAACAATAAAAACAACAACAATAATATGATGATCATGATAAAGAACCTTAGCTCAGCAGCAGAACATCTGCTTGGCATTCAGAAGGTTCTAGATTTTACTCCATTGGTTCTGGCTCCACCTCCCTGCCTTCTGCTCTGTCTGCCCCTTCAGCCACCACTGATCTCCCGGAAGGGCTGAGAAGTATTCTGTCTGAAACGCTGCAGAGCGGCTGCCGGTCAGTGTGGGCAGAGTTAAGTGAGATGGACCAAAAGCCTTCCTTGGTTGAAGGTAGCTTTGGATGTTATTGTGTGCCTGCGACCTGCACCTTGACATCTTTTCCACTGCAGATGGGGCGAACCAGGCCCAGGCTATTGGGATGGTTCAGTCGGTAGAGCACGAGGCTCTTAATCTCAGGGTCGTGGGTTTGAGCCCCACGCTGGGCAAAAGATTCCTGCATTGCAGGGGGTTAGACTGGACGACCCTCGGGGTCCCTTCCGACTCTGCAATTCTGTGATTCAGTCATGTGTGCTGAGTTGAGTGTGCACTCCGCCAAGCGAGCCACGCCTCCCACCTCATGCGTAGAGGACATGTCCCTCATCAGAACATGGTTCGGAGCTGACAATGTCCCTGGCAGCCCCCCAGGAGGGCAAGAAGGTTCGCTGCCAATGCATCAGTCTTGAATCATGGTCCCGGCATCTTCTGGCGCGAGTTGAAGAAGGGGTTAGCCCAAGAGTCCTTGGGATTGTTAAACAAAACCTGAGTAATCCTTTACTGGAGTGTCTTAATCTGCCTCTTCGCCACCCTGAGTAGACGAGAAACTACTTCAGAAAAGAGGGCTGCTTGCATGTTTGGCACACGCTCTATGGAGCCAGACGGGCAGAGTGTGTACTCGCCCCCTCCTGCCCCCCCCCCAGTTTGGCGTCATCACCACTGTGCACCTGTGCAAACCTGAGTGCGCCCACAACGGCATTCCTCAGCCATGAGTTTGGATTGTTCTCCTCACATCAAGGGCCAGCTTTGCTGTGTGATGACTTTGTTTTATTTTTCAAGTGTTCCAGGACTACTTGTTGACTTGCATGGAGCTGTTTGGGTTTTCATTTGTTTCATCCAACTGAAAGGCTTCTCACCTCAGCTTTTACGCTCACACCTGCCTCTGGCGTTCTTCCTTCCTGCTTGCTTGTTCCCCACCACGCTTACTAAGACTTGGAAATGCAAAACAAGGATACTTAGCAGCCATTTATTAAGAGTCTTATATGGACACAAGCCCTTTCCCTACACAGAATCAGGCTTAAGGTTCCTCATTAAACCAAATTCCCTGGTTTCCGTCTTAAGGTCTCCTCTGAAGATGTTCATATCTTCCTTCCTTCCTTCCTTCCTTCCTTCCTTCCTTCCTTCCTTCCTTCCTTCCTTCCT
>JAXCMG010000046.1:5006279-5045863 GCA_034642415.1 Podarcis siculus | reverse complement strand
TCTTCTTCTTCTTCTTCTTCTTCTTCTTCTTCTTCTTCTTCTTCTTCTTCTTCTTCTTCTTCTTCTTCTTCTTCTGTTATTATTATATACCTATATATTATATGAGAGCTAGCGTGGTGTAGTGGTTAAGAGCGGTGGACTTGTAATCTGGTGAACCGGGTTCGATTCCCCGCTCCTCCACATGCAGCTGCTGGGTGACCTTGGGCCAGTCACGCTTCTCTGAAGTCTCTCAGCCCCACTCACCTCACAGAGTGTTTGTTGTGGGGGAGGAAGGGAAAGGAGATTGTTAGCCGCTTTGAGACTCCTGAAGGGGAGTGAAAGGCGGGATATCAAGTCCAAACTCTTATTTATACTCTGCTTTCCCCCCTGATGGGACTCAAGGCCGCTTACGGGTAAAAATAGGAACCACTAAAAACATAGAGAAAACAATCATTAAAATTTACTTTGAATTGAAACTGTATGCACATATAAAATCAATTGCAGCCATACTAATAATTACAATAAAAACAGCAAGGCACCTATTATTATATATTTATTGGACCCACAGGATTAGTCAGCAACCTTAGGCTCAGACTTTTAAGATTCCAGCTGGTGAGCTTGAAAGTTCACCAATAGCTCTCGGGGGAAAGGTAAACAGAGCCCACCATCATTTGGTGATTAAAAAGGAGAGCGAGGGATCAAGATGCTCATTCTAATTCATCTTCATTGTCGGATCATTGTCCTCTTCCCAGTGTGTTTTCAAAACATATCGACCGTGCTTTATTGATATTTGCTTCTCAATCACCTTCTTCCATGAAATGAGCAGGGAGGACACTGAAATACGTAAGCAAGGAAGGAAAGAGGGTTGTTTTCTTTCGCTGCTTTGAAGAGTTCCAGAGGAAAGGTCCCTGCCCTGAGGAGCTTACAATGACATAGGGAAACAACAGATGAAAGGGGGGGCATAGGAATACAGGAAGCTGCCTTACGCAGAATAAAACTATTATTCCATCTAGCTAGATATTGCTTTTTCTAACTGGCAGTGGCTCCTCAAGGTTTCAGGCAAGGGGCATTGGCAAGTCCAGTGTAGGGCTTGGGGAAATCTCTGGCTTTGAGACCTTGGAGAGTTTGTAAGGAAAGGAAGCAGCATTTGGGAGCTTTTAGTTCAGGGGAAAGTCGCACAGGAGATTATAGAAGTTTATAAAATGCTGCCTGGCGTGGAGAAAGTGAATAGAGAAAGGTTCTTCTCCCTGTCATGGAACTAGAACCAGGGACATTCAGGGAAGCTGATTGTTGGGAGGACAGAGAAAAGAAAGCTCAGTGCACAGTTTAACTGTGGAACTCACTGCCACAGGAAGCAGTGATGGCCAGCAGCGTGGATGGCTTCAAAAGAGGGTTGGGGAAATTCTTGGAGAACAAGGCAACCAATGGCTTCAAATTACAAGAAAGGACAGTGTAATGGTCTCCCTTGGGAGGAGATGGACTCTCCTTGCTTTGGGGAAGTTAAGCAGAGGTTGGATGGCCATCTGTCATGGATGCTTTAGCTGAGATTCCTGCATTGCAGCGGGTTGGACTAGATGACCCCTGGGGTCCCTTCGAACTCTACAATTCTGTGATTCTATGATAATGGCTACTAGCCACCCTGGAAATGACAGAAGAGGAGAGTTGCTCTTGTTCTCGGGTCCTGCTTGAAGGTTTCCCACAGGCGTCTGGTTGGCCACTGTGAGAATGGGACGCTGGACTAGATGGGCCACTGGCTTGATCTAGCCAGCTCTTCTTATGCCCTTTGTCGCTGCCAGTCAGTACAGACAACACTGAGACTCAGAACAAGGCACACACAAACATCCCAGGTTCAGGAGGAGACAATGCTGCCATCACAGTTGGAATTTGGGGCAGAGCTCCCTAACGCAACTTGGCAGGAAGGCTCCAGACACTACAGGACCTGCTTAATATGTTTTTTGGGGAAAGTGAAAGAACACCCGTTGCCATTTCAAAACCCTTGCAAAAGACCATTAAGTCTAAAATTACCTAACTGCACTCCTGCTGGGTGTGGTGTTTGTGTGAGACAGGAACAGGAGGAGTGATGTTGTGGGAGAAGCAGACACAGAATCCCTCTTTCCTGCTTGCAGGTTGTTAAAAAGACAGGAGGACCCTCTGTTGTCAAGGAGGGCACACATTTCAAGTAGTCGCACTGGGTTAAAAGTGTGTGTCTGTGGCTGAAATGAAAGCGACGTCTGAAATACATCTCTGCTATATCTTCAGTGGAGGGAAAACAACACAACAGAAACCAACTGCAGGGGGGAGTGGGATAACGAGGAACCGGAGAGATGCTAAAAACCTAAAGCACAACTCCCAGGCATTGACCTGAGCCATTGCATAGCATAAAACTCTGAAAGGAGATCTGGGTCCCTGGTCCCTCCCCCTGTCTGGCTTTGGCAAGGGTTCCTGCGCTAATGGAGCCCAGCGAGGGGGAGAAGGCACCTGGTCAAAGCCAGGCCTGACCCATAAATATCATCCAGGAGGTAAAAAAAAAACCCCAAGCACAGAGCAGGCACTTCCTCCCCACCCCACGCCCGCCTCTCCTTCAGGCCTGAAATGCGGCATCTTTTTCCATTTGGCACTGGAAGGCAAGCGCTAACCTCCCTCTGGGAAAGTGCTCTCTGCTAGTCTCTACATCTCCCTTTCAAACTGGCAAGACGTCTGACCTCCAGGCACACTTTGCCGCCCTTCCTTCACTCGCAAGGAGGGCTGCTTCTCTCCCCCCTGCCCTGCCATACCTATGTGCTCATGATGCATTTTATTTTATTTTATTTTTGGCCACCCTGTTTTAGCGCCTGCTTGGGGGACGGGGAGCTCCCCTCTGCTGGGCCTCTCGCGCAAATCATCCTTTTCGCCCCGGACAGCTTGTCGGTGGATCTGTGCATAAACAGCCCCAAGCTTTGTAAGATTCCCACGGGCCGCAGAGCCAAATAGTACTACTAATAAAAGAGGTCGATTAGGTTAATTGCTTCATCAAAGGCTGGGCTGTGCGTGCATTCTGCAGCTGCATTGTGCAGGGATGGGATTGGCACGGGAGCCAGGATTCAGCCTTCTGAGAATCTCATTTCACGTTTAAAATGCCAAGGTGCTAGCCCCTAAGACTGAGAAACCGGCTCGTGAGCACATCGATAACATCTGTTGACGTCTCCGAAGCTGGAGGATGGGGAAGCAGGGAGGTCTGGTGGGCACAATGTTTACCTCTCTTGCCAAGCCCCTCAAAATAATATGCATTCCTTACCTAAAGCTCTGGACCAAAGGGAGAAATTTCAACCTGCATGCAAAGAGTTTAGTTTGGAGATGGATGCAACCGTCTTCAGTTGCCTTCATCTGCTCAAGCATCAGTTTTTGTGGGTTTGGTGCAGGTACATTTGAAAAGGCCTTCAGCAACAGGCGGGGGCCAAACTAGATGTTAAATTAACACATGTGGAATCCTAGCCCCACATTTGCCAAGACAGAAGGAATAAGAGAAGGTTGGCAATGGGGGGAATGTGTTTTTCTCCTCGCATACCTTGCATGCACATTCAATGCCTAACGGAGATCACCCAGGAGATCACAGACAGAGAGATAAGGAAAGAAGACTTGTTCCGTTGTCTGGAGAGGTCACTTCCTGGTTCACATGGAGAAGCTGTTTTAAATGCAGCCCAGCAACAGAAGTGCCCAGCTGTATTGAGGCAGTGCTGGGGGTTGAAATTTTGTGCCCCTAACAATTTTGTGCCTAAAGCAACCACCCCTGTGCTCCCCCCCACAATTGGTGCACACAATTGCATCAACCGTTAGCATTTCACAGCTTGGTTTGCATCCTCTAGTAGCCAGCCAGCTGAGTTATTTCAGACCACCTGGAGGTTTCTACCTCTGGAGCATTTGAGGAGCCACAGAATGTGGCTACACATTCCGAGGATAAGTTGCTTGACTTCCGAGTGACCTTGACTTGACCGATTGCAGTTTCAAGCAACGAACCCAACACAGCCACCGGTGATGTGTTGCAGGATCGCTTTCACCTGATGCAGCCAGATGAGAAGCTCAAGGTGTTCGAGGCTATAGATGCCTGACCACATGCCCTCGTGAACCCTTTCCCTCCTGGCTTATTAAATCTAGCAAATGGGGGTTTGGCTGGTTAAGTCCAGAGCATAGTTAATGCTTCATTGCAAAAGGTGGGGTGTGCTCCTGTTGCTTTGTAAGAGCTGGCGGCTTAGCCATTCCTAAAGCGTGGCCTTGGTTTGCAATAATTAATTGCCAGCCAGATGCAAATACCTTCTTCCCAGGGAAGGTGGTGGGAAGGGTCTCAGTGTGGCAGCTGCGGGCCCTCTCATTATTTCAGCCATGTGATTCCCTCACCTGATCCTGCACCCTGAAAACAGGGCCCTGCTCATAACATTTCTATCCTCATACCGAAGATTATTTCTGAAGCCTGGCACTGTGCATTGTGAAAGGCTCTTAATCCATCTTCTGTGTGCTGGATTCATTTCACTTACTCTGCAACAGTCCTGCACTCTTTTAATAAATGCCAAGGAGGTGTTTGCTCTTCATGCTAAAGACACAATATAAAAAAACCCCCCATAATTGGCCTACAAGCTGTTTACACATGCAGGTACGCCGGGAGACAAAAATGCATCCATCCCTACACAGAGGTTTACAGCATAATCCTGTGTCCATCTTCTCCAAAGTAAGCCTTGCTGAATTCAACGGGACCTAAACCTCCATGAAAAGTCCATGCAGAACAGCCTCAATTTCAAGGGAGGATTGATTGCAAAGAGGAAGTTCAGTCCAGAAGAGTGGCAACTGCAAGATACGGAGGAGAGGCTGATCAATGGCTGGCTATTAAGCATATCAACAAAACAGAACTTCTGTTGCCTCTTCAGCTTCCAGCACCTCCTCTCCCCAGTCTTCTCCCTCTGTCCACCCATCATTGCCCACCACCACTTCCTGGGCTCCGAGCCTTCTTCTGGTGGGGGTTCTCCGGCTGGTTTTGGAATGCCAGTTCCTGGGGAGCAATGACAGGTGAGAGCTATTGCCTCCAAGCCTCACTTAAGGTCTCCCTGCAAGCATCCAGCTGACCACTGTGAGAAAACAGGGAATTGTACCCAATGCTTTTTTTTCCCCTAGGAAAAAAGTTGCTGGTACTCACCACACAAGGGAGGGCTCTTAGACCCTGCCAGAGCATCATGCCTTCCTCCCTAAGCTGAGCAGAAATTACCGGGGCTTTGGGAAGGAGGCGTGAGGCTCTGATTAGGGGGGGGGGGTTTGCAGGTACTGTGTACCGCTTTGTAGCATCAGAGAAAAAGCACTAGTTGTACCCAACGTAGCATGAATGATTTAGCACCAGGTTCCCGATGAACAACAGGGTGCTACGCATGAGACATGCCCCCTTCTGGATGGGCCCCACTCATGCGACAGCTGTCTGCCTGCACAGGTCCAAACCAGGCCAACACAGGCTCCTTGGTGCCGCAGTGTCATTCTGTTTTGTGCAAATCCTGTTTATGGCTTCCCACAACCCAATGGAGCAGATCTGGGGAGGAGGCGGCCTGTGTGCAACGGAGGGCGTCCTGTTGCACAAGTGGAAATCTTTGCCCTGATGGGAAACCATAGTTGAACAGGAAGCTGGACTAGATGGAGCTATACTCTGCCCTCTGTTTCTGTGATCTTAACTCCAGGAATCCCCTCTAATCAAATTTAAACAACGGCATTCCTCAAGGCCCAGAATAGAAACCCTGATTTAGCACTGGGACAGGTTCCAGGCAGTTTAGTCCCCTGTCTGCATCAGCATTCCAAAGTGGTCCTGCCCAGGAATTATTTGGCTGCCCCATCTGTTGGGTGTGTTTGTGTGAATTAGGCCAGAGTTTACCAGAGCCCTCCCCACTAAACACTGGTCACTTAACCAAACACGACTTTTCTAAGTGAACTTTTAAAAGACTACTAAATGCCAGGGACCGAACCTAGGATCTTCTGCCTGCAAAAGAGCTCTGCCCTGCCACTGATGAGCTCCAGCCCTTTCCCCCGACCTCCTTTGAGAAAGGCCCCTTGCCTTTCCCTGCGACGCTCCTTGCAGTCGCGCTGGTGTATATTTCAGGGCTGAGCCAGGAGCCTGGGAAAATGCCATCTTGACGAACCCAAGTGCTACATCAGATCCCAGGAGATGGTTTCGATACCTCCACAACTCAGACTCCATCCAGACTTCCCAAACAGCTTATTATAAATATATATATTTGAAAAAACATTTCTCATGTCTTTTCGACAGGCGTACAGGCCCACAGCCAGAAATGTTGTGGGGAGATTAAATCACCCTAGACAGGGTGGGAGTGTGTGGCCGTAAGTTTCAGCAAAAGATAAAGTATATGGATGCTTAAAGATGGGGACACAGTTCTGCACATGTTGATATTGGGTCGTTGGAAACAAGTTGTTCTTTTCCACCTTGGAAAACAAAACTGCAAAGTTGGAGCATTCACCACACTATGCATGGGAAGGTCCCATGCACCAATTCAGTATATAGGCATCAACATTTCAAGTCTGGCTGTATGCAGCTGATAAGGCTGACAAGACTTAAATCTGTCAATTTCACTTTTCCTTTCTTATTTTTGCAGTCTGAAGCACAGTTCTCCTTATTACTGCACCATCAGTGTGTTTGTGTGCATTTCTTATTATGAAATGCATTCTTTCGGGTCCTTAGATTAGATTAAGTGGGTTGCCACTTAATTTTATTTTGATTTTACTGTGATTTTAAGCTGCGTTTTAAAATGCAATTTAAAATGCAGCCTCATTTTAAAAGTAGCCTGTAGATCAAAAACTTAAGGGGAGGGAAACATAAGGGTCAGACTGAGTCCAAACCAAAGGCCAAGCAGAACAGCTCTGTCTTGCAGGCCCTGCGTAAAGATGTCAAGTCCCGCAGGGCCCTAGTCTCTTGTGACAGAGCGTTCCACCAAGTCGGGGCCAGTACTGAAAAGGCCTTGGCCCTAGCTGTCATCTTACGTTGTGAACCGCCCTGAGATCTCTGAATGTCGGGTGATATACAAATTAAATGAATGGATGGATGCATGAATGAATGAATGAATGAGTGAACAGATGCAGCTGCACACAGCTGAAACAAGGTGACCCCAAATAGCCTCCTTCTCTCTCTGAAGCATTGCAAGCCAGTGGGGCGAGGCAGGCAAGGACTGCTTTGCTCCTGCCTGGTCCCACCTCAGCACGGCAGCCAAGGAATGTGACACAGACGAGGATGGGCAAGGCACAGACAAAACAACCTGAAAGAGACAGGTGGGTAACCCTTCCAGGAAAAGCAGAATCTGATCCGTGCCTCACCTGGGGCTGGCTGCTTCCAGGAGCTGGACACCAGGAGCCACCCACTTGCCCCTACAGATCGGAGCAAAGATCAAACGCAGCAAAGTTGCCCAGGGGTGCAGCACAGCCATCAACCTCCACCCAACGCATGCAGTGTATGAGAGGCATCAGCATTGGAACACTGGCAGTGTTTATTTCAGGGCTGGGGAACCCTTATCTGCCTGAGGGTGATGTGTCTATTGAGGGGTGCATGCTAGATTTAGATGGATGTTACTCCAGTAGACAAATGCCAGCAGTTTCTACAACAGACCTCTCTCTATCCAGGCAAGCATGGTTGCAGTTCAAAAAAGACACTTTCCAGCCAGGTAAAATAAACTGGGGGAAGCTGTGGAGCAGAACCAGTGAGAGAGGCCTGGTGGGCTGCACTTGGGCACTGAGCCTGAAGGTCCCCACTTATGGTTCATACCATCATGGACTGGTTGGACGCAGAGGAATGGTGGGTGGAACCAGCTGGCGAACCCCCAAGGGAAGAAGGTCCAGAGCCCGGGGAGTGATGGCGGGCAATGATGGGTGGACAGAGGGAGAAGACTGGAAAGAGGAGGTGCTGGAAGCTGAAGAGGCAACAGGACTTAGTGAGCAGGGGGAGTCTGTGACAGAGAGAAGTCCAGAAGCAGAAGCAGGAGAGGAGGGAGGCCAAGACATAGAGATGAGTCCGGCTGAGGGTGAGCCGCAGGGGTTTCCCCCTCCTGCTGTGATATGCTCTCCCTCCACCCTTTCTGCCAGAACCAGAAGAGGGCTGAAACGGACAGGCTGCAGACAGGCGCAGTCTCTGATTGCTTGGAGAAAGCCCTGGAAAGGAGGGGCTTGGATGTCTGTGGGGGGCAAGACCTACAGGGGAGGAGCTGCTGTGCTCAGAGACCTGACACTCTGCCAAGTACAGTGGTACCTCTGGTTACGTACTTAATTCGTTCTGGAAGTCCATTCTTAACCTGAAACTGTTCTTAACCTGAGGTACCACTTTAGCTAATGGGGCCTCCCACTGCTGCTGCACAGCTGGAGCACGATTTCTGTTCTCATCCTGAAGCAAAGTTCTTAATCCGAGGTACTATTTCTGGGTTAGCGGAGTCTGTAACCTGATGCGTCTGTAACCCGAGGTACCACTGTATGTGCAGATCGTGTTTTTGCTCATAAAGAGTTAACTCCAACTTGGAATGGTGTGATTTACTGCTGGCTCACTCTTTGACAGATACATACTTATGAGGAATTAGGACGGAGGGGGGGGATAGAACAGATCCTCAAGAGACAGGGGGCATTTCAACAAAGGAGCTCTTACTCCTTCTTGCCTACTTCCAATCCAGCATTGCCTGTCGGCTTCCTCCGTCTCAGTCTCAGTTTTGCCCTTCTGCCGAACGTAGCAGGAAGGAGGAGATGGAGGAAGACAAAACTAGAATTCATTGGCTCTGCCTGGCACTGGCTCTCTGGCTCCCCCTCCTGTTGTCCTCCTGCCCCTTTGCCCCGTCCCTATCATTGGGCACCAGCCACTACTGGCCCTCCCTTCGGGGCCACTGGAAGATGCAGTGGAGAGGCAAGAAGCTTATCCAATGGAGACAGTCCACTGCTGTTAAGGAGGCACACCCTTTTGCCACAAGACACCAGCGCTCCAACAGGCAGGTGTGTGTGTGTGTGTGTGTGTGTGTGTGTGTGTGTTTTCATGTTGGCATGCAATGAGGTTTTGCTGGGGATGCCTTTGGCAGTTCCAGCTCCTGCTCAGATTCCTCCTGCCGCCACCAATATCCTAGCCGTTCAAGACTCTCTGGAAGACAGAATCAGACCCTGAGGCCCCTAAGGAAAAGTTGAAAGCATCTCTCTCTTCCCGCCCCCTCCCACCCATTTTTATTAAAAATATATTTCCCATTTCTTTGAGCAGCTGTGTGAGATTTGACTTCCCTGGTTTCTTCCTTCCTACACACAGCCTTGACTCACTGGAGGCTACTAACGAGCTTCCTTTCTCTGAACCAATTAATGATCCAACGTGCAAAATGTGTTGTGGGGGGGCTGAATTGGGGCAATCCCTGAGCGTGGGAGAGGTGTGGGTTTCAGAGCTCATAAAAAACAAAACAAAAAGAATTTCCAATACTGCTTAAAGTCAAACAGAAGCATACGAAAGGAGACCAGTACACACACACACACACACACACAAAACACACACACACCACTACCACCACCAACACAAAAATCCTTATCTGAATCATCATCACATAAAAACAGCTCTGCTGGATCAGGCCAATGGGACGCAGGTGGCGCTGTGGTCTAAACCACTGGGCCTCTTGAATCAGCAGGTCGGCGGTTTGAATCCCCGTGACAGGGTGGGCTCCCATTGTTCTGTCCCAGCTCCTGCCAACCTAGCAGTTCGAAAGCACACCAGTGCAAGTAGATAAATAGGTAAACAGCATTTTTGTGCACTCTGGCTTCTGTCACGATGTCCCGTCGTGCCAGAAATTGTTTAGTCAGGCTGGCCACATGTCCTGGAAAGCTGTCTGTGGACAAACACCAGCTCCCTCATCCTGAAAGCGAGATGAGCGCCACAACCCCATAGTCGCCTTTAACTGGACTTAACCCTCCAAGGGTCCTTTACCTTTACCTTTTAATGGCTCATCTTATCATGCTTTCATCAGAAACATGCCTTCCCACCGTGGACGCAGAGCACAGCCATCATGGCTCGTGGCCATTGATAACCTTCTGTGCCACGAATTTGTCCCATCTACTTTGGAAGCCCTCTAAGTTGGGAGCCGTCATTGCTGCCTCCTGTGGGAGCGAGTCCCACAGTTCATGCGCTGCGTGAAGAAGCACCTCAAGCCTGCCCATTTCCCCTCTTCCATCGCGCCGGGTGACATGGTTCAGAGTCATGGGGTCCAGAGTTCCCCTTGGCCATCGTCTAGACTTCCATGGATTCCTGTCAATGTGGCGTGTCTCTGTGGTTTCTGCCGGTGCCTCTCGAGTGTGGGTTTCTGAGCAGGGTGACAGTGCCAGCTCAGGCTGGGGGAGGAAGGGGAAACAGTCTTTGTTCGCGGTGTTTAGAAAGAAAGACAAACCTATTGAAACCATGACCTGTTTGTCATGAGTCACTCTGTTTCTCCACAACTGGATGGGGCAGGTTGACTGCCAGTCAAGGCCCTCGGCTTGGGTTCGGAAGGCCTCCATGCCAAATGGGGGTGTGTTTGTGTTTTGCTTGTGTGATGGGCGCATCAGCCCACCGAGAGATGGGGGTGGCGAGGGTCCGGGGAACAAACTGACTCCTTGGTCCCCGTAGGAGGGAGTGGCGGTTGTTTGTGTACGCAGCCTGAATCTTACACAAACGAGACCAGGAGGGGTGTGAGCAAATCCGGTGGGGCGTGTTTAAATGCTGAGGTATGCAATTCGATGTTTTCATTGCTGAGCAAATAAACCTCCATTCTGGAAGGATTACTTCCAGGATGGCGGGAGTGGCTGGGTGTTTTCCCCAAGCTTGGCTTACAGTTGGCAAAAGCAGGGAGGCACAGATCCAAGTCTCCCTCGACTTCAGCCAGCCAACATCGAGGAAAGCCCTGGTGTGTGTTGGTGCATGTGTGGTGCCTGCAACTGTTCATAACTCAAGCAGCACCCTGGAAGGGAATATCCCTTCATTCGCTGATTTCCAGAATCGCAAGAATTGTAAGGAAGGCACATAGCTTGGAGGCAGAGCGTATTCTTCACAGAAGTGCGAGAATCGATCTCTGGCATCTTTGGTTAAAAATTTGACAGACGGTTAGCTAGGCCTGAGGACCACTTCTGCCTGAAACCCCAGAGCAGCCGTGGGGCATCTCTGACCTCCAGGCCTAACTAGGCTCCACCAGGCCTGTCCATTGGGCCGGTGAGGACATTTTTCGGCCAAGCCACACCCACCTTCCTGACACCACAAGCCTTATGTTACTGATTGATTGATTGATTGATTGATTTATAATCCGCACTTTCATAAAAGGCTTTTCCTGTCTTCGGTTTCTGGGATTTGGAAAGCTTGCTTACGGAGATGGATTTTGCTCTTTCTGCTCATTACATTCACTTGTGGGGGGGGGGAATCCCCCCTCTTTGGGTAAGTCATGTGCATGGGCAGTCATGCGCACTGGACAAATCACTGGACACATCACACAAACCCTCCAAGTGTCCCTATTTTCCAGGGACAGTCCCAGATTTACAGAAGCCGTCCGTGTTTCTGATTTGGTCCCAGAATGTCCTGCTTTTTGTTAGGACATTCCTATTTTCATCAGAGAAATGTTGGAGGGTACGGAGTTATGTGACCTCCGAGCCAAGGAGATAAGTAACTATACAACCTTTAGAAGACATCTGAAGGCAGCGACATTTTTAAAATATTTAATATTTTGTTATTATTTTATATATGTTGGAAGCTGCCCAGTGTGACTGGGGCAACACAGTCAGATGGGCAGGGTATAAATGTTGTTGCTATTGTTGTTATTTAAGACATCCCTATTTTCATCAGAGAAATGTTGGAGGGTGTGCATCACATTCCCCCCCCCCCAGCACAAATTCATGTGCGCCATCACATCAACATTCCTTTCCGTTAACAGGAAGCATATGTGTGCATATTATGCACAGCCATTAATTTCTTTCTTTCTTTCTTTACCAACCTTGAAATGTCATGTATATAATACGGACTTCTTGGTCTGCATGCTGGCACTTGCCCAGGCTAAGCCTCCTCCAGCTTGCCAGCTAGGTGATGCCAGTGCAGGGAGATGAGAGAGAGAGGAAGTTGGCAGTCTCTTGAGTCAGTATGTAGTTGTTGCTGTACGAATAAAACTCGGGGTCCCTCCAGATGTCCAGCTCACTGTGCATTTGGGGTTACTGGTGCTCATGATGGTAACAGGACGATTATATGTAGTTCTGCTTCCAAAACCGTGCCTGCAAAAGCTTCCGGGCAGACATGCATTGCTTTGTTGCCCATCTGTGCATGTCCTGTAACTTCCTGCTGAAACCCTGCAACTTTTCATACCACACATGTTCCAGAGTTTTCCCCCTCCTGTTTTTTTTGGTGCAAGATAGTGCAAGTTTGCCCATCCAGATGCCAATAAAGAAATTACCGCACACTGGGAGACCCTCCAAGCGCCCCTATTTTCCAGGGATGTCCCTGATTTAGGAGAAGCCATCGCAGTTTCTGATTTGATCCTGGAATGCCCCACGTTTCCTTAAAAGGTAAAGGGACCCCTGACTGTTAGGTCCAGTCGTGGATGACTCTGGGGTTGCGGCGCTCATCTCACTTTATTGGCCGAGGGAGCTGGCGTACAGCTTCCGGGTCATGTGGCCAGCATGATTAAGCTGCTTCTGGCGAACCAGAGCAGCGCACGGAAACGGCATTTACCTTCCCGACGGAGCGGTACCTATTTATCTACTTGCACTTTGACATGCTTTCGAACTGCTAGGTTGGCAGGAGCTGGGACCGAGCAATGGGAGCTCACCCTGTCGCGGGGATTCGAACCGCCAACCTTCTGATCGGCAAGTCCTAGGCTCTGTGGTTTAACCCATAGTGCTACCCGCGTCCCTGTTTCCTTAGGATGTCCCTATTTTCATTGCAGAAGTGTTGGAAGGTATGGAGTTATCTGACCCCCAAGCCGTCTGAAGGCAATCCTGTATAGGGAAGCTTTTTTTAATGTTTTATTATTTTTTATATATGTTGGAAGCTGTCCAGGGCGGGTGGGGCAATGCAGTATACGTAAATAGTAAAATTATCATTATGGAATGGGACAAGCTTATTTTCATTGGATAAATGTTGGAGGGTATGCAGTGGGGAAGCCATCGCAGAAAAACAAATAAAGCAGAATGGTTTGTGGGTGATCCAGTAAAATTTACCACTAAAGATTGCATCAATGATGTGTTGCAGAATATATATACACACAGAGAGAGGGACCCTCTTTATATCATAACAAAACAACAACAACTGGGGAATCAGATACCGTAAGTGCTAGCCAGCTAGGGAATGCTTTCAGCTGGAAGATTGATCAGTGTTAGAAAGCTAGAAATAATTTACCGGTAGTCTGCTTTCAGGTTGTCTGGAAGCAACCTTAGAGCATGTAAGCTAGTTACACATGTTATCTAGTTTCCTAATTGGTACCTAGTTAGATTATATGATAGCTAGCCGCTTTCTAATAGATAAACTAATAGCTGGTGCCTGTGCACAATATTTCAAGGACAACAAAAGTGTTTCCTAGTAACTGAAAGAAATGCATTTGTAGACATGGTCTCATGCCAGTGGTGGACCTTGGCATCTGAACTTTCAGTAGTGCCCCATGCAATGCCAAAATCCAGCACACACACACACACCCAGCCTCTTGCCTTCCATTGGACATCATAGTTTCGGCGCCTGCTACAATGCCCCAGAAGCTCCACACCAGTTGCAACTGAACTGTTTGCACTCCCCTAGATCTGCCTTTGCTCCAGCTGGAGCACAATCACTCATGCACATGACTTACTCGGAGGAGACATGGCTGAGAAAGAAAGGAATGGAAAGCAGTGGCAAGAACAAAGTGTGCATGCTCAGTCATCCAAACTAAGCCTTAGAAACCTGTTTAGAATCGGATCGCAAGAACAGAATGTGGTTCAAAGAAAACTCAGGGAATGTAAGAGCATAAGGAGAGCCTGCAGGATCAGGCCAATAGCCTATCGAGTTCATCATCCTGTTCTCACAGTGGCCAACCAGATACCTACCTGTGAGAAACCAGCAAGCAGGATTTGAGCACAAGAGCAACTCTCGCCTCCTGCGGTTTCCAGAAACTGGTATTCAGAGGCATTACTGCCTCCAGCCTTGGAGACAGAGCTTTGCCATCCTGGCTAGTAACCATCAATAGCCACCTCCACAGATTTGCCCAATCCTCTTGGGTTGGAAGCCATCACTGCCTCTTGTGGCAGTGAGTTCCATAGTTTAACTATGCACTCTGTGGATAATTTTGATATGGGATGGTAAGCATGTATACAAACCGATCTCTGAAGCCTCTTTCATCCACAGCTTCACTAGAATGCCTGAAATGAGACAATGGAAACGACACAAATTTGCTTCTGATGTGATGGGACTGGCAGGGAGGAGGATAATTAAAGAGGTATAAAATTGATATAAGCTTGTAATATAGATAGGTCTGTGGCACAGCAAGTCCCTTAGGAACTATTGCTTTAATTTAATTCAAAGGGATTGCTCCAAAACATCCTGCAGGATGCATATTTTCAGCTCCCTGGAAGACCATCAAAAGGGAAATGATATAGCTCCATAGACCTCAATTAGCAGAAACTGC
Source organism: Podarcis siculus (assembly GCA_034642415.1). NCBI lineage: Eukaryota > Metazoa > Chordata > Lepidosauria > Squamata > Lacertidae > Podarcis > Podarcis siculus. Next base: position 5,031,266 of record JAXCMG010000046.1, on the reverse strand, counting down.
AGTTGAACCTGATGAATGGTGATTGGCACAGGATCAGTGCCAGGCTCCTAAAGTATGGTGCTTAAGTCAAGCGTTTGTGAACTGCATGGCTAAAAGCCCTTTCAGAATCAGAGCTCTAGGTACAAGCTCCCAGTCTCCCATTTAAACAACTACTTGATGCAAGAGATCCTCAACTGCTTTAGGGAGAAAAATCTGGCACTGGAGGCTACAAGAAAATGCTACAATGGACAGAGTTACAGGAAGCAGCTGAAGAAAGGATGAAGGACCCAAGCTGGTCAGAGCATAGTAAAGAACAAATGCTCCAGCCAGGTGTGTGCACATCTGGAGAGAAGACTTCTTCCCTCTTGGCTCTCACAACACCCTTTATTAGTCAATCAGGCTTCAACCTAGACTGGCCAGTGAGGAACACCATGAGGTCACCTAAGCATGACAATGTCCAGCAAGCCTGTGAGGTCACAGCAAGCCTGAAGAACATACAATGAGATACAGTGCAATCCATATGGAGCATCATCACATAGCAGTGGGGAATCTGTGGCCCTCCAGAGGTTCATGGTCTTCCAGCATGGCCCATGGATAATGGGATCTATAGTCCAACAACATCTGGAGAGCCATGGGTTCCCACCCTGACCAAGGACAAGAGCTGAGTTCATAGGAACTTTGGACTTGTGGGGGTCATTGGAAATTGCTGCACAGGTTGGCTTCCTACCCATTGCCTGAAGATAGTACAAGTCACCATGCACACAGATTTGGGAGAAGCCTCACTTTGAGTCAAGCTCAAAGCAGCACAACCCTCTCTTGCAGTATCCCACCATTCATGGAAAACCTGGCTGAAGCAAGAGAGGGGGCTCCATTCTTCCCTCCATGGTTGAGCTGGGGATTAGAGTAGGTGGGATTGCCCAGAGGACGGCAGCACCAAGACTCAGGTCAGTGGACTGCTTAACACCCTCTGGCCTCTGCTGAACAGTTAAATGCCAGCCATGCAGTGACCTTCATCGTTACTGGGTCCCAGGAAGGAAATTCCTTACAGTCATCCTTCGAAACTGGGGTAACCAACCTTGGAGGGGTCTGTGCACACACCTGCAAGCCAAATGTTGTCGGCACCCCACCCCCCCCACACACACCACAACCTATCCCATCAGCTCCAACAGAACACTTCTATATGTCTCTGGTGGCATATATGTGCATTTGCAAGGATAGCATTGGTAGTCATGTCCTTGCTTGATTACAAGCCTTCTCACCTGCAACTCCAAACACCCTTCCTGGCAGGCCAAAGAAGAACGTGACATTTCAGTTCCTGTCAGTCTTTGACTACCCACTGCGAGCAAACTTGAAGGCAAAAGGGATGCTGTTGTGATGCAGATATCTGCAGTCCTCTGCAGAGCTCGGAATCCACAGACATCAGGGAGAAAGAAGGCAGACCAGCAGGTGACAGCTTGTGTTGCCCTAGGCTAGTGCAGGATTCCCTGCCAAGCTGCTGCTATTGTGGTGTGTGTGTCTGTGTGTGGATACACCTGCCCAGGTGTGCATGTCACCACTCCCATCTACTGGGTAGACTCAAAACTGCTTGCCTGTCTCATGAACCCCAGACTTCACTGGGGCACCCAGGGCACTCTTTCTACACCCCTGCATCGTCTCCCCTACCATTCCCTTCCTCCACTTTGAGCAGGAGGGAAGGGGGGGCACTGAATTTTGGCCTTGCACAGGGCGCCACTGAAATTTGAAATACCAAACCATGCACAGCTTAAGCACTTCAAGAACTCGGCTCTGCAAGCCTCTTCCTCTGTGTCCCACTCAAGTTCCAATCATCCCTTCTGGACAGACCCACGGGGCTGAGTCAACATGAGGCAGCTTCCTAGGGGATCACGTCACAGCTTCCTGCCACCAGGAATCAGAAACCCAGTGCCCTCTCCTGGTGCCCTCAGAGGTCTCTGTGGCATCAGACTTGCTCCAAGGCCAGGGCCCTGATCTCCAGAGATCCCTTGCCTGCCACTGGCACCCTGGCGCAAGGCAGAGCAGCCCTGTGGCATGCTTGGCTGCACAAAGACAGACCGCCTGGCTTTGCTGAACAAGCGTCTTTCTCTGCTTCTTGAGTAAACGGCTGGCCGAGCTGCAAGGGAAACATCTGTTTAGGAGGACCGGACCAGGCCTTGCCCCAGCGATGCTCGGCTGCCTCCTGCTTCCTTGATGTTTGAGAAAAACCCCAATCCTTCCCTCACGAGCCTGATGGGATAAGCAGTGGTTCTCAACCTGTGGCTCCCCATATGTTGTTGGACTACAACTCCCATCATCCATGAGCTCTGGCCTTGCTCGCTAGGGGTGATGGGAGTTGTAGTCCAACAACATCTGGGGACCCACAGGTTGAGAAAGGCTGGGATAGAGCTCCTGTCCCCACCCCCACAAACACATCAATCTCTTTATGGATCTCAGGACTGGACAGAGTTTCAACAGGTGGGCTGTCTTGGGCTGAAAATGTCTCCCACTCCAAGAAACAGCCTCACTTGGCTCACGTGCCGTTGCTTACCATACACTGCTTCTCCTGCTGGCACATTTGAGTTGGCTCATGCAGTGGTGGAGCATATGCCAGCACTGGCAGGAGTGCCCCCCCGCAGGGCAGGCGTGGAGGGAGCCCACTGTGGTTTGCCTTGCAAAGTGCATTCGGGGTGCACCCAGCAGCCAGCGTGGTGTAGTGGTTAAGAGCGGTGGACTCGTAATCTGGGGAACCGGGTTCGCTTCCCTGCTCCTCCACATGCAGCTGCTTGGGCTAGTCACACTTCTCTAAAGTCTCTCAGTCCCACTCACCTCACAGAGTGTTTGTTGTGGGGGAGGAAGGGAAAGGAGAATGTTAGCCGCTTTGAGACTCCTTAAGGGGAGTGAAAGGCGGGATATTAAGTCCAAACTCTTCTTCTTCTTCAGGCGCAGAACTGCAGCCAGGTGCAAAGAAGTTTCCTCGGCAGTTTCCTTGTGAGCCCAGGAGAGTGGATGGCAGCATTGCTGCCCAGTTTTCTCTCTCTGCCCCTGAACAGGCTTGACCCAGGGTGGAGCCACAGCTGGTGGTGTTGGGCTGTTGTGCGAAGAAGCGGTCTCTGCAGCTCCTTTGCTTGCTGGAGCCAGGCTCTGGTGAGTGAGCCTGTCCTGGGGGCGCCTGGTCATACACCTGGCAAAAAATATGTCCAGGGCCATGGCCCCCCAGTCCCCCACGCTACGCCACTGGGCTCATTTGGTTCCTTCCCTGCCAGCCTCTTCTTCTCCCTCCCCACCAACCCCCGTCCCCACAAGATTACAGAGCCAGCCAATTAACCTGACATTAACTCTGGGGCAAAATATATATTGGTTTCCTCAGCTCTTGCGTGGGAAACAGACGACAAAACAAGGTTCGCCTAATCTAGGTCAGCGCAGGTGCCGGCGGCTGAGAGCTGTGACGTAACTCCTGATGCAAAGAGATGTGGGCAACAAGCAGCAGCCATGGTAGGACAGTCCCAGGTCACTACCTGCTGCTTCTAAGGGCCCTGTGGGAGAAGGAGGCCCAGAGCTTGTGATGGCTTCACTTCCAAAGGCCTGGGATTGCTTCTAGAAGGTCTCCCAGCTCAGAAGGTGCTACTCTTCCCTATCCCTGCACAGGATGAGACAGGAGTATGCTTGCTTGCAGAGCCGGTCTGGCCAGAAATCACCCTACGATACCAATCCGCAGTTCTTGGGTCACTTCCAGGTGATCTGTTCCTTGAGCATTCATCCCAATCTGTTTGCACAAAGTTTGCAAGGCGGTTTGATGACCATTTGTTCCTGTTTGTTTGCAAGGAGGCCAGATCACGTTGCATCAACAAACGGTTTCCAGTACATCTCCCTGTCACTTTCCTTGTTGCAAAAAGCCCAGTTTCGGGGGAGTTCATAGAATGATAAAGGAGGAAGTGGCCAGAGACTGCCATCACATGAAAACGGGAGTAGATTTTCTGTTTCTGATTCCTTCCTTCTCCACCCCTCCAGCTGGATGTGAAGACCAGTTCTGGCTCCCTCCCATCTCAGAGAAGAGCCCTTTCTCTCCCCACAGACCCGGGCAATGGCCACTCCCTGCTAAAGAGGGGAGACAGCCTCTCAGGCTGGTGGTGCTGTGGGCTTCATGAAGTGGGTCCCAGCAGTCTTCCTAAAGAAAGAGTGTGCAGGATGAGTTGGGGTGGTGGAGGAAGCAAATGTGTTGCGCAAGAGCTCCAAATCAGCTTCCCTTGTGCAACTTGAATTTGCCCATCTGCGGCTGAATCACACCTGAAAATAGCATCCACCTGGGAATGCCCCATGCCGACAACAGCAGCTGAGTCAAGGGCCAAAAGGACATCGCCGATTGCCTAAGCTCATCCAAGCAGAGACTTCCCATTGGCCCGATCCAGAGGCCAGACTCTTCTGATATCCTTATGTGTTGGCATCAATATGCCCGAGGTGCCCTCACTATGGCTCTTGATTGCTGGCATGTCAATATCAACACACGAATAGGGCAGCACTTGTGGATAGCTCAGTTGGCTAGAGCGTGGTGCTGATAATGCCAAGGTCGCAGGTTTGATCCCCATACGGGACAGCTGGATATTCCTGCATTGTAGGGGGTTGGACTAGATGATCCACAGGGTCCCTTCCAACTCTACAATTCTATGATTCTATGTGGAGGTGGATTGAAACATGACTGGGCCTGCATGGGAAGCTTATGCTTTCCCTGTGGCCTACATGGTGTATAAATTGGGTCTTAATTCTGTGGAAGCGGGAACATTATTTTCTCAGCAACACACGGGCTTCTGAGTAGCCTGCTCAGGCTTGTGAAGTTAAATACTTTTGAATACAGTTCTATTTTTTAACAGCACAGAGCTGGAATGACAGACAGCACCTTTTCATAGATCTAACCAGCTTATGTTATGGTTGCTTATTTATAGAATTTGGTTTCATAAATGCAGGGTGGGCTTTATATTTCACTTATTTATTTATTTCACAGAATTTATACCCCGCTCAACTGTCGGGTTTTTTAAAGCAAGCCTCAAAGCAGTTTGCAAAAAGATAAAACAATAAAACGATCGCTAAGGAAAATTAACAATAAGGCTTTCGGAAAGGAGACCGAAAACAGATTAAATCTTGCACCAGCTTTCTGAACATCTGGGTAGGCTTGTCTGAAACAGAAATGTTTTTAGCAGGGGCCGAAAAGAGGACAGTGAAGGCCCCTGCCTGCTATCACTAGGCAGGGAGTTCCAAAGTTCAGGTGCTCATACTAAAACATCAAGTTCTTACAAATGTGGAATGGAGATTGTGCAGCACCTATAACAGGGCCAGTTCCACCAACTAAAGCAGTCATGGATAGCTCAAGGCTGCAGGTTTGATCCCCTTAAGGGGCAGCTGCATATTCCTTCATTGCAGGGGGTAGACTGGATGATCTTCAGGGTCTCTTGCAACTCTATGATTCTAGGAGTTCTGTGAGTTCTAAGTGGGTGCATATGGGGTGCAAGATGACCAGGGGCTACTAGCCGCAGTGGATACCTCCACGGCCAGAGGAATTGTGCCAATTGCTGTGAGTTTGCAGGTGGTGGAGTGCTGTTTGGCTGAAGTCCTGCCTGCGGAGTTCCTAGAGGCATCTAGCTGTCCATTGTGAGAGGAGAATGCTGGACTAGATGGTCCTTTGGCCTGACGCAGCAGGACTCTTCATATGTTCTGATGTTTTTAAAAATCCGCACAGCTCTTTTCCGCCGGCTTGGAAATGAACTCTTGACTCTTCCCCATGTGAAGCTCTGAGAGCCCCGTGGGTGTAACCGTCTCTGGGAGACAATGGGTTACCTAAAGAGCAGGCCTGCCTCAGCTAGCTGGGTTGGCGTCCTCCTGATCCCTCAACTTCCGATCCTTGTAGCTTAGCCCGGGAGAACACGGCGAGGCAGGATGATGAATGAGGAGTGATCAAATATCGCCTTCTCTGCTGGGGCTGGTGCGCCGATAAAGGTGACGGCATGAGTCAGCCCCCAACAAGCTGCCAGCTCCGAGCCCTCGCAGGCTCCCTTTATCTCCCCTGATGTCACCCGTGGGATTCCAGTTCGAGGGATATCAGCCTTTGCCAATCAAGTCAGGCAGCTCAGGCCGTCAGCCCTGCTTCCTTCAGCCTCCAGCTCATTCATTTCCTCCCCTGGTAAGTCATTGCATGATACCGCCAGAGTTATCACCTCAGCTGGAATCCAGGAGGAGAAGAGGACTGACCACATCCCTCTGAAAATCCCCTGCTCTAAGGGGCAGGTCAACTCTGTGTCCATGGCAACTGTCTACCAGCTCCACCTGGTACGCAGGCTGAGATCCTACCTGCCCCGTAGACTGTCTCGCCGGAGTGGTACATGCCCTGGTTATCTCCCACTTGGACTACTGCAATGTGCTCCATGTGGGGCTACCTTTGATGCTGACTCGGAAACTACAACTAATCCAGAATGCAGCAGCTAGACTGGTGACTGGGAGCAGCCACTGGGACCACATAATATCGGTCCTAAAAGACCTACATTGGCTCCCAGTACATTTCCAAGCACAATTCAAAGTGTTGGTGGTGACCTTTAAAGTCCTAAATGGCCTCAGCCCTGTATACCTGAAGGAGCGTCTCCACCTCCATCGTCCAGTCTGCACCCTGAGGTCTAGCTCCAAGGGCCTTCTGGCGGTTCCCTCACTGTGAGAAGCCAGGTTACAGGGAACCAGGCAGAGGGCCTTCTCAGCACTGGCACCCACCCTATGGAATGGACACCCATCAGATGCCAAGGAGATAAATTATTATACGGCCTTCTGTAAACATCAGAAAGAAGCTCATTTTCAGGAAGCTTTTAATGTGCCATGTTCTGTTGTGTTTTTGTATATTCTGTTGGAAGCTGCCAAGAGTGGCTGAGGCAACCCAGTCAGATGGACGGGGTACAAATTAATAATAATAATAATAATAATAATAATAATCTTGCTTAATCACCCTCTAAGCTAGTGATAGTGGAGAAGCTGCTTCCGCAGACATGCTGCAACTCATGTGCAAATAAGGAGGCAGGCAATACCATTCCAGCCCCAACATCACGCTCACTCTTTTAGGGATGGGTGGATCAGTCCCTTTTTGCTTTCTTGTTTTTCCAGTCTTACATTCAACTTTGCCACATTTTTTACATTCATTTGTTGATTCTTCTGTTTTATAATAAAAACAAGTCCTCATGAAAATTTGTTGGTGTTTCGGTGTGCATTTTCTCTAATATACACATTTTTTTGTATAACGTTTTGCTTAGCCGGCACATTTTTGGCAAGCAATTCTCTCTAATACAATTCATTTTCGCATACTCACTAATTCAATAAGTAATAAATATTCTTGGCAACCCAGGAGATAATTGGATGGAAGAATATTTTTTAACCATAACTGCTTTTAAACTTTTTTAAAAAGAAGAAATTGCAATTGTTTTTAATTGTTTTAATCTGTTTTAGAATGTTTTTGCTTTGGTTTTTTTTAAAATTGTGTATCTGTCTAGATCTGGTTTAAGGATAAAGAACACAACAGGGGTCTTGGAGCTGCCCATCAACAGACAGTGTTTCTCAAATTTGGGTCCCCATCAGTTGTTGGACTACAACTCCCATCATCCCTAGCTAGCAGGACCCATGGTCAGGGATGATGGGAGTTGCAGTCCAAAAACAGCTGGGTGTCAAATTCGAAAAACACTGAACCTGGACAGCAGACAGAGCAGATACACAAGCTACCTGCTCACAGTTTTTTAGCCAACATATAATTGCATGAATGTTCTATCAGCACAAAGATTTATCCTCTTTTTCTCTCCTTCCCCTATTCCCCTCCCTAAATCTGCTATAAGGGTTCCCCCCCAACAATTTGGGGTATATTTGGGGAGAGTGGGGGGCATATGCAGGGAGAATAGAGGAGAGAAGTCCCATTGCTCAGAGACAAATCCTTGCACTGGCAGGACAAGGTAGCTGCCATTATTCCTGAGTTTGCACCTACAAATTAGCACAGAAAAATCTTGTGCAAACCCATGTCCTCTTTTATCCATCATCGAGGACAGAAGTTGAGAGTGTCATCCATCCCTAAGCAAAATGGGATCCCTGAACATAAACTCGTCATGCCTTCATGGTTTTAAGTGTTCATATGCTCTCTTGTTTCGTAAATTAAAAACACATTGGCGGACCACAGGGATTCGAATCAGGATAATTTTAACACCAGACCACCAGATGAGAAAGGCTGGCTTCTGCCCACTTTTCCTCCAGGCCATTGGCAAATTATTCTGGGATAAGACATTTCCCCCATTCTCAATCAGAATTTCCCCGGATTAAGGAACGGCTTTGACTGTGCCCCATTCAGTCTTTGTTTCCTGTTCAGCCTAGACAAAGAGGCAGGCTCTGGATCTTGTGTGGGGAGAGGACAGAGACAGTTTCATTGCCCACGGCTGGGATAAGAGGAGCTGCAAGAGAGAACAGGGAATAGCTGTCTTTTGGGGACGGATCTTCCTGCAAAGTTGCGTGACGGAATGCAGTGATCCAAACTTTGGGTTTGTAGTGCTAATAAAGAACGCTTTGGGTTTATTTTTATTTTTCATTTCAAAAAAGAGGTGATAACATTAAAAAGAAATGATGCCGCTAAGGCTAGAGCAGAATGTCCCATATTCAGAAACAATTTAACGATGATGAAAAAAGGACACGGAAAGGCACAAATAAAGGAAGGTTGGGGGTATTGAACGTCTTCTAGGTTTGGAAGCAGTGGGAGAATATTGAGCCATACTCCAGAGTGGAATTTGTTTTCTTTACATTACTAGGCCACCCACCCTCATCCTGGAATCAGGATGAGGCCGTGTCAGAGGAAGCTACTTGGGCCCCAGACTTTGGATGAACAGCGGCACGCGTGATGTCATGACGTAACCTTGCACCCGTGCTGATCCCTCCCCTGCAGGCTGTCTCTGCGGCATCGCAGCAGCAACTGGACCGGGGCCTTTGTTGGGGTCCATGACAGACGTACCCCAGAAGCACACCCATTTTTAAACATTTTAAAACTTCCCTATACAGAGCTGCCCTCAGATGTCTTCTATATGGGTTGTATAGTTACAGGTAGGTACAGTGGTACCATGGGTTAAAAACTTAATTCGTTCTGGAGGTCCGTTCTTAACCTGAAACTGTTCTTAACCTGAAGCACTTTAGCTAATGGGGCCTCCCACTGCCACCACACGATTTCTGTTCTCATCCTGAAGCAAAGTTCTTAACCTGAGGCACTATTTCTGGGTTAGCGGAGTCTGTAACCTGAAGCGTATGTAACCTGAAGCGTCTGTAACCTGAGGTACCACTGTAGTCATTAACAGTCATCAACAGGTTTACCACACCTATCAGCCAATCACCCATTCCCACCACCCTTCTGAGTAATACCCCTCCCCTCCCCACCCTCTCACTATATATAAGGGTCTGGTGACTTCTGTTTCAGTGTATCTGAAGAAGTGTACATGCACACGAAAGCTCATACCAATAACAAACTTAGTTGGTCTCTAAGGTGCTACTGGAAGGAATTTTTTTTTCAATTTTTTTTTATAAAGGTTGTATAATTACTGATCTCCTTGACTCGGGGGTTGCATAACTCCATACCCTCCAACATTTCTCCGCTGAAAACAGGGACGTCCTCAGGAAAAGCAGGACATTCCAGGATCAAATCAGAAACTGGGACGGCTTCTGTAAATCCGGGAATGTCCCTGGAAAAATAGGGACACTTGGAGGGTCTGGGATCACAGGGAAACCATGTTTAATAGCCAGCCCTGTATGTGCCTACTCAAAAGACCCACTGAGTGCAAAGACGACTTTCTCTGAAGGAAGTGTGTTCAGGATTCCAGGCTGAGGAGCAAGTCATTCTGGATTCTGCCCACCCCCACCCCCCACCCCCAGTTTGCTGGCAACTGCAGGAGCTGAAAACAGAATATGATAAGAAGCGCAGCTCAGAGGAAGTTGGGCTATTAACATCCTTCGTTTTTCTAACTGCTCGCTATAACGTGATAGACAGTTGGAGTATTCCCTGCGGACAGAGAAGCTGTGAATAATGAAATCCTCTTAAATTGCTATTTTTACAGGTAAGAGATTAATAGTGCAAACTTGGTTCTCCCTTCGTAGAGTCCCGGGGGCTCTATAAGTCACTCTCCAGGGCGGAAAGGCCAGGCCAGGGGTGAGAAGGGATGCTAATTTTGTTTCAAAGGCTCTCAAAGGTATCTAGACATGACATCCTCTTACCAGGAACCCTGAACTCTTAATTTCAGGGCCACGGGGGGGCTGGCTGTGGTTACCAAGGATGGAGAGGAAAGCACTCAAAACATGCTCAGAAGCACTTCCTCCCTTCTAATAGCAGAAGTTCCTGTAAGTTAGGGTTGCCATATTTCAAAAAGTAAAAACCAGGACACCCGGAATGTTTTTAGGAAACCGCCAAAATTGTTGAGGAATCTATTGATGGACAATTTAAGAAGGAGGTTGACAAGCTGGAAGGTGTGCAGAGGAGGGCAACCAAGATGATCAAGGGCCTGGAAACCAAGCCTTATGAGGAACGGTTGAAGGAGCTGGGCATGTTTAGCCTAGAAAAGAGAAGACTGAGAGGAGACATGATAGCCATCTTCAAATATCCTAAAGGATGTCACATGGAAGAGGGAGCATGCTTGTTTTCTCCTGCTTTGGAGGGTAGGACTTGCACCAATGGCTTCAAGTTGCAAGAAAGGAGATTCTGACTAAACATTTAGAAAAATGTTCCGACAGTAAGAGCTTTTCAGCAGTGGAACAGATTTCCTCGGGAGACGGTGGACTCTCCTTCCTTGGAGGATTTTAAGCAGAAGTTGGGTGTCCATCTGTCACTGATGCTTTCCTGCACTGATGAGATTCCTGCATTGCAGGGGGTTGAACTAGATGGGGTCCCTTCCAACTCTAAGATTCTATGATTCTATGGCAGTCCTCCAAATTAGAGGACTGTCCTCTGAAAAGTAGGACGCGTGGCCACCTTCAGGCTTAAGTACCTGGGGACTGCGCACAAAGTTGCCGATTCCTCAGAAAACACTGGCCCAGCTTGCTTTTGTCCCACCAGTTACTGATATGGTGCTAACAGTATCCACCTGCTCATTGCTGTGTCAATCAGACCATCCCTAAAAGCACAGCTACATGGGTGGGTTAAAAATTTGGCAACACTAGCGAACACACTTGGAAGACCCAGAGGCTCTCCCAACCTCCTATCTCTCCTGTCCTGGAATTTCCCCTACCACTCCAAGCCAATCCTTCTGCAGGACCGCTCCAAGGCAGTTTGGTATAGTGGTTACAGTACCCTGGGAGAGACCCGGGTTCAAATCCCCCTACATGGCCCATGAAGCTCACCGGGTGACCTTGGGTCAGCCATTGCCTCTCTCGGCCTAACCTACCTCACGGGGTGGTTGTGGGGATCGAAGGAGGACCATGTGATTTAGTTGAGATTCCTGCATTACGGGGGGTTGGGCTAGTTGACCACTGGGGTCCCCTTCCAAACCTACGAGTCTGTGAAATGCAGTCAGTCAATATGGTGCCAAGTGTACTGCATGGTGCCACAGGGATGTCTCAGAATCGCTTGCAAGGCAGCCCAGCATGCTGGGACGCAGTTTCTAGATGGTATCCCAGCCTCCTCTGTGCCTCTCAAGGAAGGCAGTGATGCCCCCCTGAATCTTTTGCTGCCCCAAAGCAAGGGCACTGCTTGGCTTGTGCCAGGGATTCCCTTCTCTACCCCTGCTCCGAGCTCTGCCCGTTCCGGGCAGGTGACTGTCAAAGGGGTCTTCTCTCTCTGCCCCTGGCCAGCCCCATGGCAGCAGCCGCTCCCCCTCTTGGCTGCCTCAGACAATCCCCTCGTAATTTTTACAGCCGCTAATCTTAAACAGAAATAAACTAACGAAGTGCAGATTAAAAGGACATTGATTAAATGCCAGGAGAAGAATTACGACTCTAATAAATGGCAGGCTTCTCTTGCGTTTGGGGGTCCTTTTATGAGGCTATTTCAACTTCATTATCAAAAAAAAGTGTATTAAAAACCATAAAGGCGAGCGCTCGCCTCACATCCCCGCACAAAGCCACCCGGCTCCCCACAACTCGTAAATCCCCGCTTGTTCTCACTGCCTGGTGAGATGGAGAGAGAGACAGGCGGGTTGGAGGAGGAGGGGGGGAGGGACGGAGGGGGGGGGAAGGGCGAGACTTCTGCCGGATCCAGACCTTCCAGAAACCCCTTTCCCCAGGTATTGACTCTCACTTTATAACAGGTTAAAAAGTGGGGGGTTGTACCTTGTTAAAGGAAAGATAATAATCATGATTATTATTATTTGCAAAAAAGACTGCAATTTCATTAAAAAAAATATATCAAAGCAGTTTGCAACAAAAATGCATAAAATATATCAAAAAAATTAAAAACAGACATAATAGTAATAAGGCAGGAAGTATCACTCCAAGAAGGCAAATAATCCAATAAATTCAGGAAGAAGTCAGTTGTAGTCAGTAAAATTCATGCCTTCCCCCAGTTTTGTTTAAGTTTGCATTTGTTTAAAGCAGTGATTTGGAATATCATGAGGCCCAAACCTGGCTGTTTTTCCCCAAGCCGGGCCCACCTGCCCCACACCTGAATCCCATGTGACGTGCAGCGACAGTGTGGTGCAATGGTTAGCGTGGCGGGCTGTGAGCTGGGAGGGCAGGATTCAAATCCCCGCTTGTGGGTGGGGCTTCTGGGAGTTCTGAAGGGCACCAGGTTGGGGAAGACTCCTCTGTGCTGTGAATTTACATACCTCCCACATACCAAGAGAGAGAGGTTTTTTTTCATGCATATCCTGTCTCAGAATAATCCATATGCTAAATGCGGCATGCTGGTATTGTATTAAAATAACCACAAGCGCTTAAAACTTAACCATGCCTGGGAAGGGAGTGGGTGAGCTTCGTTAGCACCGACAGTCAGTTGGCATTTGCAGAGGGACAGGGCTTGGGGGTCACTGCAGAGGCCACACTTTACCATGTCTTTATTTATTGCATTTACAGTCATACCTCGTGTTACGTCCGCTTCATGTTACGTTCTTTCAGGCTACGTCCCATGGCGACCCGGAAGTACCGGAAAGGGTTACTTCCGGGTTTCGCCGCTCGTGCATGCGCAGATGTGCAAAATGATGTCATGCACATGTGCAGAAGTGGCAAATCGCAACTTGCTCATGCGCAGATGCGGGTTGCGCTCTTTTCATGTTGCGAACGGGCCTCCGGAAGGGATCCCGTTCGCAACCAGAGGTACCACTGTATATAAAACCTTATCTCCAAGGAGCTCAAGGTGGCATACATCAAATCACAGAATTTTATAGAGTTGGAAGGGACCCGAGGGTCATCTAGTCCAACCCCCTGAAATGCAGGGATCTCAGCTGAAGCATCCATGACAGATGGCCATCCAACCTCTGCTTAAAAACCTCCAAGGAAGGAGAGTCCACAACCTTTTGAGGGAGTCAGTTCCACTGCCAAACAGCTCTTACTATCGGATAGTTTTTCCTGGTGTTTAGTCGGAATCTCCTTCCCTGTAACTTAAAGCCACTGGTTCGAGTCCTACCCTCTGGAGCAGGAGAAAACAAGCTCGCTCCATCTTCCATGCTACAGCCCTTCAGATATTTGAGGTCCTTTGATCCTGTGAGCTAGGTTAGGCTGAGAGAGGCAACAACTGGCCCAAGATCACCCAGTGAGCTTCATGGCTGAGCAGGGATTTGAACCCAGGTCTCGTCAGTCTTTTTTTAAAAAAATTATTAACAATTCCAACATAACAAAATATCAAAACATCTCATATTCATTATTCCCCCCCTTTCCCCCTCTACCTCCCCATCAAACCCTCCCCCCTCCGAGACTTCCCTCAGCTCCTCACTCTGATTTCTCAACTCATATTGTTTTCTCCATACATAAAAATCCTTATATTATCTATCTACTATGTTAACAATCAATAAATTTGTGTATGTTTATTCGAAACCTGCCAAGGGGTCCAATTCATTTTATTGCCTTTTCAAGTAATTTGTAAAAAGTTCCCATTCTTCTTTGAAGTCACAGTTGTCCTTATCTCGCAATTTGTGTGTCAATTTAGCCAGTTCTGCCTAGTTCATCCATTTCTCTTGCCCAGGCCTCGTCAGTCATAGTCCAACACTCTAAGCACTACACTGATTTCGGTTCAGTCCCCATCCTTCTCCTTGCTGGGTTTTGCAAGGACGACACCAAGACTAAGGAGAGAAAAGTGGGGTGCCGTCCCCCCACCCCAGGCAGATGTAAGAAGGCAGATCTGGGGGGCAGCGGTCAGTGCCCCATTTGCCCAAATGGACCAGCCTGTGAGTTAGATCAAAGAATCATAGAACTGTAGAGTTGTGAGGGGCCCTGCAGGTCATCTAGTCCAACCCCTGCAGTGCAGGAATCTCCACTAAAGCAGCCATGACACATGGCCACCCAACCTCTCCTTAAAAATGTTAGCGATGGAATTTTTCGGGCAGACATTCACTTAGGGCTCCAGCTCTTGGCTGACCCTCCTACCATCCCCGTAATCAAGGTGTGAGTTGTGTCACCCAGTATGGAATGTGAATCGTCTTTCCAAAGAAAGAAAGAAAGAAAGAAAGAAAGAAAGAAAGAAAGAAAGAAAGAAAGAGGGATTTATCCTGTGAAATTGGAAAGTGAAGTAATCCTCCGTTGTCAATCCTTTCTGCTTTCACCTCATCAATTCCCATTTCTCTTCCTGCTCCTCCATCTCTACCCTTCCCCCCCTGTTCTTTCTGTACCCTTGGCTGCTTTTTTAAAACTTTTGGTAATTATTATTATTATTTTCCTGGTGGGGTGATAAGTTGCCCCGCTCTCATCTTGGAGCCTTCTTCCTTTTGCGCCAGGGATGTTCCGCTCCCTCGGTTTGGCAGGCTGCCGCCTCCCAATTACAGGAGGGTGAAGCTCATTTTAATTGCATGAAGCGGCCCGGGATTAAGAGGACCTTATCGTGTAATTCCCTCTTTATCTCTTAACTTCATACTTGCCGCCCTCAACGAAGGGAGGACTGCCTTGTGCCAGCGCTTGGAATTTATGAGGTAACCTTTGTTGGCTTCCTCGCTTACGCCATGGAAAAGAAGAGACAGAGACACAGAGAGAAACTGTAGCAGCAAACTTACCTGTGGAGTCGGCGCTGTCTGGTGACGCCTTCTGTGCTGGGAAGAACAGACCAGCCCCAGTGTGCTTTTAATGAAAGGGCTTCGCAAAGGATCTACAACACACTGGCCTGCCTTTACCCCTTTCCTTTAATTTGCGGTCCACGCTAGGATTAAAGGCATGCAACAACTGTGCTCCTCATTCATCCTTCCGACAGCCGGGAAGGTAGGCTGCTACAGACAGGGCTGTCCAAGCTGCTTCGCTGCCTGAGGCCGAGAACAATGGATCAGGACCGCAATACTTCAAGGAACCTAGCTGGATTCTGAGATCATCTGCTGAGGCCCTTTTTTGCGTGCCTCCTCCACAAGAGGCCTGGGGGGTGGCGACACGAAAACAGGGCCTTTTCTGCAGTGGTTCCTCATTTGTGGAACGCTTTCTCCAGGGAGACTCTCCTGGTGGCTTCATCACACACCTTTAGGCACCAGGCAAAAACGTTCCCCTTTTATCCAGGCCTTTGGCTGATTGACATCCAACACATTTTAAAATGTGTTGTGGAAGGGGGAATTATTTATTTGCCTTTGTTCTTATTTTTACTAAGCATTTGTGATTTCTATATTGTAATTTTATGTTGTGAAGCACCTTGAGACCTACAGATGAAGGGGCAGTATAAATAACAACAACAACAATAATAAATTCTAATAATAATATGGTGTCCCCAGGTTCTGGCAAGATGGGCAATTGTACTTTGTTCCAACTCTAGCGAAGGGGAAGCATCCTTTGCTGTGCAGGACAGTAGGCTAGGTTTGGAAGGACAGAGCAGGCCACTTAGGGGACTCAGGAAGAACAGTGGTAACTGATGTTCATTGGGACTGTGTGGGGCAGGAGACAGGGACCCCCAGCATAGTAGATGGAGGCAGAGAATCCGAAACCAGGGAAGAGAAACGGCGGAAGAAGATTGGAAAAAAATTAAGGACTATTTAAAGAAATTTTGTAAAATTAATGAATGTTAAAAGGATGTTGGATTTGAAAATAAGTGGTTATCAGCGGTATTGGATAAGTTAAAGAGAGTAAAATTAAAATTTAAGTCAATATAAGGGAAGGATTTGCTGAATAGCTGATTAGAAATTGGAATACAGAAAGGGGAGGTATGAGGAAGTCAGGGAAGTAAGGTATAAGAAAATAAGATTTTGAAATTGTACTTGTTATATGTTTGTTGTGTTTATGGTATTGTTTTGTTTTGTCTGTTGTTATAAAAATTTATAAAAAAAAAAAGATGGAGGCCGAGGCTGACTGGTTGATATTAACAAGCTGTGCAGGTGGGACAGACCGTGATTGGTGGGGAAGTGCCCCATTTCTTCTGCTGAGGGGGAGTGGTCAGGGGACTGCTGCCACCCCCCCAGCACCTGCCACCTGAGGCAGCTGCCTAATGGTAGAACCGGCCCTGGCTTTGTAAAGTATAGTAAAGGAATCCAGCTGAGTGGTGTCAAGTGTGGAATTCATTAGCATTTGCATGCTCGGCTGTTGCTGACGGCTAGCATTGCTCGGCTGACATTTCTAGAGTGAGCTGAAGAGGCTTGATTTGATAGAAAATAGATGTAAAAGAAATGCCCTAAAAATACATCTTCTTGTTGGCATCTGTCTGCCTTGGGAGACAATGGAATGCACATCCAGGGGTGAAGTTAAACTGCTGCTTTAGTAGCACCTCTCTGGGGCACAAGCCTGGGCAGTGTGTATGAAGGTCCTGGGCTGCCAAGATGACAAGACCCCTGCTCTCGGCCTCACTGATGTGGTCCAAAGGAGAGCAAAGCAAAACGTTTGGCACCAGTTTGGCTGCAGGAGTTGCTGGAAGGAGATGTACAAGGCGCCATTCAACTGTCTTAGGGACTCCGCTCCAGATTTGTGTAGTGTTTACTTCTTGGGCTTCTCTTCTCCCAAAGATATCTCGCAAGTCAGCAGAGGTTTAGGACCAGAGTTTTCCTTCTCCTAGATGGGCTACTTTCCCAGGTGGACAAGCCCCACCTGCCCCTCACTTCCCTCTACAGCATGTGCAGAAACCACCTTCTGTGACCCACTTTATTTATTATATAGACATACTTCCCGTGGACACCTGGTTGGCTACTGTGAGAACAGGGTGCTGGACTAGATGGGCCACTCACTGGCTTGAACCAAAGTCTGTGATGTTGGTGTGTCACCCACTACAACACACACCCATCAAGGTGTGTGTGTGTGTGTGTGTGTGTGTGTGGTCTGGTGCCTGCTTTTTTAAAGGGAAGGAAATCATTCCTGTTTTTCAGACAGGGAAGGAGATTATGCTGAAACTCTGACCTGAAATGTCAGGAATGCAAAGCAGGCAAAGCAATATGGGGCTGCTGTCAGCTATTTGAGCTACACAACACAGGGCTCAAACAAGTGAGGGTCTGCCATGCACAACCTGCAATCCAACGCACAAGTCCAATGGAGCTGAGTGGGGGCTTAGAGCCTTAGCCAGTCCCTGGTCAATCCAGGCAACTCTGGATTCATTGCAGCCAATATAACATCCAGGGTGGATATACGAAGAAGAGACCTGTTGGATCAGGCCATAGACCCGACTAATCCAACATCTTGTTCTCACGGCAATGAACCAGGTGCCTACAGGAAGACTGCAAGCAGGATCCTAGCGCAACAGTGCTCTGAGATTCCCAGAAGCTGGTGTTATTAATACGAAGCACACCCCCTCCAACAGAGGAGGAAGAATGCAATAGCCATTGTGGCAAGTATCCATGGACAGCCTCGCCACCCATAAATTTGCCTGCTCCTCTTTTGAAGTCATCCAATTTGTGGAGCAATAAAACTGCGAGCATATTCGCAAAGCTAAGCAGGGTCCAGTATGGTTTCAAACTGGATGGGAGACCTCATATTGAGATTAGTTGGACGAGATGACTATGACTGCAGTGGCCAACGTGCATTCATGAGGAACTGCATGGGAAGCCCCTCCTTCTCATGTATACTAATGAATGCAAGTAAATTGGGGCCAGAACTTGCCCTCCTCCATCTGCGTTCTTCGCATTCACTTTGATCTGCGAGCCAAACAAATCCAGCTATTGCAGCAATCAGCCTAAAGCAAAACCACACACTAGGGGTGCTTCCGGATGACTGCATATTATGGGACGGGTGCTCTCCACCCCCACCCCCATACACGCAAGGTGGTTTGTTCTTTTTTGCAGAGTCCGAATGACACTCCGTATTCCCCCCCCCCCACACTTAATCCTGATTTACCTTTTCTGGGGAGAGGAATGAATCCAGTAAGTTTCTTTTTGCAGAACGCCCCCTGTTGCCAATTACGCATTTGCCATATCTCAACAACCCATTTGCAAATTAAACCCCCATCTGGAATCGCCCCAAAGTGGCAAAATTCTGTGCCTCAGCCCATGGGTGTAGCCAGGATTTGTGTTGAGGGCGTGTCAAAATTTATTCTAGGGAGGCAGAACCGAGCTATCTGCGACGCGATTGGTCAATTAGTTAAGAATTTTTATTTAATTACTTGCACCCCTGCATTCCCCCCCCGGCTACGCCCATGCTCAGCCCCCACAGCGGGGTGCCAATGCCGCTTACAACTTTTACTGAAATTATTACGAGTACTGTTATTATTTCTGAGTCTTGACCAAATAAATTCTTCACATCACCCAAGTGCTGCGGATATATCCACTGTCCTTAACTGATGTGTTGGCTGATTTTTGGTGCTCCCTGCGTTTCCTCCACCCCCTGCCAAGTTCCATAGCAGAAATAAAATCTTCCCGGTCCTTTTTCTCCCTTCTTCTTTCCTTTCTTTCTCCCTCCCTTTCTTTCTCTCTACGTGCGCGCTGGGCTCCGCTCCTCGGCGCGGGGAGCCGCCCCCCGCCGGCTCTGGCTGGCGACAGACCCGATGGAAGATCCTCATTAATCTTCATTGATGCGGACTGGAGAAGAGGCAGCTTGGAGATGAGACGCGACAGGGAGGGCTGAGCCTCCCGCCCGCCCGCTCGCCGGCAGCACCTCGCCCGCCCCGCCGCGCACTCGGCTGCGCTCCGCTTGCCCGCTCGCAGCGCGCGTCTAGATAGAGCTGTCGCGCCGTCCTCGGAGCCTTGGACAGGTCTATGGGAAAGAGGCGGGCGTCGAGGCTGAGGGGCTGCGGCGGCTGCCCCGCATCTGCCCCGCATGCTGCTGCCGCAGCTTCCCCTCCTGCTCCACTCTCTGCAGGCCGCCTGCGCTCCTGTTGCCCCGGCGTCCCCACACCCCCAACCTTTCTTACGCCAGGTCCATCGCCATAGGAGTCAATTCCTAGGGGCCGAGTTGCCTTCACCCCTCCATAAAATATTCATTCAAATGGTGTGCTCACTGCGGCTTGTGATATTATTATTATTATTATTATTAGTGCTTTTTTCTAAAAAAAATGTTTAGGGGTACTCTCATATTGACTCAAGAAAATCACCATTTTATAGTTCAAATCTGGAAAAATAAATACAGTAAATGGACAAAAGTATGAAGATTCACAAAATGTTTAGGGGTATGTGTACTCCTGCGTCCCTCCAGAAAAAAACACTGATTATTATTATTATTATTATTATTATTATTATTATTATTATTATTATTAAAATTTGTGTACCACCCTATTATTTAAATTTGTGTACCGGGTGGCGCTGTGGTCTAAACCACAGGGCCTAGGGCTTGCCGATCAGAAGGTCGGCGGTTCGAATCCCCACGACAGAGTGAGCTCCCCATTGTTTGGTCCCAGCTCCTGACCACCTAGCAGTTCAAAAGCACATCAAAGTGCAAGTAGATAAATAGGTACTGCTCCGGCGGGAAGGTAAATGGCATTTCTGTGTGCTGCTCTGGTTCTTCAGAAGCGGCTTTGTCATGCTGGCCACGTGGCCCAGAAGCTGTCTGCGGACAAACGCCGGCTCCCTCGGCCTATAGAGTGAAATGAGTGCACAACCCCAGAGTTGTCCATGACTGGACCTAATGGTCAGGGGTCCCTTTACCTTTACCTTTACCACCCTATACCTGCAGGTCTCAGTGCCGTTATGCAGGGTGGGGCTCCCCACCCCCCTCCAATATTCAAGTTGGCACTCCTGTCCATCGCTATGACATTCACAATCTCTTCTCTGTTTTTCTGCCCTCTCACCATATGTTTGCATTTCCCTGCTTGCTCCCCTCCCCACTCATCTCCCCATGGCTTCCACATTGCAGAGAGAGAGAGAGGGGAGTTCATTTCCCCCAGGACCGCCTGACAGAAGCCAGATCAGCTCCCAGCTTCTCCTTCTCCTTTAATCATCCAAAGGCACCCTGGGAGGTGGGGGAGGTGGGGGCACTTCGGCTGACCCACTTGTGACCCTCTCCCAAAGGATGCAGGGGCAAAGAAATGGGTGAGCGGCGGGAGGGGGACAACCCAAATGTGGGAGAGGTCTGGCCAGAGAGGTCTGGCGTTGGGTCCTCTGGCCTGGCCTCCTCTCCACCTTTCAGAAGCCTTATCAGTTTGAGTTACTGAGTGGCGAGTGAAGCAAAGCCCCGTCGCCCTGCCCTGAAGCCAGTGGAGGGCCATTGGAGGGTGACCTCCCAAGGAAAAGGGCCTGACCTGCCGCTTCTCTCAGGAAACCCATCAACAGCAGCCCCATACCCGCCAAAATTTATCCAGTGAAAATAGGGATGTCCCATTCCATTCCCGAATGGGGTGGGGCTGCCCCCTCCTAAATCAATAAAATTCAATAAAAATGCATAGCAAACTGAGGTTCTGCCCCCCAAGAAAAGGCCTCCCCCCTAACAGAAATCCTGGCTACACCCATGTCCCATTCCATAATGATAATTTTATTATTTCTACCCGCCCATCTGAATAGGTTGCCCCAGCCACTCTGGGCAGCTTCCAACATACAGTGGTACCTCTGGTTGCGAACGGGATCCGTTCCGGAGGCCTGTTCGCAACATGAATAGAGCGCAACCCACAGCAGCACGTCTGCGCATGCTAGGGTTGTGATTTGCCGCTTCTGCACATGCACGCGATGTCATTTTGCGCATCTGCGCATGTGCGAGCGATGACACCCAGAAGTAACCCTTTCCTGTACTTCTGGGTCACTGTGGGACGCAACCTGAAAAAACGTATCATGAAGCAAACATAACATGAGGTATGACTGTATATGAAAACCTCTCAGCGATGAGGAAGGAATGGATTTCCTGTACGTGAAGCATTTCCCGTAGCCAAGCTGAGAAAGACCTCGGAGAGAGAAACTGCTGCCAGTCCGAGGAGGAAGCACTGGGTGAAAATGTCGCCATGGACCGACGCTAGACAAGTGATGCTATCTATGTTATTGCCCTCGTGATCTGATCTATGGGAATGACCCAGAATACTGGCTTGATTCACAAAGTAGGCAGGGCAACAGAAATGTTGAAACGCCGGGTTATTGTTATTGTTAGGGCTGGGCACCAGATTTGGCTGAGGCCAAACTCCTGAGACCCGTTCGGAGGGATCCAGGCATCGTCCAAGTTGCCTTGAGACAATCTCAAACCAGCTCTTAGAATCCCAAGACAGCCACATGCCTCGTCCCCACTTTGCTACTGCAAGGAGTCATTAGGCTGAGCTCGGTCAAAGCACAGCAATGCACCCCTTCCAATTTTGAGTTCCCATTTGCAAGCTCCTCCAGACTGCCTTTCCCAAACGGAGCTGTCATCTACCTCAGAGTTAAAGTGTTGCAAGCAGGAACTGCAAAACTTCAGATCTCGGCTGCCGGCCTGGCTCACGATTCCCCGCTGAATCGCAGCTTCTTTGTCAGAATCCTAAAGGCTCTGCTTTTTGTTTGTTTTTTAGAATCCAGGAAAGCAGAGTGGAGTAATGTTCTGTTCTGCCTTCTGTTCAGCCTTACAATGTGGCAATGGAAAGCCTCTTATATGTATGTGTTTTCTTTCGTTCTTGCTCTGAACGTGCGTCCAGGAATATTATCTGAACAAATGCAGCCATTGAGTGGGTAAAGGACGGACACGGTGCGGCTGTTTATGGTCGGGGCAGTGTGTGTGTGCGCACATAATGTGCAATGTGCATGCATGTGTGTGTGTGGCTTTATGGGACTGTGGGCAACCTGTTTTTGGTGGTCTCCCACATGGCCCTTTTCCCGCAGGGCCCAGAGACATTTTAAAGAGGTGCCAGGAGAACAGTCCTAAAACTGTCAGATTTTACTGCTGGGAGAGTGCAGGCGCTTTGCCCCCTTCTCTCCCCCTCCCCCTTTTATTTTACTGCTGGGACAAAGCAGACCCTCACCCCAACCCCAACCCCCGCCTCCCTGGTTTCCTGAACCCATAGTCCCACCCTGGCCTTGTGTGGCTTGAAGAGCAGGGGTCTGGACTGCGGGGCAGGGGGTGGGGGTGGGGTGGGGAGAGAGGTCACCAAACTTGTGGGAAAGTTCTGCGGAAGTCCTGCACCTTGGATTTGGGATGGAGAAAACTCGGGTGGCATTTAAAGGGGTGGGCCAATGGTGGACCGAAAACTGCAAGTTTGGAAGGGGGAAATGACTCCTCTCTTGGGGCCACCCTAACAGACCAACCCTAAGCTGCTTTACTTGGAAGTAAACCCTCTTTTGTCCCATATGGCTTAGCTCCACGGGACATAGCATGGCAGCCAGCGCCTAGGGGCCGAGTTCTCTTCGTTCCCCCCAATAAAATATTTGAGGGGGCCAGGGGACCCCAAAGTTGCTGGGAATTACCATTCAAATGTTGTACATGTGCCATGTCTTGCGATTGATTATGTGGCCTGGGGCTTACCTGTCCGTCCCCCTCCCCACATCCCATATTTTATTCAAGTTGGCATCCCTGATCGCAGCCAAGCATTGCAACTAGGATGGATGTCAATTTCAGCGTCTCTCGGGCATCATCGGCACCACACATTTGAAGCCATATTGCACCCCTTGAAACTGTAGCTTGTTAAGTTTGCTGGGAGTCTTTGGGAGACCCCTGTTCTCCTCTCAGAGCTAGAGCGGTTTAATGATCCATGTCTCTTCCCAGGGAATTGCAGCTCTTGAGGGGACTAGGGGTCTCCAAGCAACTCTCAACGCAACTTTAACAAGTTATAGTTTAAAGTGGTACAATACTGTTTTTCAGGTGTGGTACAAATGCAGAAAGGACATGAGTGGCGCTGTGGTCTAAACCACAGAGCCTAGGGCTTGCTGATCAGAAGGTCGCGGTTTGATTCCCCACGATGAGGTGAGCTCCAGTTGCTCGGTCCCTGCTCCTGCCAACCTAGCAGTTTGAAAGCACATCAAAGTGCAAGTAGATAAATAGGTACCACTCAGGCGGGAAGGTAAATGGTGTTTCCAGTCGCTGCTCTGGTTCACCAGAAGCGGCTTAGTCATGCTGGCCACATCACCTGGAAGCTGTACGCCGGCTCCCTCAGCCAATAAAGCGAGATGAGTGCCACAACCCCAGAGTCATCCGCAACTGGACCTAATGGTCAGGGGTCCCTTTACCTTTACCTTCACAGATGCAGATCGCAGGGAAACCACAAGTGACAGCCAGCCATCATTGCCAGGATTGCAGGTGAGGTCCAGGTTTCTTGTCCTTCTAGTCTTAAGTACAATTCTCTACATTTCTGCATCAGTTCGCAGGCTTTTTTTTTTAAAGACCTCAAGGAAATTTGCCAGCGTTTTGGTGCAAATTCTTCCCAATAGCCCTATTTTTGCAAGCCATTTCCTCTAATGTAACGCATTTGATATGTTATTTTCACTAATGCACACTTTCCCCTAATACCTGCATTTTTGTACACACTATTTGGCTGGAGAATGGCAGAGCAAAATTCAGAGAAGTGTCGCCTTCAAAGGGTGTTTCGGTCTGCAGATTGTTTCAGAAGGTGCAAATTGAAAACTGAACTCCAAACCAAACCAAATCTCTCTCCCAAGATTCTGAACATGTTTTCTCTCAGAAGCAAGTCTCACGAAGGTTAACTGGGGCTTACTCTTAAGTAAGCGAGGTCAGTTTAGCAACCTTCAGTGCAGTCATTTTCATACAGAATCGCAGAACTATAGATTTAGAAGGGACCAAGAGGGTCATCGAGTCCAACCCCCTGCATTGCAGGAATATTTTGCCCAATGCGGGACTCGAACTCATGAAGATTAAGAGTCGCATGCTGTGCTCAGAAGTAATTGTGTTTGGTAGAACTTTCTCCCAAGTGTGCGCAGACAGCATTGTAAAGGGTATAGAATTCTTCCTGCTTAATGGTTTTTAATCCATGAACCAGGTAACCCTTTGAACAGAGCAGGGGTGGGGACCTTGTGCCCTTCCCTCAGGAGCTACCAGACTCCAACTCCCATCAGCTCCAGCCAGCATGGCCAATGGTCAGGGATAACAGGATGGCAAGTCCTAACAATGTTCCACAGGTTCCTCAGCCCTGCAATACAAGGTGCCTCCAAACAGAAGATTGTCCTCTTATGTAGGTCACAACTGCTACTAGACTATGGAGTAGGGGAAAGACACTCTGCACATGGTCAGAGGCACTTTGAATGTGGTTACTTCCTAAAATATTCTAGGTGTCATTTCTGGTACTCAAGTCTCAGAATGCTGCACTTTTGTCCAGATGAGTAAGGTGGCCATCTCTCTCACTACTGCAGCCTGGCTTTGTTCTTTTGCCTTTCAAAGCAGCCTGGTGCAAAGAAATTACCGTATTTTTCGCACCATAGGGCGCACCGGACCATAGGGCGCACCCAGTTTTTTGGGGGGGAAATAAAGGGGAAAAAATTATTTTTCCCCCCCAGGCACGGGGCTGGGGCGGGGGAAGCTCGAACTTCCCCCGACCCCAGCCCCCAAACAGGCAGCTCTCCGCAAGCAGCAGGAGCGCTCCTGCTGCTTGCGGAGAGGTCCGCGAAGCCTGGACGCGCTGAGCTC
>JAXCMG010000046.1:4947608-4999866 GCA_034642415.1 Podarcis siculus | reverse complement strand
AGAAAGAAAGAAAGAAAGAAAGAAAGAAAGAAAGAAAGAAAGAAAGAAAGAAAGAAAGAAAGAGAAAGAGCAAAGTCCTGCCTCAAGTTTGCTTTCTGATGAACGAGCAGCTGTAAATGGCAGGCAAATCCTTCCTCTATGCCCTGCTAAACCTTCCCATTCTTAGAAAGGCTGAGAGATTAGATGGCTTGGCCAAATGAAAATAAAATAAAATTCTGGACCTGAATTTGACTGGTCCTGAAAGAATGTTATTTTCCAGAACACTTGCCGAAAACAGAGGCTGTAAAATTATATGCAAGCACCCCAAATGCATCTTCCCTACTCTCTATAGGATGCATTAAAAAGAGGTCATGGGAAGGAACTCTTTGTACATGCTCAAAGGCATTTTGGACTGCAGTGGCCTTTGGAATTTTTTTTTTTAAGTATCAGGTTCAATACCCAAACATAAAACGTGTTTCATATCTCCTGAAAGCCACAACCATATCTACAGTTAACTGCCTCCGTGTTCTACTCTGCAGAGCTGTCATTCGGATTGCAGAGGCAATTTGCGTGAAGCCCTTTGGACATGCTATGGATGTGCCCAAGCATAGATTAATCCATTCTGTGGAGCTGCCATCCCAATGCACACTCACAGCCGCACCTAGTCCTGCCCAGCTTTGCACAGCTGCTGCTGCTGCTAATTGATACTACTTAATGTGCTCAGTTTGGTTTCATTCTGGGGAAGCGCTGTGGCTGATCTGCTTCGCATGCTGAAGGTCCCAGGTTCAATCCCTGGCATCTCCAGGTAGGGCTGCGAAAGACTCTTCTCTGAAAAGTTGTTTACAGCCTTGGAGAGCCAGTGAGTGCGGATAATACTGAGCTCGATGGAGCAACGATCTGACTCAGTGTAAGGTAGCTTTGCACATTCCATTGATGTGATTTGCGTTTTTGTCACACTAGGTATTCTGTGGAACTACGTGACGGATTAACGCTCCCTGCCCCCATTAAATATCCTGCCATTCCAACAAGAAAATAGTAGGTCCTTAGTGTGGAGAAGATGGAAATTCTATTGGGTGACAAGACAGAAGGCAGAACTGCTCAACACCTCCATTGCCTCTGTCTTCACCCAAAAGGAAGACAGTGCCCCACCTGGTGATAACAGAATTAACGATGCAAGGAGGGAGCTGCAGCCCAAGATAGGAAAAGAGGTGGTAAGGGAGCACCTAGCTCAGGGGTCAGCAAACTTACCATGCCTTGGGCCAGTGTCTCCTGCGCCGATTGCGTGGCGGGCTGGAGGGCGGGGGAGCGCATGCCCATATGCGTGCGCACACGCTATTTCCAGCACACTTCCGAGTCGGAGGAGCACCGGAAATAGCTTGTGCGCATGTGCAAATAATGCTTGCACATGCGCACAAGCTATTTCCAGTGCTCCTCTGACCCGGAAGTGGTCAGCCGTGCAGCGCAGCACCAGTAAAAGCAGGTGGCGGGTGGCAGGGGTTGCAGCGGGCCGGATAAACGAGTCCCTTGGGCCTTATCCGGTCCGTGGACCTTAGTTTGGGGACCCCTGACCTAGCTCCTTTAAATGAATTCAGTTCTCCAGGGCCTGATGAGCTACACCCAAAGGTACTAAAGGAGCTTGCAGATGTGGTCTCAGAGCCTTTGAGAACAATCTTTGGGAATCTTGGTGAATAGGCGAGGTCCCTGCAGACTGGAGGTGGGCGGAAAAAAAGGTAGGGGAAGAAGATCCAGGTAACTATCGTCTAGTCAGCTTGACCGGGAAAGGTCCTAGAACAGATAATTAGACAGTCAGTCTGTGAACACTAAGGATGTTGTGTTTACTAAGACCCAGCACGGGTTTCTCAAAAACAAGTCATGCCAGACGCATCTCATTCCTTTTTTTTGATAGAATTACAAGCTTGGTGGTTCAAGAGAATGCTGTGGGCAGGACAAGATAACTGTTAGGTGGATTTGTAGCTGGCTGACGGATCGAACCCAAAGAGTACTCATTAAGGATTCCCCATCATCATGGGGAAAAGTGACAACTGGGGTGCCGCAGGGTTCTGTCCTGGGCTCATTGTTGTTCAACATCTTTATAAATGACTCGGATGAAGGAATTGAGGAGATGTTCATCAAATTTGAAGATAACACCAAACTGGGAGGGGTAGCTGATGTCGCAGAAGACAGAATTGGGATTCAAGATGACCTTAACAAATTAGAGGACAGGGCCCAAGCTAACAAAGTGAATTTCAATACAGACAAATGTAAGGTTTTACACTTGTTGTTGTTTAGCTATTTAGTCGTGTCCGACTCTTTGTGACCCCATGGACCAGAGCACGCCAGGCACTCCTGTCTTCCACTGCCTCCCGCAGTTTGGTCAAACTCATGCTGGTAGCTTCGAGAACACTGTCCAACCATCTCGTCCTCTGTCGTCCCCTTCTCCTTCTGCCCTCAATCTTTCCCAGAATCAGGGTCTTTTCCAGGGAGTCTTCTCTTCTCATGAGGTGGCCAAAGTACTGGAGCCTCAGCTTCAGGATCTGTCCTTCCAGTGAGCACTCAGGGCTGATTTCCTTAAGAATGGATAGGTTCGATCTTCTTGCAGTCCATGGGACTCTCAAGAGTCTCCTCCAGCACCATAATTCAAAAGCATCAATTCTTTGGCGATCAGCCTTCTTTATGGTCCAGTTCTCACTTCCATACATCACTACTGGGAAAACCATAGCTTTAACTATATGGACTTTGTTGGCAAGGTTTTACACTTAGGCTGGAATAATCAGATGCAGAAATATGAGATGGGGGACACCTGGCTTACTAGCAGTAGTTGTGAAAAGGATCTAGGGGTCTTAGTGGATCAGAAGTTTAACATGAGTCAATAATGTGATGCAGCAACAAAAAAAGCTAATGGTCTTCTAGGCTGAATCAACAGAAGTCTTTTGTCCTGATCAAGGGAAGTAATAGTACCACTCTGTTCTGTCTTGGTCAGACCACAACTGAAATACTGTGTCCAGTTCTGAGAGCCACAATTTTAAAAGGATATTGACAAGCTGGACCATGTACACTTGAGGGCAACCAAGATGATAAAGGGTCTGGAAACCGAGCCTTATGAAGAAATGCTGAGGGAGTTTAGTATGCTTAGCCTGCAAAAGAGGAGACTGAAAGAAGCTCTTCAGATATCTCAAGGGCTGTCACATGGAAGATGGAGCACGCTTGTTTTCTCCTCCTCTGTAGGGTAGGATGCAAAAAGATGGCTTCAAGTTATAAGAAAGAAGAACTTTCTAACAGTAAGAGCTGCTTGACAGTGGAATGGTCTCCCTAGGTAGGTTGTGGACTCTCCTTCCTTGGAGGTTTTTAAGCAGAGGTTGGGTGGCCAGCTGTCATATAGCTGGGATTCCTGCACTGCAGGGGGTTTGACTAGATGTCCCTTAGGGTCCCTTCCAACTCTACAATTCTATGATTCTACAGCCATCAGCTCCCAGAAGCTCCACTTTCATGGGAAAAGCCAGTGAGTGTATCTGACACTAACAGTGAAGGCTCACCTTGGGATGAAATGATGTGAGTCAGGCCTCTGGACCATTGCTCTTGGGAAAGACCCCACAGTGCCAGTCACCTTTCAGTAAACCCCAGAGAATCTGGCCATCTGCTAATAGGGTCAGTGAGTCACATAGCCTGCAGGAGAAATACTGGTTTCCTTGTCAGCAGTCTGGGGTCCACCTGTTCCACAAACAGAAACCCAGCTCCACAAATCTGGTTCCTGGAGGGTGGTGGCGATTTTACTATTTCTCTGAGTTACTTCCTCATGATCCCAACCTAGAATAACTATGACCAAAGTGAAACACATGATTTGAAGGGAAATCTAACCATTATTTGATTGGTTCAGATATGAGACCGAGTCATGATTTGGTCCTACACCAGTGAGGCAAATGCTCATGTGCTCCCTCCTCTGCTGGCTCTGATTTCCCTTCTTGCTTCTGATTTAGCAGCAAAGCAATGTTTCTCATTTCATCCTAACTGGATAAATTATGGTTTGGGCAAACCATCGTTTACCCACTACCCAGGATAGCAAGCATTAGCCTGCAATGGGTTTCCAATCCTCGTTTGCTGGAGCCATGGTTTGTTGAGTTTAGATGCAAACTGTGGCTTGCCACTAAATCAGGAGGGCAAATCAAGTTGGAGGGCATTTATAGCATATGGGGGAAGGAGAACATTCTGTTGTGCAAGAAAATATCCTTGTGTTGATGGAATATTTTGCATTGCTCACTACATGGGAAACAGCTCACAATCATTAAACATTAAACTCTGATACTTTAACCTCACCATGTGAGTGTTGAAATCGGAATGTGTGGCAAGACCAGGGTCATTGGCAGGTTCTCTTCTCTGAAGCTTCCTCGCAGCAGTCATAACTGAGTCACTCACAAAAATCCATAACCGGCATCAAATCGGAGCAGTAACTAAAAAAATAAAAATAAAATACGGTGGTGGGGGAGAGAGACTCTCCCAAGAAAAAAATACCTCCAGAGTTTTTTAAAATGTCAAATTTTAATTTCAAGTTTGAAAAATTATAACCAGGTGTCAAATTCTGCCTGTGCTATGTGATTAGACTCTATGGTTCAGTTTTACTGGGGTTTTTGTTTTTGTGGTTCCTTTAGTATGGTATGGTTGTATATATGTATGAATACAGTGGTACCTCTGGTTGCGAACAGGATCCGTTCTGGAGGCCCGTTCACAACATGAAAAGAATGCAACCCGCAGCGGTGCATCTGCGCATGCATGGGTTCTGATTCGCTGTTTCTGTGCATGCGTATGACATCATTTTGCGCGTCTGCGCGTGCGCGAGCAGTGAAACCTGGAAGTAACCCTTTCCGGTACTTCCTGGTCACCACAGGACGTAACCTGAAAGAACGTAACATGAAGCAGATGTAACATGAGGTATGACTGTAAACCTATATCCTAAAGACACCATGGTCTCTGCTGTGCCTCATTCCCCAAATGAAACACAAAACCCGGGAAAGCGCCTGGAACTCCTGGGATCTCACATCGCTCGGAGATTGGGGCGGGATGCAACAACAGGGACAAAATAAGGCTGGTGATTTAGCAGGGAGAGAGGTCAGGAAATGGGGGCGGTTGAAAGCTTTGAAACCCACCGTCCCCATTTTATTCTGTGTAGCTTTGCCTTCCTGAAGTGATAAACAATTCTTTCAAAGGTGCAATATTCAGCAGGTGTAGAGACATCCTTTCAAAGCTGCTCCTGTCCATTTCCTCTCTTCCGCCTGTTGGGTGCTGCCTTTTCTTCCTTGTCTTAATCTACATTCGTGCACCATTCTCTCTCTCTCTCTCTCTCTCTCTCTCTCTCTCTCTCTCTGTGTGTGTGTGTGTGTAAGACATGCTGGGAAGTGCGGCCGCTCCAGGAAAAATGCTGTTAACACCTTGGAATAAGGCCCTTGGCAGAGAGCAGGTTCCATCAGGCCCCCCACAAAATGGCAGCTGAGATATGGCCCAGCCATCAGTTGCAGGGATCGCATCTCTTCCTCTCCGCTGATCGAGGGGAAAACACCTTCCTGGGTTCGAGCCAGGTCTGGGCGGACAGGGAAGGAATGTCTGCAGGCCCAGGCAAGGCCGCCTCAGATACATTCCACAGCAATTAGCAGCACAACCAGCTCGCTTCCTTCTCCGGAGGGGCCCAGGGCTGCAGCAGACTGGAGAGCCTTCCCTTTGCCTGCCTTGATTCAGCTGGCAGCCTCCATGGCAGCTTCCCTGGGCTACAGAAGGGTCAGGTTGTAGCTCAGTGGGAGAGCAGCTGCTTTCATAAAGGAGTTCCCAGGTTCAGTCCCCAGCATCTCCGGGTAGGGCTGAGAGAGACCCTTATCAGAAACCCTAGAGACCTGCTGTCAGTCAGTGCAGACATTGCAGGGCTAGATGGACAAGTGGCTTGGCTCAGTACAGTGGTACCTCTGGTTATGTACTTAATTTGTTCCGGAGGTCCATTCTTAACCTGAAACTGTTCTTAACCTGAAGCACCACTTTAGCTAATGGGGCCTCCTGCTGCTGCCACGCCGCCGGAGAACAATTTCTGTTCTCATCCTGAAGCAAAGTTCTTAACCCGAGGTACTATTTCTGGGTTAGCAGAGGCTGTAACCTGAAGTGTATGTAACCTGAAGCATCTGTAACCCGAGATACCACTATATTGTTATAAGAATTTTAAGGTCTCAAATATAGAATAAATATTCATAAATGCACACCTATCTAAATATATAAACCATGTGTCTGAAATAGTGTGGGAGAGCAATCCTGAAGCCATTTTTACTCTCCCAATGACCTCAAATATTCCTCTGCAGTAAGGAAGGCAACTGGGGAAAGCCTTCCCATTGTCTTTTCACTTACAAACCCTGTCTTAAGGGCATATTTGTGTATGAATCGGATGAGCCTGTAACCTGAATTCAGGAATTAAAGTATTAAACATCACAAGAGAGTGGCCAGGCTGCCCAGGTAATGCAATCAGCGACCAATATCAGGTATCCTGGCAGACAGGATTTCCACTGTAGACCACCTCCTATGACATATGTGTGATGAATTTGGGGTGGTCTTTGGCTAAGGGGGTTGGGCAATGTCAAAAGTCTTTACAGGTTCCTGCACACTTTTGTGGAAGGAGACAACTCTACTGCAACAGAAAAGTGAGTATCTGCCTTGCTTTCTACTGGATCCTGCCTCCATCCATTCTTCTCTGACTGATCATGGACTTAGGGGGACTCAGAGCCCCATGGGGAGTTGAGCAGCAAAACCTAAACCCCAATTTTTACATCAGTATGGGACCGCTTGCTATGTCACTTTCTTGCTGGTGCTGTTGTCACCTGCTCTCTGCAGGAAGCTGCTTCCGAATCCATTGTGGATGACCAGTTCCAGAGATGTTTCTTGCAGCTAGTGCTCTATCACCAGGGCTGGCCCTGCCACTGAATAAAAGGGAGGTTTGTCCCAGATGATAAATCAGCAAGAGGTATCGAGCAGAGGCTGGGCACCCCTCCTCCTTTCAGAACATCCATGCAGCCAAGTCATAAAAACAACACACTTGCCCTCTCAATGGGAGTCATTGGCTGGGCACGATAGTCTTCTTATCCACCAGTGGGAGAAAATCACAGGAGATCAGAACGGGACAAGGCAGATGGGCAGATGGGCAGATGGGCAGATGGCAGCTGGCCAGAGGGCACAGGGGATTTTCCTGTACAGTCATACCTCGGGTTACAGATGCTTCAGGTTGCGTGTTTTCGGGTTGCGCACCGTGCCGAACCCTGAAGTACCAGAACGGGTTACTTCTGGGTTTTGGCGCTTGCGCATGCACTGAAGCACTAAATCGCGCTTTGCACATGTGCAGAAGTGCCGAATCACAAACTGCGTGTGCACAGACGCAGCACTGTGGGTTGTGAATGCTGTGGGTTGAGAATGTGCCTCCCGCACGGATCACGTTTGCAACCCAAGTGTCCACTGTACCTTAGTTGGAAAACTAAGATTTTTTTTACTCTGGCAGGACATGATTCCAGCTCTCGAGTGGCCATGTGTCCTCCTTTGCAGGAAACAGCCCTCTCTTTGAAGACGCTGTCTTTGGAAGCCTGTATGGTCCAAGTTTGGTTGAAAGGGAACCCTAAGAAGGGAGAATGCGGAGTGAGTGGGGCTTGAAACTGCCCATCAACAGATCCCTCTGCTCCGGAGAGCAGGACTTGAACAAATGGCTTCCTGTTACAAGCAAGAAAATTCCAACTCATTGTCAGGAAGACCTTTCTGACAGCAAGAGTTGCTTGACAGTGGAACAGACCCCCTCTAGAGATTGTGGACTCTCCTTCCTTGGAGGTTTTTAAGCAGAGGTTGGATGGCCACCAGTCATGGATGCTTCAGCTAAGATCCCTGCATTGCAGGGGGTTGGACTAGATAACTTGGGATCCCTTCAATGCTACGATTCTAGGATTCTATGAGAACAGGATAAAGCTATCAACAGCTGTTAGTCATGATGGCTATGTTTTGTCTCCATCATTGCACGCAGTATGCCTCTGAATACCAGTTGCTGAGAATCACCAGCTGAGAGAGCGCAATTGCATGCAGTTCCTCCTTGCAGGCTTCCCACAGGCATTTGGCTGGTCCCTGTATAAACAGGATGCTGGACTCAATGGACCTTTCATCTGGTCCAGCAGGACTGTCCTTACATTCACCCAGACAACTGAGAGAGCAGGCATACGGGTCAGCTGCTCACAATCTTCCCCACTATTGTGAGACCGTACAGTGGTACCTCGGGTTACATACACTTCAGGTTACAGACACTTCAGGTTACAGACTCCGCTAACCCAGAAACATTACCTCAGGTTAAGAACTTTGCTTCAGGATGAGAACAGAAATCACGTGGTGGCAGCACGGTGGCAGCGGGAGGCCCCATTAGCTAAAGTGGTGCTTCAGGTTAAGAACAGTTTCAGGTTAAGAACAGACCTCCAGAACGAATTAAGTTCTTAACCCGAGGTACCACTGTACCACAAGGGACGCGGGTGGCACTGTGGGTTAAACCACAGAGCCTAGCACTTGCCGATCAGCAGTTGGCAGTTCAAATCCCCACGATGGGGTGAGCTCCCGTTGCTCAGTTCCAGCTCCTGCCAACCTAGCAGTTCGAAAGCACGTCAAAGTGCAAGTAGATAAATAGATACCGCTCCAGCGGGAAGGTAAACGGCATTTCCGTGCGGTGCTCTGGTTCGCCAGAAGTGGCTTAGTCATGCTGGCCACATGACCCAGAAGCTGTACACCGGCTCCCTCGGCCAATAAAGTGAGATGAGCGCCGCAACACCAGAGTCGGTCACGACTGGACCTAATTGTCAGGGGTCCCTTTACCTTTACCACTGTATTGTGTTTATATTAACAATATGGAGCCATTACTTCTAAATTTGCATCTGTACACCAAAAATAGCACATGCAAATGTTATGCAGATCTCTGTCCCTTTTCGAACTCTGTTTGTTTATTGAGATGTACCATGGCCAGTCTCTTGAACAGGCTGCTGGCTGCACCTGTGGAATTCTCCCCATCCCGCTCACAAAATCCTTCCCCTTTCACTTTTATTTCTTCAGGCATCTGAGTAAGAAGGTGGGGGCAGGCTATAGGGTCCTTATATGACCCCTCCAGCAGGAAAAGCGCCAATGCTTGCATGTAAGAGCTCTTGGACAATGGAACGGACTCCCTCAGAAGGTGGTGCACTCTCCCTCATTGGAGGTTTTTAAACAGAAGTTGGATAGCCAACTGCCGGGGATTCTTTTGCTGTGATTCCTGCATTGCAGGGCGCTGGACTAAATGGGCCTTGGATGTCCCTTCCAACTCTGCTATTCTATGATTCTAGGTTAGCTTCTAAAAGGCAAATAGCTTAGGGCCCTCGTATCTATGGGACCGCCTCTCCTGGTATGCCCCGCAGAGGACCTTAAGGTCCATAAAAAAAACCATAGTTTAGAGGTCCTGTGCCCTAATGAAGTCAGACTATCCTCCTCCAGGGTCAGGGCCTTTTCAGTGATGGCTCCGACCTGGTGGAATGCTCTGTCCCATGAGACCAGGGCCCTGCAGGATTTAACCTCCTTCCATCGGGCCTGGAAGACAAAGCTATTCCACCTGGCCTTTAATTTGAATTCAGACTGACCTTTTATTTCCCTCCCCTTCCCTCCCCTCCCCCTCCCCTTTTATGAAGATCACCCGCTCTGAGCAGTGGAGTAGCGTGGGTTGTCAGCACCCGGGGCAAGGCAAGTAATTTGCGCCCCCTAACCCGTGGATTTGCGCCCCCTAACCCGTGGATTTGCCCTAACCCCAGATGTTGCGCCCGGTGCGGCCGGCCCCCCTTGCACCCCCCACGCTACGCCACTGGCTCTGAGACCTCACAGCTAATTCTCCCCTGGCCTCCTCGCCGGCCCACATAGGACCAATTCAGCCAGCTAGCCCTGGGGATTATCTAATTGATATATATTTTTTGAATTTTATTGTTATTCATGTTTTTATACTGTATTTTAAGCTGCTTTTATAATTATGTGTTTTAAAGGGTTTTAAATTTGTTGTTAGCCACCCTGAGCCCGGTTTTTGAACCGGGAAGGGCGGGGTAGAAATAAAAATTTATTATTGTTATTATCATCATCATCATTATTAATAATATCAGAGACATTAGTATCTAGCTGTGTTTCTTAGCATTGTGTTGCCAAATGAAAGCTTGATGGAATTATTATTACCGAGCAGGAAGTAGCATCCATTTCATGGATGGCTACAATTCTGCTCTTCATGGAAGACGGAAATATCTCCACGGACAAACATGACCTTCCCTCAGGCCTAAAATACTGTCCCAA
This sequence comes from Podarcis siculus, assembly GCA_034642415.1. Taxonomy (NCBI): domain Eukaryota; kingdom Metazoa; phylum Chordata; class Lepidosauria; order Squamata; family Lacertidae; genus Podarcis; species Podarcis siculus. Next base: position 4,989,552 of record JAXCMG010000046.1, on the reverse strand, counting down.
GAGGCATCTGGCTACCCTAACTTCTCGTCTCCTGTGTTTTAGCTTTCCCGGGTCAGCAGAGATAGCCATCCCTCTCCTTTCCTGATCTCATCTTGGTCCCATCACACCTCACTGCGCAGACAGAACTAAAGCTCTGGTTAGCATCTCTGCCCGGGTCAGGGCACAAGCCTGATAACCTCTGCAGATAAAGACCCTTCTGGTGGCCTGGCCCGTAAGTGACAGCCCGGGTGTGGTGAAGACTGAAATGGCCCCGTTATCTTCCCACCTCGCTCTTATTGACCTCGAGGCAGGGGTCATCTCCCCTCTTGCCACCGGCTCATTGACCCAAAGGCAGGGGTCTCTCTACAAGGCAACAGAGCTGGAGGAGATGGTGGGGGCAACTGGTCAAGTGGAGCCTTCTGCACATAATGCTTGGCTGCTTGTTGTGAGTTTAGCAAAGTTGTGCATATTTTCCTAGGCGTAGTTATTTCAGGGCCTGTGCTTATCTTCCTCCATGCCCTGAAAGGCAAGCGTGAGGAACCTCTCCTTAGGAGGACCATGCATTCTGCTCTACAGTCCTCCGTTTGAAAAGCTGCTGGAGGATAGCCCTCTGTTAGAAGACTTCCTCTATTTCAGGGCTTGCCAACCTGGCATCCATAGGAGCAAGATGGCACCCTTGGCATCTTCCCTTGGTGCCCCTGAAACCCCAAAGATTCCACTCACTGCCCCCTTGGTCGTGAGCTGGATCCTTTCCCTCCTTGAAGGTCAACATATTCCCACTTCCTCTTTCAGCTCTATGTGCTTTTCAAGACCCATATTAATTCTAGTGGACCTGACTTTTATCCTGATCCTGTGGGAAAGCAAAATGTCTGTGCAGACCCTCCAAGTGTCCCTATTTTCCAGGGACAGTCCCGGATTTACAGAAGCTGTCCCAGTTTCTGATTTGTCCTCAGAATGTCCTGTTTTTCCTCAGGATGTCCCTATTTTCATTGGATAAATGTTGGAGGGTATGCAGACCTCCGAGCCAAGTAGCTAAGTAACTATATAACTTTTAGAAGACATCTGAAGGTAGTCCTGTACAGTGGTACCTCAGGTTAAGTGCTTAATTCGTTCCAGAGGTCCGTTCTTAACCTGAAACTGTTCTTAACATGAAGCACCACTTTAGCTAATGGGGCCTCCCGCTGCTACTGTGCCGCCGGAGCACGATTTCTGTTCTCATCCTGAAGCAAAGTTCTTAACCTGAAGCACTATTTCTGGGTTAGCGGAGTCTGTAACCTGAAGCGTATGTAACCTGAGGTACCACTGTATAGGAAAGTTTAAAAAAATGTTTTTATATATGTTGGAAACTGCCCAGAGTGGCTGGGGCAACCCAGTCAGATGGGTGGGATAGAAATAATACAATGATGATGATGATGATGGAATAAGATGTCCCTCTTATCATCAGAGAAATGTTAGAGGGTGGGTGGGTGCACACACTTTCAGTCTTTCTCTGGGGTGGGGGCTGACCTGAGGGATTGGGGATAAAAATGAACAGAAGAAATGGCGCTGTCCTCACTTGCTCAAAAATCCAAATGTGCCCACAGGCCTAAAAGGTTGCTCATGCTTGCTCTAGTTTTAGCTATGCATATAAATTAGCATGAGTAAATTGTATGCAAACCTTCGCGGTCTTTTGTTGTTTTTCTGGTGATGAATAAGAAGCTAGGCTTCCTGTGGCCTTCCAGGTGTTTTTGAACTGCAACTCCCATCAGTCCCAGCCAGCATGGCAAATGAACAGGGATGATGGGATTTGGGGTGCAACCACCTTTGGAGGGCTGCAGGTTCCCCAGCCCTGCTGTAAGGTATTTGGGTCAAAGCTGTGGTGTGCAGTCAGATTCCTGGCTTACTTAATCTATGGTTCCCTTACTTCAATGGTGCAAGGACTGTAGCTCAGTGGAAGAGCACATGCCTTGAAGCAGAAGGTTCCCTGGTTTAAATGTCAACACCTCCAGGCAGGGCTAGCAGTGTTCCCTGCCTGAAACCTTGGAGAGCACCAGCCACAAAGGTCTTAATACAGTGGTGCCCCGCAAGACGAATGCCTCGCAAGACGGAAAACCCCCAAGACGAAAGGGTTTTCCGTTTGCGAGTTGCTTCGCAAGACGAATTTCCGTATGGGCATGCTGGCGGTGGGGAGCAAAGCCTTTCGCCCCCCTCTGGCCTTCAGAAGAGGTCCCCAGAGATTCCCGCTATCCCGGACCGCTTTTAACATGCTGGCCGTCGGGAGCAAAGACTTTTGCCCACCGCCAGCCTGCCTTCCCGGGACAGTGGAGAAGCGCAGCGCGTTTCTCCGCTATCCTGGATGGCTTCTGAAGGCCGGCGGGGGGCAAAAGTCTTTGCTCCCCCCTGCCTGCCTTCCTGGGAGCTTTTAAATCGCCCCGGGACAGCGGAGAAGTCTCCGCTGTCCCGGGTTTTTTTAAAATGCTGGGGGTCGGCAGCGAAGGCTTCGCTGCCCCCTGCCAGCATAGCCCTCCTGTCCCTGGAGCTTGCGGGGCGGGAGGTGGGGAGAAGGGCTTTTCTTCCCACCGCCAGCCTTCAGAACAGCCTTCTGAAGGCTGGCGGTGGGAAGAAAAGCCCTTGTCCCCCCCCCCAGCCTTTCAGAAGAGGTCGGGGGACAGACTGTCCCCGGACCTGGTCTGAAGGCGGTTTCCATAGGAACGCATTGATTGATTTTCAATGCATTCCTATGGGAAACCGTGCTTCGCAAGACGAAAAACTCGCAAGAAGAAAAAACTTGCGGAACAAATTAATTTCGTCTTGTGAGGCACCACTGTATAAGGCAGCTCCCTCTGTTCCTAGCAAGCAAAACTAGAAACGATGGCAACAACAAGCACTGTTGTAATTTAATACAGTGCTCCATCCAGCAATCTAGTCCAGCCTAGGGCCGCAGCTCAGTGGTAGGGCTGTTAGAATTCCTGCTCCATGACTACAGTCATGGGATTGTTGTCTTTCACATGACGGTGTATGTTTTGACTCCACAGAGTGGGAAGTGACGAAAACAGGATGTTTGTGTTACTGTGTTCCATGAAGTGGGACTATGTTCCTTTGTTCTTTCTCTTTTTGCTGTCTGATGCTAGAGAGATAGGGAGCCATGTTGCAGTGCTCCGTGTGTGTTTAATATGTAAATAAAGTAGATTAGCCAAAATGCTGAGTTGCTGAGGTCTGTTATGCAACTGCACAACCTCTGCGGATCCCTAAGTGTGCCAATGTCTGTTGGCATCGGTCGTTGTGATGTTCGGGCAGAAGAAAGCTTTGAAGCTCCCGAACGATCAACCAGGAGGGAGGGAACATGCCAGTCGGGCATGTGTCTCTGCCAGGGTCCTACTCGAGTGTAGGCTGAGCTCCTAACAGGGGCATCTGCTTGGCATGCAGAAGGTTCCAGGTTCCATCTCAGGCATCTCCAGGTGGGAGTCTTGTTTGAAACCTTGGAGAGCTGCTGCCACTCAGTGCAGGTAATTCTAAGCTAGATGGAGCACAATGTCTTGACTCGGTAAAAGGCAGCTTCCTATGGCCCTGTGCTGTGATCAGGCAGCATGTTGGTGCACACAGCCTCTTCACCCCCTCTGTGCTCCTCCCTCCGCACAAGCAGGTAAAGCAAACCAGGAAGGGGTGATTTAGCATGGGATCAGAACCCAAGATTCTGGTTTCTTGGCAAACAGCAAAGCAGAATCCTGTCCTGGATTCAGGTGTTTACTCGCATGCAAGAAGGGGGAGAAAACATGTTGCAAGCACTAGCTTAAGGAAGCCAGGAGAAGTCAGGAGTCCTGCTTAGGGCTGCCATACATCCAGAATTTCAGGGACATAGGCAGGATTCGACAGTCGGAAAAATGTCTGGGCAACCCATATCGGAAGTGAGATTTTGCTAAATTAAAGCTCAACAACTTTGCTGGATTTTCACTTTTAGAAATATGGCAACTTTAGTCCTGCTGGTCCACTCTTGCCAGGTAACATCGTGGGTGAGGGTGGACTTGAACCCTGGTCTCCCCTGACTTCGTTCAGCACACTTGCCACTATCCTATGCTAGCTCCTGCAACGTGACATCACTGCATTGCAATTTCCCCACCCACTCCTCTGTTTCATTGGTTGCCGTTTGCAGGGGCGGGAGGGGAAAATGCCCCCCCCCCCCAATTACATGCTACATCTCTGAACTCATTCAGCTTGGGCCTCAGTTTGCAAATGATGTGAGGTTCTTCTATATCAAATGTAACTATGCTTCTAGGGACCTCTTTCTGCTGCCTTTCCTTCCTTGAGGTGACAGCTCTCTTTCCTCATCCAAAGCCTTAACAACCTTTCTCCTCTCACTATGATCATAAAGAATATTAAAAATAATTGATACAGCGTCTTCTGTACTCAGTAGTATGGGTACGTTATTACACACTTGCCATGGACTGATTATCAGTTCGGAAATCACAATTATTTATGAAGCCAAGATTATTTATTCATCAACGCTGCACAAGGCACTTGCCAGACTCTAAAGATATACAGCTGCTACTCTGAGCAATGTACAGTTTAAAGAGAGCATTAAGCAGGAAAATCCAGTCTTGCAAGGAAAATCTCTCTGTATCTCTATATCTGTATCTTTATATATGAGGAAAATAAAGCGTGTAAGGAGAAGGGAGGTGAGATAAGCAGGAGTCGGTCCCACACACAGCCCTCTGCACACTTACTCAGGAGTAAGCCCCACTGAGCACAGTTGGGTTTATTTTCAAATTAATGTGCCGAGGTACAAGCAGAGTTTAGTGTGGCCAAATAATTGCACTTTATACGTATAGCTATCTCTGCATCCTTGGAATTGCATAGCAAAATTCTACAAGTGTTTGGACACTCAAGACAAGATGCAAGAACAAGTCATGCCACCCTTAAGTAAGGATGGGTGAGAAATTCAGTGCAGTTTGCATATAAAGGCGAAATTTCAAAATTCGCATTGTCCAAAACAACATGCAGACCGAAACAGCTTGAAATTTGCACTTGTCCACCTTTTGCCATGCACTTCTCCAGCGTACAAAAATGCACTTGCTATGGAGAAGTCTGTCTATAAATGTGTGTATTGGTGACAATAACATGCAAAAACACATTATGTTAGGGAAAACGGATTTGCAAAAAATGTATACATTCGGGAGAATTTTCATATAAAAATGTGTACCGTAGGATAAATTTGCACTGAACTGAAACGCTGATGTATTTGCACGAGGGCTTTCTATAAAAATTGCAAACTGCTGTAAAAATGTGGGGAACGAAGCTTTAAGACTGGAAAACCGAGGGCGACTGAACTTGACGTAGTTGCCTATCCCTACCTTTAAGGCATCTGCACGTCTTCCAGAAAGCAGATCCCTACAGAAAAACAAACGGTGTGAGTTTGGAGGGAAAGACTTTGAGGGTGATGTAATTGGGAACAGCCCTGTCTGCTTTGGAGGCTTTTAAAGGCTTTTCGTAAATGTTCAAAAACAACAACCCCTTGTCTGCCTGCAGGGCTTCCCAGGTATCTTGTCCCCATACTGTGCTTCATTTTGACACAGGCAGGCAAGGATGGCGCAGTGGGGGGGGGTCCAGGGCAGTGCAAACTGGACGGGCAATGGTCAAGAGCAAGTGGGGTTTTGCTTGGGCTGCCAACTCTTCCAACCCACGTAGCTTTGCCATTAATGGCAGCGAGATCGACAGCAATGCGCACCAGAAGGAACCCTCCTCTCTGCATCTTCATGCTTTTAAAGGGGTCGCTGTCGTTAAAGGCCTATTTCCACCTGGCCTAGGGGGCAGGGACCAGACTCACCCTAAACAGCTAAAAGAGGCTCTTGGAAGGCCAGAGGGACATTGGTGGAACAACGCTTGGGTTGGGGTAACTGGCTAAAATGTTTTGAAATCTTTTAAATAGTTTTAATTTTGGTTCCTGTTTTGTTTTTGTTGGGTTGGGGTTGGTTAAATTTTTGATTGGGGTTGGCAGTTATTTAAATTTGGGTATAAATTTAAACTTCTTTTTCTTATCAATTTTCTATTGATTTATTGGTTTGTTTATAGTCAGTATAAAATATTCTAATTTTTGATGTTTGATGTTTGATTGTGTTTTTACATATGCTGTAAGCCGCCCCGAGTGGCTGGGGAAACCCAGCCAGATGGGAGGGATATAAATAATAAAATTATTACATGTATTATTATTATTATTAAAGGCACAGTGACAAAGATCAGCTCAGCTGATCAGTTGGCAAACCTTAATTATTAGTTTGGGGTGGGGAGGTTGGGGGTTTATGAATCAAATTCTGTGATCTTGTGTTGAAGGGAGGTATATAAATAGTAACAGTAGTAACAACAACAACAACAACAACAAGGGGTGATATGATAGCCATGTTCAAATATATAAAAGGATGTCACATAGAGGAGGGAGAAAGGTTGTTTTCTGCTGCTCCAGAGAAGCGGACACGGAGCAATGGATCCAAACTGCAGGAAAGAAGATTCCACCTAAACATTAGGAAGAACTTCCTGACAGTAAGAGCTGTTCGACAGTGGAATTTGCTGCCAAGGAGTGTGGTGGCGTCTCCTTCTTTGGAGGTCTTTAAGCAGAGGCTTGACAGCCATATGTCAGGAGTGCTCTGATGGTGTTTCCTGCTTGGCAGGGGGTTGGACTCAATGGCCCTTGTGGTCTCTTCCAACTCTATGATTCTATGATTCTAACAACAACAACAACAACAACAACAACAACGTAGATCTTACCCCAGTCCTCCGAAATGGACTAAGGGGATGTTTAAGGAAACCTGGTTTCAAACTTCTGCTAAACCATGAGTCTCAAGGAGGTGACCTTGGTTGTTTCCGTCTAAGCAACCTGATTCAATTCACATTTTAAGTTGAAACTACCTAAACTGCAGTTCCCAAAACAACACGTGAACCAAAACATAGCCAACCTTATAAATTAACACTTCGCTAAATTTTGCAGTTCTCTGGGCAAGTAAAACGCATCACCTGGAATAGAATTTGCATAATATGCATTTATGCTGGTGATCCTAACAGCAGACGACAATGCATTATATACTGCTTTGTAGAAAATATGTACAGTATATTACGCAAAATTGCATCTAAGGAAGTGCACAAGGAGGAATTTTCACTAAAATGCAGGTGGATTTTCACGAGGACTCCCCCTCCCCCCATCACTGCAAACCTATTGGGAAAAGTGGAGAATGTATACTGCCTTGAACTCATGGGAAGATTTATCCCATTTGTTACAAATGTAATAAATCCAAGCTATTAATCACCATCTCCGCTACATGCAGTCTTGTTGCCACCTGGCTGATTCTTGATTAAACTGATCGGCTTTCTAGTGTCGGGAACAACAACCTGTCCTGGCACTAATAAAGCCTGTTGCAAGGACAGGAGGGTGTGAGACGCTGCCCTGCCATTAGTACAGGCTCATGCTGCTTTTGCAAGCTGCCAACCCTAATTTCCTCCCCTTCCCCTGCGCCCTATTTTTTGTTATAGACGCTGCTCCAGTGTAGTTGGCGCAGAGTTTAATCTGGACCTGGGACGCTCGTTGATTGACAGCTTGTTCAGCCAGCGAAGCTGCCTATACATGGAATAGCGGTTGTTCCTGTTGCACAGCCCCTCCCAAGATAAGGCTGGGGGCTGCTGCGAAGCACCCCTAAAAAGACCTAGCTTCTGCCAGCCTGCGCTTCAGAAGGGAGTTTGCCAGGATGCGCTGCGGCCGATATCTAAAGAGAGTAAATTCCGAGACTCCTAGGGTGTCTGTATTTGAAACATGCGTTGAGGAGGCTTGCTAAGTATTTATTTAGGAACTGTACTATTTCATGGTAGGCATTTCCTTTGAGCTAGGACCACTGCACACACAAACACACAAACACACAACACACACCCCTTTGGAAACTGGAATCCTTTCTTTTTCATCTTTCTCTTTTCAAGTCCGAACATGCCACATCCTCGCAGCTGGTCCTCCCATCTTGCTTGCTGTACCTTTTCTTCCAGCTCCCTTCCCCCATAACCCTTTCTGGTTGTATAACCATCTCCACCGCCACCCACTCCGACTGTACACACACCGACACCCTCCTCCTCTCCTTGCCCCCCCCAAATAATTCAATCCCCCCAGTCTCTATGGTTGCAATTGGGTGGTTATTGCTCACGTCGAGGTGGCTATTGACTGATAAGAACGATTTTCAGACTTTTGTGCAACGCCTGGAGGGAATTCTATTTCACGCACAAAATCAATTTTTGCACATAACACTTGATTGCTATTGCATCTGAAAGTGTTTGCTTCGTAAATACCGGCAAAGCCGCTTGCGGGAGATGGCTTCGCTGTCTCGTTCTCCGCCTGACTCCGCCGTTTTGAAAAAGGCCCTGGATTTTGCACACTTTATTGCCTTCCCTTTTCTTCCAGAATACGTGTTTTTTTAAAAAAATAAAAAAATAGAACCCGCCTTTATGGCTGCATGTGCTACGTGTGGCTTTCTTGAAAGTAAACAGAGCCTGGTTCAGACCGCTGCCTCGTTCCTAGGTCTTGGCAAAAACAGCCTCTTCCCCTTTTGCACAGCCTCTTACTATAGCAGGGTGGGGTATTTTGCAATGGGACTCGTAAAACACACACACACAAACACACACACCAACAACATTCCCTGCCCATGTGCCCATTTTCATGCAGGGGCAGAAAGCCACTGTCCTGCACAGAAGACATTCACTTGGTCGGGGGCTGTCAACTTCAAGCAAATACCCTTATGCACCAGGAGCAGGAGCATAGCTGTCAACGTTTCACTTTTTTAAAGGGAAATTCCCTTATTCCGAATAGGATTCCTCTCAAGAAAAGGGAAAAGTTGACAGCTATGAGCAGAAGAGGAGCAGCAGCGGGGAACAAGAGTGTAGGGGTGGGTTGGGGGTGGCTACAGAGTCAATGACCCCAGTTGCGTTTTTCCAGGGGGCACTCTCAGTGTGTCGTGAGGAGGACACAGCAGGCATGCCTTGTAAGGAAGAGGAGAGGTGTTGGAGCATCTCTGGACCAAGGATTGACAGCAACTGGCCTTGACGTCAGACATCTTGGTGGGGCAGGGAGATTAAAAAACAAAATTCCTAGGTTGATGCGAATGATTTTGGGACCACTCACTTTTTACTTTTATCTACTAGTTAGTTCGAAAGCACATCAAAGTGCAAGTAGATAAATAGGTACCACTCCGGCAGGAACGTTTCCGTGCGCTGCTCTGGTTCGCCAGAAGCAGCTTAGTCATGCTGGCCACATGACCCGGAAGCTCCCTCGGCCAATAAAGCAAGATGAGTGCCGCAACCCCAGAGTTGGCCACGACTGGACGTAATGGTCAGGGGTCCCTTTACCTTACTAGTTTGCTGGTTGGCAGTATTGCTTTGTTTACTGCTTGCATGCAGCTCCTGTTTTCTATCATTGTCGCGGGATGGTTGTGATGCTTTGTTTTTCCAATATGTCGTATGGAATATTGATGCGTTACATGACGCCTCCCTCTTTTCTGCTGCATAATGAATCTATGCATATTTTCCCCATCGTAAGTTGCTTGGAGACCTTTTGGGTGACAGGAGACAGATAAGTATTATTATTATTATTATTATTATTCACTTTTATTCTAACTCAGGGCCACTTGAGTTAAGCCCCACAACAATATTGTGGGGTAGGTTAGGCTGAGATGATCAAGGGTCTGGAAACCAAGCCTTATGAGGAACGGTTGAAGGAGCTGGGTATGTTTAGCCTGGAAAAGAGGAAACTGAGAGGAGATTTAGACAGGCACCTTCAAATATCTAAAGAGCTGTCACACGGAAGATGGAACAAGCTTATTTTCTCCGAACAAATGGCTTCAAGTTACAAGAAAGGATATTCTGACTAAATACATGGAAAGAGCTGTTGGACAGTGGAACAGACTCCCTTGCAAAGTTGTGGCCTCTCCTTCCTTGGAGATTTTAAAGCAGAGGTTGGATTGGCCATCTGTCATGGATGCTTTGGCTGAGATTCCTGCATTGCAGGGGGTTGGACTAGATGACCCTCAGGGTCCCTTCCAATTCTATGATTCCATGAGAGTCAGTGAGTAGCCTAAGGTGGCTCAGTGGGGATTGGTCTCCCAGGTCCCAAGTTTGATGCTCTAACCACTACACCACACTGGCTCTCAATAAATTAGAAATCCATTCCTCCATGTTGACTGGCAGAAGTTCACCAGATTTTCAAACAAGGAAGTTTCCCAGCCCTGTCTGGGGGTTGAGCTGCTCTCCCACTAAGCTACAGCCCTATCCTTTCTCTTTTTCTGTTCTCTGCTTTTCCTCCCATGGCCTGTCTGCTGTGCCTGGTTGCATCCTTTTGCACAGGCCGGAACACCGAAAGGGAGCCCACGCCAAGGTTGTTCTTCCTCCCCTTCTGCTGCATTGCTCCAGAGCCCTCCCCTCCGGGTGAAATATCAAGGGGCGTCCGCGGGGTGCTGAGCGCAGGGCCGAGCGGCCACCTGCCGCAGCACCCTCCCTGGCCAGGTGGTTTTGGAGGGGGCCGGTCCAAACCGCACATTAGCCTGTGGCGTTGGGCAGCAGTTGTGCGCGGTAATTGAGGGATGTTTAACGTCCCCCATCTGCAATTATGTCAGGTGCAATGTGGAGTTCATCAATCAGGGGGGAAACAGCCCTGATCTCACCCCAGTAATCCACCGCCTGCTGCATTGATTCATGTGACCTTCTTCTGACGAAGCGCAGCCCATCCAGGGGATGAGCCCCTCGCCCCCCTGTACGCAGCTTGGCGAGGATAGCTGGCCCGAAGGGAAGGCGGAGCAGGGAGCTCGCAGGAAATGAGGGATCAGAAGAGAGCAGAACGGCCACATCTGCAGAAAAACAGCTGGCAGGGGGAAGAGAGGGCTGGGAGGAAGGATGACGACGACGATGGAGGGCTTTTCTGCATGGGGGGGACAAAGCAAGACCTAACTGCATCAGGTTCTCTGCAAAATCCAATTCAGGGCTAAATAGTGTGACGGCCTGCAGACACATAATGAGTCAGGATGGTGAGAGGGCAGCCTGGCTTTGGAAGGAAGCCGCTCATTCCATGCCACAATTTTGAACAATTGATTGATTGGTTCTATTTCTATGCTGCTTTCTATTCAAATAAATCTCAAAGCGGCGTACAAACAAAGGATAAAAATAACATAATGGAACATCAGAAATACAGCATAAATCATATAGAATACTTAACAAATCACCAGTAAAACAATCACAAATCACAAATAAAACACAAATTAATCTATGTAACACTATTAACAAGACAACTAAAAAATAAGCTAAACATCACAGTTACACCAAAATGATTAGAAGTCAAGGGTCCAGCACTTGTTATCTCTCTCTCTCTCTGTCCACCCCACATTTCCCCCTAAGAGCACAGAAGAAGGTCTTCCCCTTTATCCTCACAAAAACCCTGTGGGGTAGGTAAACCAAAATGACTGAGGGGCTAGAAGACAGGCTGTAGCATTTGGGACTCTTTAGATTAGAGAAAAGGTGAGTAAGAGGCAACATGATATCATTGGCGGTCCCTTGTAGCTGAGTAAGATTGTCTTCCATAAACACAGTTTTAAAATTCAGGTACCGGTAGATAGCCATGTTGGTCTGACGCAGTCAAATATATATATATATATATATATCTGTTCCAGTAACAAGAAGCCGAAAGCACCAGCCTGAAGATGACGAGTGAGACCTCGTCGAAACGTCGCCTAGACACCCCAACTTTTACACGGGAAGACACCCGAGGACACCAAAACCTGCATTCCTGTACCCGTGAAAATCTACGAAAGCATATATATATATATATATATATATTCCAGTAGCACCTTAGAGACCAACTAAGTTTGTTCTTGGTATAAGCTTTCATGAAGTGTGCATGCACATGAAAACTTATACCAAAAACAAACGTAGTTGGTCTCTAAGGTGCTACTGGACAATCTTTTTTAATATATATATTTCAACGCTTTTAAAAGTGAGTCCATAAGTGACTGTGGAGGTCAATTCTGGATCCACACGTCCTTCCACAGTGAGGACATAGGTTTCCAAGCGGGAGTTGATCATGGTGAAGGTTTGCCAAGTGCACCTTCCTTATACCACATTTCTCCCTTTCATCCTGAGTTCTAGCATCTTCAAAGCCCACGGCACCTTTGGTAAAGGCTGTTCTCCCATTGGATGTCCCTATTTCCATCGGAGAAATGTTGGAGGGTACAGTTAAGCTATGAAACACAGGAATCAGTGATAACCAACCAGCTTTGCTTCTGAATACCAGTTGCTGGAAATCACAGGAGGGGGAGAGGGCTCTTGTGTTTGAATCCTGCTTGCTGATTTCTCATTGGGGCATCTGGTTGGCCACCGTGAGAACAGGGTGCTGGACTAGATGGGCCATTGGCCTGATCCTGCAGGCTCTTCTTATGCTCTTACATCAGATTGAAAGTCAGTGACGGGACTGGCTTGCTCTTACCCTCATTCTTAATCTCAGCATTCCTATGAAAGCCACACACTGGTGACTTTTAATAAAGGTAAAGGGACCCCGGACCATTAGGTCCAGTCGTGGCCGACTCTGGGGTTGTGGCGCTCATCTCACTTTATTGGCCAAGGGAGCCAGCGTACAACATCTGGGTCATGTGACCAGCATAACTAAGCCGCTTCTGGTGAACCAGAGCAGCTCACGGAAACACTGTCTACCTTCCCGCCAGAGTGGTATCTATTTATCTACTTGCACTTTGACATACTTTCGAACTGCTAGGTTGGCAGGAGACTTTTAATACACCCCAGCAAATGCTGAGAACCGCTAGTCAAAAGTACAGTTGAGTTGGCAAGGTAAATTACTGAAATATTACTACCATTATCCTCATGAACATCCTCTGTCATTTGCAGCAGCCATGTCTGCGGAGCAATAGCCAGGAAGGCAAAGCCCTGTTCCAATTTGTAGCCAGGCAGCGGGGAGACAAGCAGGCGTGAAGAGGGGGCAGCAGGGGCATGCTGTGGGTCAAACTTAAAGGTCAGCAAGGTAGAATCAGAGGCTGTTTTATGGTGGAACAGTCTCCAGCCACAGGGCTGCATTACCATCTTGGCAACCTTCCAAAGGTGGGCAGAGCAACCAATTTAAGCTCATCCTTTGTACAGCAGGCTGGTTTCTCTTCTCCATCTGGGCAAGCAAAAAATGGGGGGGGGGAATCAATGTCTGACACATTTGAGGCAGGCAAAGACACTTGAGTCAGGTGCAGTGGCGTAGCGTGGGTTGTCAGCACCCGGGGCAAGGCAAGTAATTTGCGCCCCCTAACCTGTGGATTTGCGCCCCCTAACCCATGGATTTGCCCTAACCCCAGATGTTGCGGCCGGCCCCCCCTGCACCCCCCACGCTACGCCACTGGGTTGGCCAGTTGGTGTTAAAAAAAGATAGAACTTTTTTATGTATGCTACAACAGCAGCAAGAATACTCATTGCAAAGTATTGGAAGACGCAAGATTTACCCACTCTGGAAGAATGGCAGATGAAGTTGATTGACTGCATGGGATTGGCAGAAATGACTGGCAGAATCCGCAACCAGGGAGAAGAGTCGGCAGAAGAAGATTGGAAGAAATTTAAGGACTATTTACAGAAATACTGCAATATTAAGGAATGTTGAATGATGTTGGATTGAAATTAAGTGGTTTCTAGCTGTAATGGTATAAAAGGTTATGAAAAAATGGTTTTTTAAAGTAAAAGTTTAAGTTTCAAGAACTTGGATAGAAAATAAGGTGTTATTTAGCGGTAATGCTATGAGATAAGGATTTGCTGAACAAATAATTTGAACTAGAAAACAAGAAGGGGAGGTATGAGGAGGTCAGGGAAATATGTTATTGAAAAATAAGTTGTGAATTTTATGTGTTTTTAATATATATTTTTTCTAATTTTTTTTGCATTTTTCTCTTTGTATAAAATTGAAAACTTTAATAAATATCTTATTTAAAAAAAGGAATTTATTAAATTTATTATTTGTGGAGCCCCCGCGGGCCGAAGCAGCCGAAGCCCCCTCCCCTTGGGCGCCCGGCGGAGGAAGGAACCACGGCCCGCCGGGCGGCCAGCGGCCTCTCTCCCGGTGCTGGGGGCGCACGGCGGCGGCGGCAGCGGCAGCGGCGGCTTCTTCTCCTCCTCCTCCTCCTCGGGACTCGCTTCTCCGGAGGCTGCCCCAAGGTGAGCCCGAGCCTTTCTCCCTGCTCCGCGTCTGGCTGCCTTGCTCTGCCGCGGGGGCGACAGGGGGTGTGTGTGTTGTGCGTTGCGTTCTGCCTCCCGGGGCGGGAGGGAGCATCCCGGAGCCGCCTCCGCCTCCTCCTCCTCCTGCGCGGGGCATGTGCCAGAGGAGGCTCCCCGGGAAATGGCCCTGGGCGCTGGGGGGTCTGGGCGGCATCCGCAGCGGCAGCGGCGGCGCTGAGCGAGGCGAGGAGGGGAAGCTGCCGACGGGCGAGGGATGCGCGGGCTGAGCGAGGGGCGTTCCCCTTCCCTCTGGCCTCGCGCCCCCCCCAGAAGTTGCGCCCGGTGCGGCTGGCACCCCTGGCACCCCCCACGCTACGCCACTGGTCAGGTGCAAAGCAGGGGTAGGGAGGGGTGTGGCCTGGGGCTCAGGGCTAGATGGACCATTCGTTCGATTCAGTCCAAGGCAACTTTCTGTGCTCCCGTGATGGTGATGGACAAATAATAATGCCAATAAAGGGTTTTGTGTGTGCATGCACTGGTTAATTCGCAGGCTTTTATAGAGCAATAGCTGGCTCTCCGGTCCTGCAAAACAGTGAGAGCTCAGGCTAAAAAGCCCACACCTGGAATGCACCTGGGTTTGTGGTGGGTGAGATCCTGCTTCCACAGGGGAAAGAGCTGGAGTCCTTGGAAACACAAGGAAATCAAATGGCCAGCAGGCTTTCCCAACAGGCCTTTCAGCTCTGAAAAATTCCACCCAGCTTGGCCGGGGGTCAAGAGGTGAGCCTCGCCCTGCCGGCTTTAGGGCCAGGGCCACATTTCTGATGGCTTTTCAGGGCAATAAAGTGTCCAGATGCAGCGAAGGCAGCCCGCCCCCATTGCAAACTGCTTTCTGTTTGCTCTGCAGCTTTGCTAGCATCAAGAGCTTAAGCAAAGGACTAGCTACTTAGCCCGGCCTTTCACTAATCCCCGCACCCTGAGTCTATGGTGAATCTTCCTATTCAGGGAAGGTGGGCTTGCCACATCTGGAGAGGAGACCCGGAGCCGTTTGCATACATTTCGGCAAACAGTTTTGGTGGCCTTGGGGTCCTGCCTTTCCCCAGCCTCCTTCTGCCCCCTGCCTCTGTCTGCCAGTGCTTTTCTTCCCAGGCTGTGCTGGGTGTGGTGGCAACTTTTTGTTTTGTAAAGCATTTAGCTGGCAGAGGATGGGCAGCCCAGCCCACCTCTACCCTTAGACAGAGTGAGGTGACTCTCCTTCCTTGGGGGGTTTTAAGGAAAGGTTGGGTGGCCATCTGTCATGGATGCTTTAGTTGAGATTCCTGTATTGCAGGGGGTTGGACTAGATGACCCTTGGTGTCCCACCCAGCTCTTCAATTCTATGATTCTATTATTCAAATCACTGCCACTCTCATGGGAGTCTGTTCCACTGCTGAACAGCCCTTACTGTCAGAAAGGTTTTCCGAATGTTTAGTTGGAATCTCCTTTCTTGTAACTTGAAGTCATTGGTTCAAGTCCTGCCCTCCAGAGCTGGAGAAGCATTCTCCCTCTTCCATGAGGCAGCCCTTAAGATATTTAAAGATGGCGATCATATCTCCTCCCAGTCTCCTCTTTTCCAGGCTAAACATGCCCAGATCCTTCAACCGTTCCTCATAAGGCATGGTTTCCAGACTCTTGATCATCTTGGTCGCCCTCCTCTGCACACCTTCCAGCTTGTCAATATCCTTCTTAAATTGTGGTGCCCAGAACCACACACAGTATTCCAGGTGTGATCTGACCAAAGCAGAATAGAGTGGGACTATGACTTCCCTTGATCTGGACACTATACTTCTGTTGATGCAGCCTAGAAGAGCTTTAGCCTTTTTTGCTGCTGCATCACACTGCTGACCCATGTTGAGCTTGTGGTCCACCAAGACCCTTAGATCCTCTTCACATGGACTGCTAGTAAGCCAGGTGTCCCCCATCCTATATTTGTGCATCTGGTTCTTCCTGCCCAAGTGAATCTTAGAGTTGGAAGAGTCGTAGAATTTTAGACTTGGAAGGGACCCCGAGGGGTCATCTAGTCCAACCCCCTGCAATGCAGGAATCTCAGCTAAAGCATCCATGACAACCTCTGCTTAAAAACCTCCAAGGAAGGAGGGAAAGAGGAGAGTAGATAACCCTTGTGGTCCCTTCCAACTCTACAGTTCTATGATTCTACTTGCCATGATGGTCTTACTATGTCTCCATGGTCAGAGGCAGCAATGCTTTTGAATACCAGTTGCTGGGAGCAACAGGAGAGGAGAGGGCTCTTGCGCTCAGTTCCTGCTTGATGGTTCCTGCTTGATGCCCACTGTGAGAACAAGGATGGGCTACTGGCTTGATCAAGCACATAATTTATTATTCTTATTTTTCTTCACGTGTGACACAATTCACCAGCTAAGAAATATACTTTGTTCCTTCTGTGCTCCCCCCATTAATCCCACTCCCCGGTGCTGCCACTGCAGGACTCAATTCCGTTCTTATACCAGCTGTTTGCACGGCCAGAGGAGTGGGGGAAACTGAAGCCCCCAGTTCACATCAACTTGTTGGAGTCGGGGGCCCTGTGCTCTGATTTTGGAGCTGCGTACCAATGCAGACAGGCCCTCCAGGCAATATGTACAGCTGAAGCAACTCTTCCTGTATCCTAGGCGATCGGGGAGGGAGCCTTGGGAGGCCTCCAGAGAAGAAGACGAGGTGACAACAGCCTCCCTCCGCCTCTGAGCCTCTTGGGCGTGAAAAGAGGTTCTGGATGCCAAATTCTTTCTTTCTCTCTCTCTCACCCTCTTGCACGCTTTCTCTCTCCCTCCCTCCCTCCTGTCCCATGACCGGGGCTTCATCACACTTGCTTCTGGTATTTGTAACCTTGAACCAAGACTCTTCTTCCTCCTGCCGCGGCTTGGGAGGAAGCCAGTTCCCTGCAGAATAATTACTTCTCTCTCAGAGAGCGAACGCAGCAGCACAGATGCTGGCTTCCAGGCCACACAGCACACCATCCTCCCTGCTCTGAAAACAGCTGGGATGGAGACAGACCCACCACAAGGAAAAAGGGGCAGAGGTGGTTCGTAAGGCATGCTTAGCAGTGAGGTGTGGCCGGGGCAGGTGAGCAGATGTGGTGGGATGTTCAGGCAAATGGGAGAGCAGGCAAATGCCTTCCATCCTCCAATTTCAGGAGAGTACCAAGATGCTGTTCTGTACTAGGATTGTAGAATTGTAGAATGGGAAGGTACCCAAGGAATCATCTAGTCCAACCCCATGCAATGCAAGAACCACAGCTTTAAAACCCTTGACAGATGACCATCCAACCTCTGCTTAAAAACCTCCAACGAGAGCAAGTCTGTTCCATGGGAGACCATTCCACTGCTGAACAGCTCTTGCCCCCAGAAAGTTCCTCCTAAAGTTGAGTCGGAATCTGCCTTTACAGTATTTTATTTTGAATTCATTGGTTGGGACCTGTCCTCCAGAACAGCAGAAAACAAGCTTGCCCTATTCTCCAGGTGACAGCCCTTCAGATGTTTGGAGATGGCTGTTGTATTGCTTAGTTCTGAGAGCAGCAGTAATCTTGTGATCTCTGTATCCACACCCAGCCTACATGTGGATACAGCATCAGCTACAAAGCAGAGAGAAGGCCAACACAGCATGAGTCCTATAAAGCCTTAAATGGCTCAGCACCATCATCTGACGCCCTTCTTGTGCCTCCTCCAGAGGGTGGTGACATGAGAATGAGCCTTTTCTGTGGTGGCTCCTTGCTTGTGGAATGCTCTTCCCAGGGAGGCTCACCTGATGCCTTCATTGCCTATCTTTTGGTGCCTGGCACAAACAGTCCTCTTCTCCCAGGCCTTTGGTGGATTAAACAATGGATAGCCTTTCAAACTGGTGGTGGAGATGATGATGATGATGATGATGATGATGATAATTTATTTATACCCCACCCATCTGGCTGGGTTTTCCCAGCCACTCTGGGTGGCTTCCAACAAAACACTAAAATACAATAACCTATTAAACATTAAAAGCTTCCCTAAACAGGGCTGCCTTCAGATGTCTTCTAAAAGTCTAGTAGTTGTGAAGGTTGAGAGCCCTGAAATGGCTCTGTTGACTCCATGCCAGTGCCCAAGCAGTCTAGCAGTGCCCGTGTGTGACTAGCTGATGTTTTGCAAAGTGGGTGGACAGCAACCCAGCAGGATTGCAAGGGAACTGCAGCCCCAAGGAGAGCAGGGTGGGCAGGGAACAGACGAACAGGCTGAGCCAACTGGAAGGACGACAAGCCTCCATTTGGGCTGCCATACACCTGGAATTTCCAATACATATCCAGGTGGAATTTCTGAAGATTGGTAAAAATATGGCAACCCATGTCGGAAGTGAACTTTCTTAAAAATAGCTCAAAAACTTCCTTTTTCTGATTTTGCCAAATAAGCTCAACAACTTTTGTGTCCCGATTTTCACTTTTTGAAATATGGCAACCCTAGCTTGAATTGCAACGTGATGATGGACTGTCTCTGATGGTGGGTGTTCAAGTTCCCGAATTGCAACTGATAATGTGGCTAAGATAGTTTGACCCCCCCACTTTACCGGTCACTTTCTCTGATGGGCTACAGCAGTCACACAACTTAGGGCCACGGCTTGATGGTAGATGATCAACTTTGCAAGCTCAAGGTCCCAGGTTCAATCCTCAGCATCCCCAGGGAGGTCTGGGAGGGAGAGAGCCGCTACCTGTCAGTGTGGCCAATACTGAGCTGGATGGACCAATAGTCTGACTTTAAGAAGGAAGTTGACAAGCTGGAGGTTAGCAGAGGATGGAAAAGAGGAGATGGAATAACAGATACAATCTTGTTTAAAATGTATATAGAAAGTGCAGTGTAAGCAATGGAAGTCAATCAATGAAATTTTATTATTGAGATATTTGTAGAATAAATTTGGAGGAAGAAATTCTTCCAACTTTTCTTCTTCTTCTTCTTCTTCTTCTTCTTCTTCTTCTTCTTCTTCTTCTTCTTCCTTTTCTTCTTCTTCTTCTCTTTATTTTTTCTTTTTCTTTCTTCTTTTCTTCCTTTTTTCTCTTTTGTTCTTTTTTATATATGTGTGGTTATCTGAAATATATATGTATGTATGTATTTGCAATATTTTGCTTAGATTTTGTAATAATTGTGTTAAATAAATTTAAAGGGGGGGAGAAAAGAGGAGACTGAGAAGAGATCTTCAAATATCTCAAGGGCTGTCACATGGAAGATAGAGCAAGCTTGTTTTCTCCTACTCCAGAGTAGGACTTTAACCAATGGCTTCAAGGAAGGAGATTCCGACTCAATTTCAGGAAGAGTTTTCTGATGGTGAGAGGTGTTTGACAGCGGAACAGAGAACCTCAGAAGGTAGTGGACTCTCCTTCCTTGGAGGTTTCTAAGCAGAGTTTGGGTGGCCATCTGTCAGGGATGCTTTAGGGAGATCCCTGCATTGCAGAGGGCTGAACTAGATGACCCTTGGGGGTGTC
Organism: Podarcis siculus; assembly: GCA_034642415.1. Taxonomy (NCBI): domain Eukaryota; kingdom Metazoa; phylum Chordata; class Lepidosauria; order Squamata; family Lacertidae; genus Podarcis; species Podarcis siculus. The sequence continues at coordinate 4,969,901 of JAXCMG010000046.1, read as the reverse complement.
GCTTCGAACTCCACAATTCTATGAGTTTGTTTAAGGCACCGTCCTAGTTTATATGATTCCCAAGGTGCTGTTGGGTGGGTTCAAGCAACTCTCCCTAGTGGAACATCCAGTGCACTGAGCCTTGCCCACAATATTGTGTGTCCTTTCTGTCTCTGCTGCAACACTGGCGAATTCAGCATGGTGCAACTAGATGCATGCAGGGTCTTTGCTCGACGATGAACCCTGATCATGCCAGGGTTGCAACCAGCTGCCGAGCCCAAAAGTGGCCCCCTGAATGTGTTATGGGCAGGACCATTGGGAGTGGGGCTGGCAGACGCAACCCCCCCTCCTTGCGTAGAGAGGCTATCCAAATGCCCCTCATCTCAGGGCTTACAGGCCAATCCAGCCCACCCCCAATGATCAGAATGGGCACCCAAAAACAGAGTTGGGCCAATTTCAGGTTGGGCAGATCTGATTTTTTGTTTTGTTTTGTTATTCTAGTGCAAAATTCAAGAACAGGGGTATGTGGATGTGGGTGTGTATGCACGTGCTCTTGGCACAATTTTGAGCCTAGGAATTTCTTGTCAGGACCAGAACTGAACTGTGCTTTCCATCCTTTCACCTGAAAGGCCACTCCTGGCTGCCTTCCTTCCTTTCTGCAGCTTAAATTAGGCGGGAACTTCATTTTCTCATTGCTACAATGATTCAACCCGTTGCGACTCCAGGAAAGAAACCCTGGCTGATCAGCCGGAGATACGACAGGAGATCTCGATCGACTTTCTGCTTCTCCTGCCCTCAAACATGTCTCGGAAGAGTCTGCAAATTCTGCAGGAGTTCTTAGGGCACACAAGCCAGGCTCTCTCAGGACGCAACTCAATAGAGGATGAGTTCTCCAGAGGCTTGAAGTCCACTGCACTGATACCTCTTGCAGTCTGTTCAAAACAAAGGCTGATGCGCAAGATGGAAGGTTTTGTCACAGGCCTGTAGCACTGAAATGATTCTGAAACTAATCAAAGAAAGGAGTCAGGCACACTAATACTTTTACCAGCTCTGAGCTCCGTGTGTGTGTGTGTGTGTGTTTGCCTCTTTTCCTCTTCCCCCCTTTTCCCCCTGCAATTTTTTTAAAAAAACCTTCCTGCCCCCTCCCGTAATGCTCTGCTGTGAATTACTTCTGGCCATTTTGCTCCTTCTTGCAGGAGGATTAAGTTCTCCTTGCACCGAAAATTAACAGAGCAAATCAGCCGGCTGCTTTGGCAATGCGGAAAGTTTCTTTTAAATAAGACAGGAGGGAGGGAGATGGAGATTGCCGGGCCTGGGGGTGGGGGGTGGGCAAAAGAGGGCAGCGCTTAGCAGGGTGGTGGCGAGGAGTCGTGGTTAATATGACGGGGATTAAAATTCCAGTCCGATTAATACACCCGAGGTGACAGATTTTTCGCAGAGCTGGGGCTTGAGACGCACACATACACTCACCAGCAGGATCAGAGCTGGGGATTGTGGTGGGGGGGGCGGGCGAGGAGGGAGAAGGAAGGGCAGGACAAGGAAGAAAGGAACCCATTTACATTGCTGGGGCCAGCCAGGCAGAAAGGTCAGGGTGACAGACAGAGGCAAACAGCTCCATTACGGCAGATGGATCCCCCTTTCACCCCCACCCTCACCCCCGGCAGCTCTGGGGGATGGGCACATGGCAGCCAGGGCCTGGAGCGCACCAGGGTGACAGAGGAGAGCCAGCGTGGTCTGTGGGTGCATGCGCACAACAGGGGAGGGTGCGGGGGGAGGATGAACCCAACCATGAAGCCCTTGGCCTTCTAGCAACACAGATGCCTGTTTGCTGCGCTAGCAGCTTATTGAAGTCCTGAGTGTGTGTAAAGGAAAGCATAAGATCCATGCGCAATGTGGGCATCACTGTGTGCTCTTGCAGACTTCACTGAGGGCATGTGCACATGGAAATGGGAGGCGGTGCACATGAACCTTCATTCTCCATCTGTGGCGGGCAGCATCGTGTCAACGTGAGTGGAATGTACATGCGCGGCTGTGTCGGTGACGCAGCTCCGAATATCAGAAGCTGCTGCGTGCAAACATGCGTGGCCTGTCACGGCCCCACAGTGGCCCCCAGAAGATTCACACACAAGCAGGGTCTGTAGCGTCCAGATCCGTCGCAGGGCCGGTGTCGAAACTCTGCCTTTATAAGGCGGGAAGTGGATGCAAGCCAGCAACACCGTTGCTGAAAATCACTCTTCGGCCTCCGAAACAATTGCACCAGCCTGCTGCTCATATATTGCCTTTCCTAGGCGCCCACATGAGGTTGATATTCACCCACCCTGCTGCAATGTGCTGGCCATTGTGGTCTGTTGAGCATCAGCGCACAGCTGGCATTTCGACCACGGACTTCGTTCCAATCAGGGCTCCGTTCCAGAAGCTGTTTCCAAAACAAGGGCTGAGCCCAGGAACATAGCAAGCAATAAGGAGCAAGACACATCTGAGTGTGCGCAGAAGGCATCCTGCGTGCCAGTGAACAGCCCAAGCCTAGCCCCACGCTGCTACGTCAAGGCTAGAGGATGGGACATTCAGAGAGGCAACATTCATCTCAACCCTGGCTTAAAAAATCCCCTAAACCTAGCCATCTATAAAATAGGCTCTATGATAGGGATGGGGAGCCAGGGGGCACATTCCTCTCTGGGCAACCTTCTGAGGACCACATGGCAATAGTGGGGAGATGCAACAGTGTGTTGAGCAATGGGTGCAAATGTTACCTTTGTGCAGCAGCCTAGTTTCTACACAAACCTCTCTCTTTCATGCTGGCAAGCTAGAGGAGGAGAGCAACAGGGGTCTTGGAGATGCCTATCAACAGGGAACATCTGGGCCATAGCACAGAATGAGATTCTTAAACTCAGGGTGGTGGGTTCAAGTCCTAAACTGGGCAAAAATATTTCTGCATTGCAAGGGGTTGGGCCAGATGACACTCGTGGTCCCTTCCAACGCCATCATTCTGTGAAGTGGATTGTACTTCTGTTTAAATTACAGTGGTACCTTGGTTTGCATATGTCTTGGTTTGCATACGTTTTGGATTACAAACACGTCCCAGTTTGCAATCTTTTTTGGGATTACAACCCATTTTGGGGGGATTCTGAACATTTTTTTTTTTTTTGAGGCCCCATTGGTGAAAGTGCGCCTTGGGTTACAACCTGTTTTGGTTTACAAACGGACTTCCAGAATGGATTATGGTTGTAAACCAAGGTACCACTCTATAGCCATTATTTCTGAAGGCGTACCTATAGATAATGACGATGATCACCATCATCACCCTGCCCATCAGGCTGGGTTTCCCCAGCCACTCTTTACAACTTATCTAAAAATATAATACAACATCATTCCTTAAAAGCTTCCGTAAGTTATTTATTATTTATTCAATTTACATACTACCCTTTATCATAAGATCCCCAAAGCACAGTTACGCAAATCTGTGTCCTCTTTTTTGGAGGGTTGTGTGAGATCTATCTTCCTCTTCTTTTGTGACCTAGGTGGATTCATTTCTGCCAGGCCTGTGTTTTTATTTATTTATTTATTTATTATTAATTTCCAAAACCCAAAAAAGAAAAATTACAAACATCAAATTCAACATCCATATTCATTTTCTAACATAAACCTATTACAGAATTAACTAGATTAAAATATACCTATTTACTCTAAACTTCTCTTTTGCTGTATACAAATACAACACAGTTAGAAATTTAATATTAAAGCTTTTATATTATAAATAATATTTCAAATTCCCCTATACCCCCCGTTCCCCTTCACCCATTTTCTGACCTAGGCGGATTCATTTCTGCCAGGCCTGTGTTTTTAAACGCGCTGCCTCTGAGCGTGAGCAAGGGAGCAAGTCCTTCTCTGCTGAGGATCTTCCTCCTTCTCCTCCTTCCTGGATAAATGAGAAGCAGGGCAAGAAGCCTGGACAACCAGCCGATTCCCTGAGCCATTTGATCCCCAGCCCTTCCACGGAGAGACATTAAGTCCTTGCATCTCCATCCCTCTGGCAAGCTGGGAGCGTTCTCTGTCACCCCCTTGGCCTGGAACCCTGTCTTCGCGTTAATGTTTACACGGGTAACCGGGGGCCTTCTGCCTTTGCACATTGCATTTTCTGCTTGACCACGTCCATCTGTGTCCCCGCATAATGATTTTTTATGCTACATTAATTTAACACACTGACGCAAGCTGAGAGGGCCAGGACCCCGGGCTTTTTAATTGTGTCAAAGAAAATTTTGTACACTTGCCCTTTCATTAGGAGCCAGGGTTTTTGGGGATGGTTCGCACAAGGGAGGGTTGAGAGAAAGAGGGGAGGGTGTGAAGGGAGGAAGAGGAAGGGAGCGATGCTCTGAGCTGTGCTAGGGCCAGAGAAAAAAAAAGAGTAAAAAAAAGAAAGCGAGAGTGTGTGGATTTCACAGGCGGTAGAGGACAGATTAATATACCGTGAACAGAAGATCTTGTTGTTAGGATTAATTAATCAAAAAGAAAAAAGAAGGAATAAATAAATCACTCCTTAGTTTAGCGTTTTTGAAAGTACGGATGGCCAAGCCACCCCCCACCCCCCGCAAGGCTCCCTGTCTGCTTCCATTTCCAGCACAAGCTCCTTATCTTCAAAGCAGTTCATGGCCCAGCTCCATACGGAAGGAAGGGGCAGAGCTCAGTGCAAAGCATCTGCCTTAAGCGCATCAGAGCAGCCTGCAGGATCAGGCCAATCACGCTTCTGTCGCAGCATCCTGTTGCTGCAGTTGGCAACCACTGTGGGAAACCCACAAGCAGGATTCGAGCACATGGGCAACTCTCCCCTCCTGGCATTTCCAGCATTCAGAAACAAACTGCGGAGGCAAAGCATAGCCACTGTGGCAGGTAGCCATCAACAGCCCTCTCCCCCTCCACGAATTTGTCTAATCCTTTTTTAATGCTGTCTAGGTTGGTGGCCAGGGACGCGGGTGGCGCTGTGGGTTAAACCACAGAGCCTAGGACTTGCCGATCAGAAGGTCGGCGGTGTGAATCCCCGCGATGGGGTGAGCTCCCATTGCTCAGTCCCTGCTCCTGCCAACCTAGCAGTTCAAAAGCACGTCAAAGTGCAAGTAGATAAATAGGCGGGAAGGTAAACGGCATTTCCGTGCACTGCTCTAGTTCACCAGAAGCGGCTTAGTCATGCTGGCCACATGACCCGGAAGCTGTACGCTGGCTCCCTTGGCCAATAAAGCAACCCCAGAGTCGGTCACGACTGGAATGGTCAGGGGTCCCTTTACCTTTACCTTTAGGTTGGTGGCCATTGCTGCCTTCTGTAGGAACAGGCTCCGTAGTTTAACTATGTGCTGACGTCAAGTTAGGTGCGCCTTGCGACTGAAAGGACTGACTCGTGCAGAGAGACAGCAGGCAGCCTCTGATGACATGGGGCAATTCGGCAGCACATCTGCGCTGAGAGCAACTGAACAAACAAAGCAGCCCCAAGCAGAGATGCTTCAGAATAGCTCCTTCCCCATGGAATTTAAGAAGGCAACGTTCTGGAGCACTGAATGAATGGGCGACTGTCACTGTGGTCTAAACCACTGAACCTCTTGAGCTTGCTGATCGGAAGGCCGGCAGTTCAAATCCCCCCGACTGTTTGATCTCCTATTGCTCTGTCCCAGCTCCTGCCAACATAGCACTTTAAAAGCATGCCAGTGCAAGTAGATAAATAGGTACCACTGTGGCGGGAAGGTAAATGGCATTTCCGTGCACTCTGGCATTCATCACAGTGTTCTGTTCCGCCAGAAGCAGTTTAGTCATGCTGGCCACTTGACCCAGAAAAGCTGTCTGTGGACAAATGCCAGCTCCCTTGGCCTGAAAGCGAGATGAGTGCCGCAACCCCTAGTCACCTTTGACTGGACCTAACTGTCCAGGGGTCAGTTACCTTACCTTTTTACCTACCATCTGAGTGCCCAGGATCATTTAATTATCTAAGCCTTTTATTTCTCAGTACCCACCAGCAGCTCTCTCCTGGTACACCAGTGCCCAGCTTGGAAACCTCTGCCCTAGGTGTGTTATGTTTCTAGGAAAAACAACTGCCAACACTCAAGTCTGCCTCAACTAGCTGAGACTGATGGGAGTTGTAGTTCCAAACATCTGGGAGACGTCAGGTTGACGAAGGTTGGTTTATACTCTTAGAGACTTTGCCACACCAGCTTTATAAATTCAAGGTAGAGGTTAGGAAATTTTGAGGTTTTACTTATCTGTAATAAGGACACCGTTGGTGTTTCTTTTGCTCTGAGGCTCAGCAATATGGTGGGCCACAGAGATGCAACTGCAGCTACGCCATCAATTGCTTATTCTGCCTGGGAATGAAAGAGGAGCAGAGGAGTTTGAACTTAGCAGGAGGCTTTCAGGGAGAGGCCAGCAATATTTCCATCAAAAAGTGTTTGCATTTTCCCTGCACGTTTCCAATCTGGCAAACTTCCACCGAGGGGGGGGGGGGGACAAGACCGTATTCGCTCCCTTGTCTCTGCAAGGATTTAAAATTCTCATTTAAAAATTAATTTCTGACATCTAGAATCCGATTTGTTTAATGTTAATAACCATGAAAAAAGAGAGATTTGTCGTAAAAAGGGTTTGTGCGTACGGACGTGCGGGATGTGGTTATTGTTTTTCCAGGAATCTCAGGGAAATGTCAAAAACAGTTTCCCAATTCATGAACATGTATGGTTTTTATATGGTACTTTTTATAGGGAAGCTTATCCCTGTGATATATGAAAATTACAAATAAAGTAGGGAAAACGAATTTGATATCGGAGGGGGGGAGGGGGAGAAATACTCGCTGGAATGGAGAGAGATTTACCACCAACTTTTTCCACCAGATCCTTTTAAAGGAAGAGGTCAAGTGGAACTGGGACAATGGATTGCACCCATTGCCTTCCAAATGAGAAGTGGTGTTGGAAGCCATTAGGGAGGTGGGGGAAAGTGTGGCAGCCAAGAAGCCTCCAGGATATAGAGTGGGTAGAGAGGTGCAATGGTGAAAGCGAATGGGTACAGTGGCAGACCATCTGCTTTGCATGTAGAAGGTCCCCAGTTCACTCCCCCGAATATCTACGTAGGGCAGGGAGAGACCCTTGCCTGAAATCTGTGGGATATTATTGCAGTCAAACCAACCATTTATGTTTTGCCACAGAAACATGAAGTACATGAAGGGGCTTGGGCTCACAGAGCTCTCCTGTAAAATTTGCTAGAGAGGACTCTGTGACATCACTTCCTCTGTCTGCCTTGGGAAGAAGCTGTAACATCACAAACTTCCTTCCTGCCTGGACATCTCCCTATTTCTGCATCATTCTTCCAAATGAACACGCATACATGCTCAGGCACCAGTTTTGAACTTACATTTTATACTTTCGTACTTAGATAGTAGTTATAAACCTACCCTCATTTTGTTGCTATAACTGCTGTTTCAAGACCTAGATTAAGTAAGTAAATACTACTTTTATTTCTTCACAAAATGTGTATGATTCCTGTTTTCAAGGGAGAGAAAAGGGGTAATACTAGAGAAATCCAGTCTACCTTAAAGGCCAGGAATCTCATAAGGACTAAGACTATGAGCAAGATGCTTATGCAGCAGGTAAGAGGAAACATGTGAGGGAAGCATTGGCACCAGTCTCCCAGCCTCTACATCAGGGTTCAAGAGATTAGCCTATTTCCAGTCAATGGCAATTTTGCACGTGTTCATTCATAAGTCCATTTCAATCCTGTTTCTCCACTAATCTACATTAAAAAAGAAAATCAAAAGCCACACAAAATTTGCAGTTAAACAAATATCATTTTTTAATCACAAAATGCAGATTTAAATATATATTTACTCCCAATGTCCACATTTCTCAATGCCTTCCGCCCTAAGCTGTCTACCTTGCGATGCCTTTATGGATACGTTATTTTGAGCAGGAAACTCGGCTGCAAATTTCAGAGAAGTGCAAAAGTACACTCTGGTCCTTAGTCCAATTCTGCAAGTATCGCTCAAGGATCTGGGTACCAGTGGCCGGTCCTGAGATCCATGCTGAGCACCCTCCCTCTGGGGCAATGGTGCCAAACTTTTGGCGGCCATGTGCAAGCTTGGTGGGCTGCCTACCCTAGAAGAAAGCGGCCTGAGAGTTGCCAAGTTCCCCCTCTGCCCATCCATTTGGGAGCCTCTTCCCATGGGCACCTTCTGGGTTGCGGGGAGGGGGGGAGGAGGAGGCTGAGTGGTGGGTTGTGTATGTGAGCCGGGGGTTAAGTGGTTTGTTTGTGTTGGATGAATGGCGCGCGGAGCCTAACAAGGCAGATCGAATGGGGGGTGAAGGGCTGTCCAGACGGAAACTGACAGCTCGATTTCAAGCTTGTCATGCATGGATTTGGTGGGTATTGAGGAGGGGACATTCCTTCCCGGAGCACCCAGCTCCCCTGGCTGCGGACAGACAAGCCACCAAGAGGAGCTGCCATCGAAAGCGGCCCGGAACTCCTCTTGGGAACAAAGCCTCTGGAGAAGCCAGGCTGCAGAGGCCTGCCAAGCTGCCAAGGCCTGGAGCGGCACCAAAGGCTGGGTCTATGCAGCGCCATACATCTCAGCTGCGCTCCTCACGCCCTCCCCGGCACTGAATTTTTCAAAAAACAACAACAAACCCCCCTCAACTCTTTGGCACACTCGAGGTAGGCCTTTCTGTGGTCCCTCCGCCACCCTTTCATGAAAAGATCATGAAAAACAAGGGGAACATGGTCCAGAAAAACAAGAGGAACCAAGGCCTAGAAACAGGCCACAGGAGGAGATGCCCGTTACCCTGGCAACCAAAGGAGAATAGATTGGAGAGCTCCAGGAAGACAACCCGGACCGAAGGATACGGAGTGTGGCGGATCTCATTTATGTGGAAGGGAATGCACATGTATGGACACCGTCAAAGACCCCACGGTGGATGAAACAAATAATAATAATGAAATCCGAGCCTAAAACTCCTTCCCTGGGGCTGGATAGGACCTGTGTATAATCATTATTTTAACACTTTTATGCTGCTGCTTCTCTCTCTGTCCAGAAACATAGATGCAATGGAGCTTGCCATACTCCTTAAAACAGCAGTCGAGAAAGACCAGTGTTAAGAGATCAGGCTAGAGAAGAGATTTAAATAATTCTGGGTAGGGGTGGGGTGTCATAAAAGCACAGAATTAAACAGGATAAGCCCAATAGCCATGTTTTAACCAGGCACCTAAAGCAATAAGATGCCTGGGTCCTGCATTGCAGGGGGTTGGACTAGATGACCCTTGGTCTAGATGACTCTACAATTCTATGATGGATCTTCTTTGGTGCCACCACAATAAAGGCCCAGCTCCTGGTGGCTACTCGTCTGGCTTTATCAAGTTGAGGGTTTGGGAAGAAACCCTCCAGTGATGATCCCGTGGGGTGGACCATACAGAAAAAGAAATCCAAAGTAGGACTAGACCTTTATTGGGACTGACCAAAATGTCACAAAGTGTGGCTTGCTTCCAGGTTCTCCAGAACTTTTTATCAGGCAATATATTACACCAAGCAGAGGGATGAGGAACAATTAAGCAAATATGAAAACTAGGCTAGAGCTGTAGCCATGAGGGCAGGTTGCAGGCTCTCTCTCACAAATGCATATACTGCCCAAAGTAGGGGGGGGGGAAGGGGAAACAGTTGCTTTGCCTCTGTGAAGCAGAAAAGCTGAGCAGTGCTAGTAAGGGGGCCATGTGTCTTGCTTGACAGAGCACAGTCCTCTGTTTGAAGGGCTTCCCAGTCCAAGTCCACATTCAAGAACCCTAAGGAAGGAGAGCAAGGGGAGTCTTGAAGTTCTAAATCAGGTATTAACACCTGGGCAGCAGACAGAGCAGGTCCCCTGGCCACAGTCTTCCCCGCTATGACGAGATGTGTTGCATTTCTATTCAAATTAAAGCCATTTTTTAAAAAATAAAAAATAGCCTGCTTTTATAGATATAAAGTAGCACAGGCAGATTTTATCGCTGCCTCTAGTGATGCATGGCCTTTATCTTGGAGATGGGTAAAAGTGGGCATCGTAATTGCAGCTCCTTAATTTTTCCCATATCCCTCCTATAGGGGCGAAGGGCTCCCCCACGCTGGAAGCCTTCCAGCAGCCGTCCATCAGGGATGCCCCAAGTCTGGATTTTCCCCTGCGCTGAGCAGGAGGGGTTGCTGGACAAGACGGACCATTCCAACCAATCTGGGGAAGAGATTTCAGAAAGCAAACAGGCCTTTAACTCAGCAGGTAAAATTAGGAGTAGAGACAGTGAGTGGAAATGGAAGACACTTGAGAAATCCGTTCCAAATAGATTTTTCGTTGTTGTCCTTTAGAGGGGAGGGGAAATTAATCATTGCAAGACTTTGGCCGGGGGCGAAATGCGGAATTCTCTCCCGGCTGATTGAAAGATTCTGTGACAGATCGTCAGATGCGATTTGCAGGCATAGAACAGCTTGATTCATCACAGGGGTCTCTTTAGGCTTTCTGATCTTATCCCTACCCCCAACCCCCATTGATGCATGTTGACATATATATACCAGCATGAGGCCAACTGTTTACAGCCAGTGTAATGTCTACCCTTTAGTGCCCTGGTCTCAGTTATTAACATGTGTATGTATGAACATCAGAGAGCCCAGGGTTGCCATAAGTCCTCTTTTCTTCCAGGATACATCCTCTTTTTCATGGGTATGTAAAACGAGAGTCGTCATAGAGCTCCATAGTTAAAAGTAGAAGTAAGTGAATGTGTCATCTTTGTTGAGCTTCAAAATATGGCAACCCGGCCCGAAAGGCTCATCTGTTCAAATGCCCTGTTACCCAGAGCTGTCAGGTAGACGCCTCTAGGAAGCCCACCTAAGAACATAAAAAGAGTCCGCTGGATCAGGCCAAAGGCCCATCGGGTTCTGCTAGTGGTGCAGCAATTAAACTGCTAGCAAATTTGGAGAGCTAAGCTGATTCCAGAATGGTTTCAAATACGATGGGAGATTGCATGTTGAGATTCCTGCACGGGGTTGGATTAAATTACCCTTGGGTCCCTAACTTTATGATTCTATGATTCTAGCCTGTTGTGAGTCGAGTACCCGCCACCCACATAGGATTATAATAAGACACAAAGACACATTATTTTAGGTTAATGGGCAAAATTAGGCCACAACTTTATTGGTTACAGCATGTGAGTGGTATTGGCTTAGGCATTGGATAAACCAGCAATACCAGACTCCACCCCACTCAGCCAGGAGTCATATCATTGGTTAACAACCAATGGGAGGAGCTTGTTGATGCAAATACAACTGGAAGTTCCCCCATGACATCACCAGGGGTCGTGCCATGGCCCTAGCCACCAGCAGGGCATTGGACATGATCCACGACCACCAGATTCCTTTAATGGAATACCCAAAAGAGGACGGGTAGATGATGGCCCATACCCAATCCTCCAGCACAGCACACATATTCCAATGCCTAACCGCCAATACCAGAAAGTTGTGACGAATTGCTACGAGGTTGGCAGAAAAACCAAGAGGCTGGTGCCAATTTGCCAAATGGATAAAAAAAGTCCTACCAAGGCAACCAACCGAAGTCCATAGCAAGGTCAATACGCAAAGGAAACTGACCTAAAAGGGAGGGAGGGAGATCCGAAGAAACCAGGAACAGACTGAGAGCTGAGCGCTGCCGCGGCTGTTTAAATGCAGTAGAGTATAGCCATCCTGGCTGCTATAAGTACTAGTTCTCATAGCCATTAATAGGCCTCTCTGCCATGAATTTGTCCTATCCTGCCATCCGAGCTAACAGCTGGTGCTGCCTCATGTGTAAGTGAGTTCCATAGTTTCACTAGTTGTGGCTGAGTTGCAATCCCAAAGATCTGGAAGGCACCAGGTTGCAGAAGGCTGTTCCAAAGCATTCACCTGGGTTGCTCAAGTTACACATTTAAAAGTGAGGGTCAGCTGGAGTATCAGGAGAAGCAGGGGAAAAAAGGACAACCTTCCAGTTCTATGAATGGGAAAGGAATGTTCCAGGAGTCATGGCAGACCGATAGCCATGCCAAGAAGGAGTTAGCACTTCTTTAAAAAATAACAAAAACTGGACCTTTCTCATGTGTCTATAATGGTGGCCTGCTAGCCAAAAGGGTTAGAAATATAAATCCATACAAATCACTTCTTTTATTACTACATGGAAAAATGGCTCACCCACCTGAAAAGAACTGCATTGCTCTAGACCAAGAATAATTCCCTCCCTCCCTGCCGAAGTCATCAAAGTGTGATGTCTATAAATGGCTAAAAATAGTGTGTGGCTTCAAAACTTGGAAACGGCACCGTTATAAATGCCAGATGCATTTTGACTTTCATCCTTCTTTGGGGGCTAAGTAACCAAAAGATGGAAATGGATCCCATACACTCTTTTGGGGTCAATCAGATATTTATGGTTTGTAGCCAATGGCATTACGGTGTAACACGCAAACGAAAGCAGGACAATCCAAGATGAAGTTAAATATATGTGAATTTTCGGGAACGCAAGTTGTCAAAAATTACAAAGGCTAAAGTTCCCAGAATTGTTTAATTTTTTTGAAAAAAGTCCCTTGGCAGACAGCACTGCTTCGGATCCAAAAAGTAGCTTGTAACTTTCTCGATGTAAAGATTTTAATATATACATATATAGAGAGAGCAGCCTGACATGAAGCCTCTCCTGGAATCGAGGTTATGACTGTCAACTTTTCAACTAGCCTGGGTAGCTATCTGTGGTCAGTAGCAATGGTTTGAACGTGAGCAACCCGCAACTGATCAAACTTATTTCTATGGGATGAAAAATTTCATACAATCCTGGAAGCACGGGGTGGGAAAGGACCTCACAGGGCATCTAGTCAAGCCCATACCCAACCCTGTTGTTTCAGAAATGCCATTGCTACAGCCCCCTTGATAGGTGGCCATCCAAAAAACTCAAAGCTCATGAAGCAGGGCAGGACTTTGGGTCCAGGGTCCCACACAGTAGAATGAGGAGGTGGGCCTTCAATGCAGCAGGACTGGCTTGCCACAATTTGAAGTATGTGAAATAATACGCATGGCCATCTAAAGTTTAGATTCTTAAGGACAGGCCCCATGAGATCCCCCTGGGGCCTCTATAATATCATTAAGTCCTGGGTCTACAACAGCAGTTGCCAACATGGTCTTTTGTGTGTGTTATGACACCCTTGAGGCAACCCGCTCTGAGCCCACCACGCCCTTGGACATGAAGTAGTGAGAGTGTTGACCGTTTCCCCCCTTGAAAAGTGCCTAGAACCAAAGGAGGAAGTTGTAAATGTGACACTCTTTCACACTTCTTCTTTCAGTTCGATGTGCTTTTCAAGGCTCACATTGACTCTTGCACATCAACCTTCTGTCCAGATCCCTTGCAGACCCACCAAATTTCCTGGGGGCAGGGGAAAGGACAGCTCATTTGGTTTTGCATGAGATAGAGGCAGCCAGTTTGGGTTCCGTGCTCCCCCCCAAAAAAGCACTTTTCGGGGGGGGAGAGATTGCAGTGTGGGTCATGTGACTCTCCCAGGAACATGTGCTGGAAGACGCACACCCCAGTTTTATACCTGAAAAATCTGAGTTGTATACCCATGGAGAAGCAAAGTGTGTACACATTGGTGCATTTGTTCCTCATGCCTCTCTTGGAGTTCAGGCTGATCACAGGGAGGAGTGTAGGAATGATCGCTGGGTGTGAAGCACACTTCCGCCCACAGACAGGCCTCAGCTATCTGCACGTGTGACCTTGGGGTGCGGAGCACACTCCCCCCCACAGATAAAGCCACAGCTGTCTGAACATCTTGCCCTCTATCTAGCCTTTGCTCTCTTAGTGGTCTGCCGTGGCCTGTCTGTGGCCTTTGTCTCCTTTGTCATACATTGTGCAAGGGGAAAATGACACGGTGGAAACAGGTGCCAAAATAACCTTGTACCACCCCTCGATATCAGGATTGGAAGATGTGTAAAGGTCACAGTCCAAGATGTATCTGTCTGGTTTTGCATATTGTGCCAATAAAAGGAGCTTCTGCAGAGCTAGCTGGCAGCTTGCTTGTGCACAGCTCACCTGCATTACCGACTCCTGCCTCATGTCCTTCATTTCAGAGGAGGGAGACAAGTGGCCAGACCGGGGAGTGTCTATAAAGTTCACTCAACAATACAGATGTAGCCATGGCCCTCAAAAGGTTGGCGGCCCCTGCTCTAAAATTGCCCGACTGCACCCCTGATGAAGTACAGTCCACCTGCATGTCACACGTATACAGAGGCGGGTTTTAGACTCAAATTTGGATCCTGCTATTCTGCAAAGAAAGCTATGTTCAAGGAGGTTCCCAATACAGAAGAATAACATTGCACAAAACAAGAAACATTTCAAGAAGCTATCCAAAACAATACATTTCAAACACAGTGTCAACATTTCAATAATGTCTCTCAAGTACGATTCATTAAAAAAAATCAACTAAATCTCTGTATAGATATTAAACACCAACTTTTCAAAAGCACTCCCAGAAACACATCACTGATAGGAGTTGTCAAGAACCCAACAAACCAGTCTTACACCCAAGTAACCTCCTCTCCACTGATTCCCTGGGTTTCTTCTGCACACCATGCTCCACTCTTTATCCCAGAGGCGTTCTCAGAATATAAACTCATTCACTTTCCTTTTCTAGGACTGAACAGGATGGGAAAAATGGGGGGGGGGGGAGTTTGCAACCACAGTGTGAAGACAGAGTTGGGATGGGGGAAAGTGACCCTTGTCCCCTTCCCATATTCTGAGTGGCCATTGATAGTAGAGGAGCAGGTGTGGCCAAAAATGCTGGCAACCAGGGGCAGTCCAATACATGTTGTTTCCCAAGGCTAGGGGTACGGAAGAAATTCAAGACAGTACACATTTAAAGCCAAATGTATCAAATTCTCATTTTCAGAAACAGTATGAGAACCAAAACACAGCCATTCTTTGAAATTTGCATGTATCCAAATTTCGGGCTGTGGTTTTCCAACCTAAGAGGGTTCACAAGCATGCATATATTGGGGGAAAGTGTGCATAAAAATGAACAACAGCAACAATAACATACAACAGGTAAACGGCTTGCAGAAATGTGTTCATTACTCAAAACTGCAGGCAAAATTGCTCACAGATCACTTGCTGTTACCACTTCTATCCAGCAGCTGCCGCCTGAAGCAGCTGCCTCACTCTCCCTAATGGTAGGGCTGGCCCTGCTGGCGACCCCAGTCCAAAAACTGTATGGCCATTTGGGTGATCATGTGACTCTCCCTCTGCCCAACAGCGGTCAGCTGGTTACCAATATGCAGGCTGGCCGCATCACAGAAAGCCGCCGGTTTTTGTCCCGCCGCAAGCTTTGTGCTTTTCAGCAGTGAAGGAGGTGTAGGTGGAATGTGGCCTGTTCGCTCATCCTGCATCAGGAGGCATGTTTGTATAGTCTCTTGGCTAAGAGGCGTTTGCTTGGGGTGACTAATCTCTCCATCGGCAGCTCTCTGGGAGGGGAGAAGGGGGTAAAAGTGCCTTTAAATGTAGGCGCCTGGGGACTGTTTGTACTTCTAAGCACTTCAGCCAACAGCCGGCTACAGGGAGCTGGCACAGGGAGCCCTGGAGGATTCTGGGTAGAAGCCACCCCTCTCCCCTGCCCACCCCACCCTGGGCTTGGCCCAATTCCTTCACAACCCACCTCCCACCGCTAGTCCCCCCCCCCCAACTGCACAGTGCAATACGTGGCCTCCAATATTTGCAAACACGGAGAAATCCCTCTTTGAGGCGGTCACTGGCCCAGCTGCCGGCTTTGTAGCTGTGCCTGCTCATTTGGGGCTAATTACCATTCACAGGGTGGGATTCTTTCCTGCTCCTTTTCTGAATCAGTGAGAAATGCCAAGAGGGCCCTTTCTGCCTACGAACTCATGCATTCATTCATTCTTCCCCCTCGACGCGACGCTAATCATCTCTCGGGGAAAAGACAAAGATCTAGGCTGGGTCACTACAGACAGAGGGTCTGAAAAGCGGCAGGGAGAGAAGGAGGGGGATGCGGGGGGGGGGAGAAATCACGCTCTGACATCACCCAGGTCTGCAAACATACATGTATTCATGCATGCACATGCCCCTGTTTCTTTCTCCCCTCAATGAGAGCCTCGTTTTGTTTTGCAACTCAGGGTTTCGCTCCTTCCTCGCGTCTCTAGAGAAGCGGTTCCCAAACCTTCTCAGGCCGCTGTGTGCTTGGTTCCATGAATTTATCCCCAGTTCCCCTTCCCTATAAAAAAAATTAATTCAGAATAGCGCTTTGCACCACCCACTAAGGAAGATAGAATTCAAAAGAAAATTCAAAACAAACACAGTAAAATTCAACACAGAAACAATTAATTGCACATTTATACAAAATCCAGTTGAAACTATTTCACAGAATCATAGAATTGTGGAGTTGAAGGGACCACGGGGGTCATCTAGTCCAACCCCCTTTAAAGCAGGAATCGCAACTGACGCTTCCATGACAGACTGCCATCCAACCTCTGCTTAAAAACCTCCAAGGAAGGGTCCATCACCTCCCGAGGGAGTCCGTTCCACTGTGGTTTGATTAATTCAACCAAACTGACAAACCTGATCCAGTAATACCAGTTTTTCAAAGCCTGATGGTCATTTATACCTCCAGCACCCCCTACTGCCCCATTGCCTCTTAGCATCTCCCTAAGTAATCCCACTGTGTCCCCCCATGGATGGAACCACACATTTTGGGAAGCACTGCTGTAGAATATACTGCTGTGCTCACTCCGACCTCTGAGCACCAAGGGACTCCCAGGGTCCCTGTGCTTTCCAAGGGTTCAGTTTCCTTGGCATTAAGGTCGATGGAGACCGGGGTGTCTTTAGGGTGTCTTTAAAAGCTCCCCAGGAGGAGGAAGGAGAAGAAGAGGGACGCAGCAGCCATGCCAATGGCAGGTGAGAGAGCAACGCCTCTCCGTGCAGGGCTGGACTCTGGGGAGGAGAAAGCAGCCAGGGTGCAGGCAGCAGCAGCGGCCGGCTTTGAATGTCAGCTTGATCAAAATTACTTATTATTTCATAACAGGTAGATAGTTAAGAGCTTAGGCAGCTTCAGTGGTGGGCACCTGGCGCCCCCCAGAATTCAGTGCCTGGGTGCCCCACACCCCTTGCACCCCCGAGTAAAGATGGCCCTGAAGGCACATTTCCAATGCTCAACAGTATATTGCAGGGGCACTGTGTTTTCCTACTTGTATCTTTAGCCTCGCCTTCCCCAACCTGCTGGGGACTACAACTCCCATCAACCCCAGGCCCAAACAGCCAGCTGGTGTTCATGCCCATCACACAATTTTCTGCTTGAAGTTTAAACACCAGCTTATCACCACTTTCCCCTTGTTTTATGTGGGGTAGGGAGGAGAGAATGGTATGTTGCACCATCATAACTGAAGTGAGTCTCTAGCAAGCTGTGCTTAACTTGCTTACCCCTGCAAAGAGTATTTTTTTTACAAAAACTTTAGAAGAGAACTCATCTGCAGTCTCTTCAATAGCCTTCATCCCATAATGCCCGTCTTTTATGGTCTCGCACAAAACATCTGGCTCAGTGCGCATCCTGGCTTTGACTTTTCAGTTACCTTGCAAACATGGAGCTAATCCAGTTTGCAGTCTGTTCTGAATTTTCAATAGATTCCAGCCCTCCCATAATATCAAAACCATCGTTTGCTCCGTCTGGTGATGGGAAATGGATTTTTCTTAATGGAGATTTGCTGGAGTCCCTGAGCGGTCTGTTGCAAAGTTATATTGTCATTCCCAGGCACTCTTATCTGTCAGAAGAGGCCTAAAGACTCTACTTATATGCTGACGGTGTGGTTCTCCCCTATAGCTTCACATTTAAGCAGTTTGATGTGGGGTTGGGGTTTTTTTTTTTGAGGAAAAAAAACACTGAAGGTATTTCAACCAAATGGTGCATCTGTCATGATATTCAATACTTATTTTAAATAAAGTGAAAATACCTGCTTGTCACAAGGCCAAGAACATAGAATCATAGAATTTTAGAATTGGAAGGGACCCCCGAAGGTCATCGAGTCCAACCCTCTGCAACGGAGGAATCTCAACTAAAGCATCCATGACAGACAGACATCCAACCTCTGCTTAAAAACCTCCAAGGAACGAGAATCTATCAAATTCCAAGAGTGACTGTTCCACTGCTGAACAGCTCTAATTGTCAGAAAGTTCTACTTGATGTTTGGTCGGAATCTCCTTTCTTGTAACTTGAAGCCATTGCTTTGAGTCCTTACCCTCCAAAGCAGGAGCAAACAAGTTTGTTCTCTCTTCCCTGTGATTGCCCTTGAGATATTGGAAGATGGTTATCCTATCTCCTCTCAGTCTCCTCTTTCCCAGGCTAAACATTCCCAGCTCCTTCAACCATTCCTCATAAGGCTTGGTATTCAGACCCTTGATCAACTTGGTTGCCCTCCTCTGCCCATGTTCCAGCCTGTCAATATCCTTCTTTAAATCGTGGTACCCAGAATTGGACACAGCATTCCAGGTGTGGTCTGACCAAGGCAGAATAGAATGGTACTATTACTTCCCTTGATCTGAGGACTATACTTCTGTTGACATAGTTAGTCTTGCATTTCAAGCAAGCAGGGCAGTGCCCCAATCCTTAGCTATGCTATTACACACCAGAATGGGGTTACTGCCTCCTAAAATCTGCTACCAGGCATGAGCATCTCCTTTGGTCCCACCCATTGTCTCCAGGATTTGGGGCCCTATCCTTTTTCATTCAGCATTCAGGATGATTTGCGCTCGTGATGTTAACGGGGCAGTTACATGCAATCCTGCTTTCACTACCATTTGTGCCTGTTTCGTTTCCAATGGGAGGGTGCCCCTTAGCTTCCTGCTGAGATCCCAAAACTTTTCATTCCACAAATGTGCAAGTGACTCTCCAGATGTCAATAATGTGGTAACCTTGGGGAAGCATGACAGAGCAAATAGCAAAGCAGAATGCAAAGCCAACCTAGCAGTTTGAAAGCACCTCAAAGTGCAAGTAGATAAATAGGTACTGCTCCAGCGGGAAGGTAAACGGCGCTTCCATGCGCTGTTCTGGTTTCGCCAGAAGCAGCTTAGTCATGCTGGCCACATGACCCGGAAGCTGTACGCCGGCTCCCTCGGCCAATAAAGCGAGATGAGCGCCACAACCCCAGAGTCGGTCACGACTGGACCTGATGGTCAGGGGTCCCTTTACCTTTTATGAAGGAAAGAGCAATGGGACCCTTCTTTGCAGCTTTGTCTAAACCTCCTGCTTTTAAGCATAGGTCTTTTGTGATGAATTCTTGTGGAAGGCTTTGGCGGCTGGTGGGAGGAGATGGAGTTTGAATTCTACAGTGTTAAAATATGATTTGGATTGCTGGCCTAACCCTGGAGTGCATCAGGTCCACTTGTGCCCTTGCTTCTCTGCCCCTCTATGATACCCGCTCCATCGCCACATTTGTAAATTGGGGGATTACTGCAAAGGCACCACACATTTCTAGCATGCTTCTCGCCAGAGGTTGCACACTGAAGACACCCTTCCCATTCCCAGGATGGGGGTCATGGTCGGGGATGAGGGCACACATAATGATACAGACCTTTCTTTTAAAGCCAGTGTTTGTTATTTTAAAACCAAGCAGCCCTTTGAAAATGGATTTTGTCATTTAGCACTTGAGGCCTGCTTCACCAAGATCTGAGCAGCTCCTTGGCTTGTGTTCTCCGCTCGCTGGGCACCAGCCTGTCAGAAAGCGAGACTCCAGCTCCCCGCTTTGTACTCCCGGCTCCTTGCTCTGCAGGCTGGCTCTTTTCTCCGTGCCGGGGTCACGTAAGCTCGAAGCTGCAATTTGCTGATTGCTCCGGCTCACAACAAAGGGGAAAAATCATCTTCCCACAGCTGCTGCCCTTTGGCCCCTTTCTTCTCTGTATCAGCCTAATTGTTTATGAGCAATTCACACGAACGTCCCTCTTTGCCGTCTTCTTGTCCTGATCACGGGGCAAAGCAGCTCCTCCAGACTGCAGCTAAGGCTACAGAGAAGCTCTCCTCAATGAAATACTCTCCGACATTTCTCCGACGAAAAGAGGGACATCCCAAAGAAATGCAGGACATTCCAGGGTCAAATCAGGAACTGGGATGGCTTCTGTAAATCTGGGACTGTCCCTGGAAAATAGGGACACTTGGAGGGTCTGCAATGGCTATTTGCATCTGGAGAGAATCCACATCTAGTATATGCTCTAATTAGGGGTGTCAGACCCCCAGAGCTGACCTGGTCTCCATGTTTGCTTGCCCAACCCCCAGGTGGCAGGGGGAGGACTTGACTCTCCAGGTGCGCAAGAGCTCTTTCCCTATCCAGGTTCCCTAAGCAGGTGAGGATGCCCTCAATTCAGCAGGACCTAGGGACATCCCCTTTGGCGAAGGTTTCTATCTTAGAATCAGAGACTTGTAGAGTTGGAAGGGACCACAAGGCTTGTCTAATCCAACCCCTGCAATGCAGGACTCTTTTGCCCAGCATGGGGCTCGAACCCACGACCCTGAGATTAAGAGTCTCATGCTCTACCAACTGAGCTACACTTGATGTGGAGGGGACCCCAAGGGTCAAGTAGTCCAACCCCTTGAAATGCAGAAATCACAGCTAAGGAATCCCCCTGACAGACGGCCTTCCAACATTTCCTTAAGAACCGCCAATGAAGGAGAACCCACCACCTCCTGAGGGAGTCAGTTTCACTGTCAAGCAGCTCTTTCCCTCAGGAGATTCATCTTGATGTGGAGTCAGAATCTCCTTTCTTGTAAGGTGATCTATACATAAATTAATTAAAGTACAGTGGTACCTTTGGAGGCAAATGGAATCTGTTCCGGAGCCCCGTTCACATCCTAAGCAGAATGTAACCCATGTCTGCGCATGCACGGGTCATGATTTGCCGCTTCTGTGCATGCGCGTGATGTCATTTTGGGCATCTGCACATGTGGCGAAACCCAGAAGTAACCCATTCCTTTACTTCCAGGTCGCAGCAGGATGCAACCTGAAAAGATTTAACCCAAAGTGACTTTAACCCGAGGTATGACTGTAGTTAAAAGCAGCTGAACCCCCCCCCAAAAAAACCCAAATATATCTTAAGCAGGACTAACCCCAACAAGTGGAAATGTGTGGTAAAGACCCATTTTGCCATCTATTGGAACAAAAATCCCTTCCATTGTTTCCAGAAAGTGGGCATCTGTCGTATCTCAACAGGAATGCTATTCCACAGACCACAGACTAGGAGCGGCCACACTAAAAGCCCTGCCCTGAGCAGGCTTCTGAGATCTTTGGAATTTGCAGAACGGACTCTTCCGCAGACTACAGCAATCTACTGGCTTTATTACTAGACAAGACTTTCCCTCAAGTAACAGAGGACCATGCCTGGGAGCTCAGGAGCAACAGCTGGGGACAGGGGCTACCAGTGCTGCATCCCCAGCATCTGCCGCCTGAGGCAACCATGTCCCTCTGCCTCATGGTAGGGGCGGTACTGTGCTTGTTGAACAGCCAGCTTCTTCCAAATCTGAAAGATTTTTGAGCTGGTGCACTTTTCTCAACAACCTTTGTTTTATAGAATAAATGCACAGGTGTTACTGATTTATTTGGTGATGGAAAATGATGTCCCTCTTTCCCCCTTTTGGGAGAGTGATTACAAGGCTGTTGCATTTCCCCACTGCTTCAAACGTAATATTTGGTCGCTGGGTGAATAAAGTCCTTCCTCTAGTTAAATCCTGCTCATAATTGTTATGGTTTGCTCGTATATTGGAAGCTCTGTCAATAAAAATCAAGAAAACTTTCTATGGGTGCAATTTGCCTGTAGCTGTGAGTTCCTTCTTCTTCTTGCGAATTCTATTTCATAAGAAATTGAATGGAATAAAGGCATCATTTGGCAGAGACAAAATTGTCTGTCTGGACATTTAGTCCTGCCCTGAGTTTCAAAGGAGAAAACAGACTGTTTAAGGAGAAAAGGGCTTCTGGAGCAAAGCGCAGCAGCCAACAAGCTTTGAAGAAAAGAAAAGAAAAAGAACTAATAAGGCCAAGTTGCTTCATACATACATTTTGATATTTTTATCAGTCATGCCCACTCTAGAAACTGGGAACCCTATGGGAGATAATGGCAGGAATAGCAATTGTGCCTGAATAGAGATGGATGACTTTGCCTATTTTCTTCCTCTCAGTTTCTTTTTCTTTTCCCCAGTCTTAAATCTGATTCAGGGCATTTTCTTCTTCTTCTTCTTCTTCTTCTTCTTCTTCTTCTTCTTCTTCTTCTTCTTCTTCTTCTTCTTCTTCTTCTT
>JAXCMG010000046.1:4900578-4947598 GCA_034642415.1 Podarcis siculus | reverse complement strand
TTCTTCTTCTTCTTCTTCTTCTTCTTCTTCTTCTTCTTCTTCTTCTTGTTAACCCACCATTTACCTTAAGCTCCTGGGGCAGGTTACATACTGTTTATGACAATTTACAGTCACAGAAATTAGGTGCGTCCGCAAAACAGACACCTCCAGGGTCAAAAGCCAGGGTGAAGAGGTGGGTTTTCAGCTGTACAATGAAGGGGCCAGGCACACCTCTGTGGGGAGGTTAGGGGCCACCACAGAAAATGCCCTCTCCACAAAGCTTCTAAGGGCAAAGGAACTACCAAGAGGGCCCCCTCAATACAACACATTTTGCCTAATACAACACATTTTGTGTATGTTATTTTCACTGTATGGATGGGTGTCTATGCACACTCTCCCCTCAAATATGAGATACGGGCATTGTATGAAAGGCAGTGTGGAGCAGTGGCTAGGCTGCTAGACTAGGACCTGGGAGACCAGGGTTCAAATTCCCATTCAGCCATGAAGCCCACTGGTCGACTTTAAGCCAGTCAGTGTTGCTCTCAGCGTTACAGATTTGTTGTGAGGATAAAATGGAAATGGGTGAGTGGTGTGTTTATGCCACCTTGAGATCTTTGGAGAAAAGGTGGGACAGAATAATAATTAAATAAGACATAAAACAACCATATGCGTTTTTGAACACCTTTGGAGGGGTTTGGGAACAGCACCGCAAAACTGGGAGAGGCGTGCTATTTCAGAGAATAACTGCATTTCAGCTTATGTATTGCTTCAGAAAGCAAATAACTCAGTCAGCAGAGCATGAGACTCTTAATCTCAGGGTTGTGGGTTTGAGCCCCACGTTGGGCAAAAAGATTCCTGCATCGCAGGAGGTTGGATTTGATGACTCCCAGGGTTCCTTCTAACTCTATAGTTCTATGATACTATGAAAGTGTGAATTAGGCAGGCTCGTAGAAAATGCAAACAGAACCACATTTCTTCTCCATCCCTTACTGCCTTAGTGACCTCTGTTTCCACCCCATATATAAGCAATTGGAGCAAAGTGACTAGATGAGCATAATTATGTTGTACTCACATTAACACACCTTTCATCACCTGAAAATGAGGACACCCCCCCTACCGCCTTGTTTACTCATTCCACCTCCTGGTGTGTTCTCACGCTGCCTGAAGCCACAACTACACATCACAGAAGGCTCTGCTTGGCCTGATGTTTTCATTTATTCTCACAGCCGTGTGTCCTGCACTCATTTTAAAGCAAAGTGTCTCTGAGGTACACATATAACAGACGGGTGGGAAAGTCACACAATTCTCCCATGTAACCCGACATTTCCAAAATGCATCTTTTTCTCCCACACACACCCAGCATGTGAAATAACAAACCATCCACTTCACAGAACCTGAATGTCAATGTGTCTGCTTTTGCAAGCATGCCTAAGCATTCATTAGAGAAAACATCCTCCCCCTGTCCCACAAATTTCAGAGATGCAGAGTTTTGGGCTCCTCCGACTGGCTGAGACACTCCTGGTTCTTCCCCCTCTCCAAAGGACTGTCCCTGGGGCCTTCTTTCTAAATCACAGTTTGGGGGATGTTTTTCAACCTCTGGGAAGACAGGCTAGCAGTGGGCGGGGCCTGAGGCAAAAGTGGGCGGGGGCAAAGGCAAAGGGTTTGGGTTAAAACATGGGTAGGCAAACTAAGACCCGGGGGCCAGATCTGGGTTAATCGCCTTCTAAATCTGGCCCACGGACGATCTGGGAATCACTGTGTTTTTACATGAGTAGAATGTGTCCTTTTATTTAAAATACATTTCTGGGTTATTTGTGGGGCCTGCCTGGTGTTTTTTACATGACTAGAATGTGTGCTTTTATTTAAAATGCACCTCTGGGTTATTTGTGGGGCATAGGAATTTATTAATTTCCCCCCAAAAAATATAGTCCAGCCCCCCACAAGGTCTGAGGGACAGTCCCCTCCTGAAAAAGTTTGCTGACCCCTGGGTTAGAACAATGGTTGTAGCTGTTACCTCTTACTGTTATTATGATGATTATTTTACTATGGCGCTGCCTCTCATTATGTTTATTATTATTATGCTTGTATCATTGATGTTCTCTAGTGTGTTTTAATGTTGTACACTGCCATGGGATCTTTTGATAAAGGGCAGTATATAAATTGAATAAATAATAATAATACAGTGGTACCTCGGGATGCGAACAGGATCTGTTCTGGAGCCCCGTTCGCATCCTGAACGGAACGTAAGACGTGACGGCGCATCTGCGCATGCGTGGGTCGCGTTTCGCCGCTTCTGCTCATGCGCGTGATGTCATTTTGAGCGTCTGTGCATGAGCGAGCAGTGAAACCCGGAAGTAACTCACTCCGTTACTTCCGGGTTGCCGTGGAGAGCAACCCAAAGTTGCTCAACCTGACCTGAAGCACATTCAACTCGAGGTATGACTGTAATACCTTTGTAAGCCCAGGTACCCTAAAGCCAAATGTTTATGCATACATGTCTCCACCCTTGGTCCATGCAAGGAAGAGACACCATCACACTTCAAGGACACATTGCAGCCAGACAGAGGCTCTCAGGGGAGGCGTGGCCTGGGAGGAGGGGGTGTGGCCTGGGAAGAGGCTTGTCCTAGGGAGCATTCCAATGGCTTAGAAGAGAGGCCTGGGAGGTGCATTCAACACCTGGGTCTGTGGCTCCCCACCCCTGTTCTGCACATTAAGCAGTGAACTACAGTTCCAGTTCCTATGTCCCACCCCAGGAGAAAACCTTAAAAGGCAACTCATTCTAGCAACCGTTTTGCAAGGCACTCCTCAGGATCTCACCGAATGGCAAGGACAAAAGTGGGATTGTGACAGATATGCCAAAACAAGGACTTTCCCTAGTAAATGGGGACAGTTGGCACATATAGGATACACCCCTTGATGTCCTCCTCATTTAGACCCCTTGGTGATCATGCAGATGGCTGGATTGTCCATAATTTCCCAGTTATGGAGGTGGCAAATAGGGACAGTTGACTCAGTTCACACTTAAAGGAGAATCTACCTGACTCTCACTACTGAAGCACAGTCTAACTTTCAAATTCGCACAGTTCTGAATTTTGCAGGGCAGGTCTCCGGCCAGGTAGGAAGTACAAAAATGCATTTGTTAGTGAACGTAACATGGAGTAATGCATTCTGTTAGGGATCATTCCTTTGCAGAAAAGTGTATATTGGGTGAAAATTGTGTACAAATAGGAGAAATTTGCAATAAAATGCTGGCACATTTATTTATTTTTTAAAGCAAGCTGATGTGGAAATGTACAAAACTGAATTTAAGATTAAAAAAATGAGAAACTGAGAGTAAACAAAAAGAGCAGGCAAACTTAGCTGTGCCAGGTTTAAAATCAGTCTCCTGTCTGAGGATTTAGGATGATTAGAAGAGGCAAAGGAACAGGAAGTCCTCAACAAGGACTGCGGCCACGAAAGGAGGCTCCATCCCAATACAATTTGATTTGTTCCTCCAGCATCAAATTTGCACAGTCAGTTGTGTGGAGAACAAAGCCAGCCAAACCTTAGAACTTGCACCTTAGAATTTGCACATGCAGCTTTTAAAAGCTGGCATTGGACTTTTAGGGTAGTGTGCTTCATCGCTCCAAGGTTTTTTCTTAACTCTTTGATTCCAAGTGGGGTGCTGCAAGCTTTTGGGTACAGAACTTGGGAGGGACCCTTGGAGGCAGAGAGGAGGATGCAACTGAGATGTTGGTTAAGAACTCTGCAATGGTGTTGGAGCTGGTCCTCAAGTTGATTCTGCAGCAACACTGATAGATGTTGCTTTCCCCCTGGTGGTGCTGGAGAATATCAGAAGAACTGGGCACACAGCTAGCCTTCTTTAGTTTAATAATGCCCTTGTTTTCTTCTCATGGCTGGTCTTTGGAACTCACTGCTACAGGATGCGAGCAGTGGCCAAGGCAGTGGTTAGGACTGGAAGGAACCAAGGTGTATGGTGTAGAAAGAAGGGTAGGTAAGCTGTGAGGTGCTTCTGGAAAAAGGCCTGGAGCTTCCAAGAACCGGCTTCCTTCTATTGCAGCTGAATCCAATCTTTGTTTGTGGCCTAATCCCCCCGTCTCTTGTTGCAAGGGTCGGAGGAGGGGTGAGGAGTATTTGGGGCGGGGGGGGCCTTGTTCGCTTAGGGGCAGGAGAGCGTGGGGTTGCTCTTTTCTCGCACCTTTTCTGCTGAGTAAATCCCCTCCCGGGGGCTCCAGGAATGACCTTCCCCTCTGCGCGGCCACTAAGCCTTTTGTAATGGGATTTCATGGCAGAACTGGCAAATTAGGGGAGAAATGAATGTACTAAGCCCCTGATTTCCTTTCTGGCGGGGTCCCTCTCTCAGGCCCGAGGAGGGCTACGCGAGAGCTGCGCTGAACAAAGGAGGGAGCCCCCTCGCTTTTCATCTCTGGGATGGGTGTTGGGTGGGGGGAGGGAAAAACCCCAACAACAGCGGCGACAGCAATGTGAGGCTGATCTTAAGCACCAGAAAAGAGGGGAGAGAGAAGGGGAAGTGGTTTGAGGCGAAGGCGGCCTGTATTTCCATACAGTTCGACAACCTACAGCGCCAAATAGTCATCAGTTTAGAAAGTTACCTAAAGCAGTGGGAGGCAGATGCATAGAAGATTACAGAAGCATACTATTGGGGATACTAGACAGTGACATCGCAAAGAGAGCCTCAAGAGTATTTATGTATGTGACTTCAGCAGCAAGGATCCTATATGCACAGAAATGGAAGGGGGACAGAACACCCTCAAAGGTTGATGTAAGCCTTGGAATGCACAGAGATGGCACAAGTGATGGCACTGGTAAAAGATAAAAATTTAGAATGTTTTGAAGAAGACCGGAAACCCTTTCTAGTCTATATAAAAGATTAATTCCTATTTGTGAAGACCCATACCCTCCAACATTTCTCCACTGAAAATAAGGACATTATTATTATTATTATTATTATTATTATTATTATTATTATTATTTTATACCCTGCCCATCTGACTGGGTTGCCCCAGTCACTCTGGGAGGTGACCAGCACATGTAAAAACATAATAAAACATGAAACATTAAAAAAAAAACCCTTCCCTATACAGGTCTGCAGGTGTCTTATAAAGGTTAATTGTTATTTATCTCCGTGGCTCAGGGGGCCCCATGACTCCATACCCTCCAATATTTCTCTGACGGAAACAGGGACGTCCTAAGGAAAAGCAGGGCATCCAGGGCTCAAATCAGAAACCAGGATGGTTTCTGTAAATCCGGGACTGTCCCTGGAAAATAAGGAGCCTTGGAGGGTCTGGCAGTGTTGCCTGAAACCCTATCATTGGCAAGATTAAGGGCTGAATGTGCCCGTCAATGGGCATCCGGGCACAAAACGACAGCACCATCCTCATAAAGGGGGCTGGTGCGTGTGATTTTATCCCCAAGAAAACCAAGCCCTGATTAACGGTGTTTGTTCATCTTTTCCTCTACAACACACACAAGCCCCAGGAGTCGCCCACCATTGCCAAACCCTTGCCCAGCGAAGGGCAACCCAGGCCCGGCGAAGGAGCTGCAAGTCTCCCTGGCGCTGCCATGGCAACGCAGGGAGTGCAGGCCCAGAAAACACATCCTGGGAGGTTGTGACGAGAGGCCTGGTTTCCCAGCAGCAAATGTTTCTCCAACGTGCGAGGGCTTCATTAGCGCAAGCAAATAAAAGCCATAAATACTCATTAATTTGCCGGCTAATTGATGTCCTCCAAACCCCTGTTTACTCTGCAGCCCCATCGCTCCTGTTTAGGGCAGGAATCGCCTCGTTTCCTTTTACGACTTGGCTAATTAATCGTCCGCCGTTCACTTTTAGCGCACCGCATCTCTGTGGCAGGGCCGAATCTGGGCTCGGCCTCCCCAGGCGTTTGGAGGAGGCTGGCCTCGGCCCTGCCACATCGAGGCCTAATTGACAATTTCCCTCGGCTTCCCCCTATTAAGATTTGTCTTGCTATCCTGGCAGAGAGAGAGCAAGAGAGAAAGAGGCAGATTCAACTAGTCAGGAGACGCCTCATTGACACTTTGCAAGGCCCACTCTCTGAGACGGGACTAAGTGGGCCCTCTGTGGCTGCAGTTCCACTCAGAGGTTTCTCGCGGCTCGGCAGAAGATGCCTTCGTTTTTGCTTTGACAAACCCATCGTTTGCTGCACGAACCATGCAGTGCAACGTGTGCTGACCAACGCTCCCTCTGTCTCCCATCCACCATCACAACTCAAGAACCATCCCTTGAGGAGGAGATACTGAATTTTCAAAAGCATTCCACTGCCCCACTCCACACTTCGGCTGCTTTGACGCATAGTTTTCTTTCATTTATTCCGAAAGTTTATAGGCTGCTCGATCAAGAAAAAGTACTCTGAGAAGGTGCACAGATAGCACCCCCTCCAACATTTCTCCAATAAAAAGAGAGACTCCCTGTTATATACTGATGTTCTCACCCTGGGCCAGCAGGGGGATACTGTAGATAGTTATGCAAATGAAGGATCGAAAGTAATGTTCAGTGATTGGATAGTTTTTATGCAAATGAAGGATTGAAAAGTGACGTTCTGTGATTGGATAGTTTTAGAAAGTTGCAACAGTTACAATTGTTCTGGAGCTCTATATAAGCAGGTTGACTGAGCTCCTCAGTTAGTTCTGTTCCAGCTTACAAATAAAGAGCTGCTTTGGAAGAATCGCTGTGTCATCTGATATGTTCGCCCACAACTTAACACTCCCTATTCCACAAGAATAGTAGTAGTCATTTTATAATTTATACCCTCCCCATCTGACTGGGTTGCCCCGGCCATTCTCAGCAGTTTCGTACATATATAAAAACATAATAAAACATTAAACATTTTAAAACATCCCTTCAGATGTCCTCTCAAGGTTGTATAGTTACTTATCACCTTGGCTCGGGGGTCACATAACTCCATACCCTCCAACATTCCTCCAATTAAAATAGGGACATCGTACCATACCCTCCAACATTTCTCCCATGAAAATAGGGACATCCTAAGGAAAAGCGGGACATTCCAGGATCAAATCAGAAACCGGGATGGCTTCTGTAAATCCGGGACTGTCCCTGGAAAATAGGGACACTTGGAGGGTCTGAGACAGAGTCGCAGAGGAGGACACCATCAGACCAGGAAATGTTTACTGGAAAGTAAAAACACCCATGCCAGCTTTAGCCACCTCCCAGCTATCAGTTAAGCTCAAACCCCCCGAAGCTGCCGAAATTCTGAAGATACTCTTAAGTGCCCTGAGAATGAAGCTGGAAAAAGAAATGGAACAATTTTTCACGGTGGTAAAAAAGGGAAAAAAAAGTGTTTCATAAATTAGTGGATAAATTCTGCATTGGATCAGGCGACAAATCTTCCGTGCATGAAAGGTGGTGATGGAAATTATGGGACACACAACAGGGAGAACTGGGAGAGTGATATGTCGATGCCGCTGCAACTTCCCACTTTGTGGAGCCAGATTCGTTTTACTGAGGCCGCTCCACCCTTGACATATTTTCTGGCTAATGCCTGAAACAGGCTGCTGATAACAGCCCGATTCTGGCCTTCTGCTTATGTGTTCAGCGCATATGTAAGGAAGGCAAAGGGTCAAGTTGAATAGTCCCATGTTGTACCTGCTACTGAGCATTGTAATTATTAATTATCTGCCCTTCACCAGGGCAGGTGTCACAGGAGGTAAAGGTAAAGAGGTAGAGAGAGGTCAGCACAGAGATAAAGGCACAGGGATAGTCTAGGAAGCATGAGGTCCTATACTCCAGGCATAGGCAAACATCGGCCCTCCTGATGTTTGGGACTACAATTCCCATAATCCCTAGATAACAGAGCCAGTGGTCAGAGATGATGGGAATTGTAGCCCCAAACATCTGGAGGGCTGGAGTTTGCCTATGCCTGCCTTACTCTATCTGTCATAATCAAGATAAACCCCTTTCCACAATCTGAGTTGCACCCAAAAATCCAACAGTTCTGGGGGGGGTGCAGGGGGGACGGGACAAAAAAACACAGTGAGTGAGGACATAGCCACTTCATGCCCCCTCCATGCGTGCGGTGAGTGGAGGCCAGCCCCAGTGCAATTGGGGGGATTCCCGGCCACGTCACCCCCTGGCTGGCCAATAGGCTGGCTCTGGGGGCGTGGCCTGCCCTATTTAATGCAAGATGCGGCTGGGGATCTCCCTCTTTCCCCGCCTGCCAGCTGTTCCTGCTTTTCCCACCTTCCTACCTTATAAGGTTTTCATTCCTTGACCTTGCTATGGACCTTGGTTGGTCGCCGTTGAGGGGCCTGGTAGGAATTTTTCCACTTGGCAAATTGGCACCAGCCACTTGGTTTTCGCCTACCTCGTAGCAAATCGTCACAACTTTCTTGGTATTGGCGGTTAGGCATTGGTATTGTTCTGTAGATGGAAGAGGGGAGGAAGCGCCATCGCCTGCCCCGCATATTGAAGGGTAGTCCGGTAAAGGATCCTGGGGGGCGTGGCCCTGTCCGAAGCCTAAGGAGGTGAAGGCCTAAGGCACGCCCCCTATCAGTGACCCTGGGGGGGGTTCCTAGTTGATGTGCATCAGCAGGACTCCCCCTACAGGTGGTTAACCCTTCCCGGACTTCAAGCGGATGGGCTGAAGTCGGATATAGTGGGTTAGGACCAGTGCCTAAGCCAATACCGCTCATCACATGTAACCAATAAAGTTGTGGCCTTTTTTAGCTCATTAACCTTAATAATTGTGTCATTATTTCCAGCTTGGGGGGGGCAGGAAGGCGCCACACAACCCTGCCCCCTCTCTGACTGTGGAAATGTGGCTTGAAGCGCAGCAGGTTGAAATAACCTCACTGCATTTTAAGTGGCTCGTGGGAACATAATTAGAGTCCAACAACATCTGCAAAACCACAGGTTCCCCAACTTTATTCTGTGCCTGGGAGCGGGGACTGGTGCAGTAAGGGCTACCCATTTTCTACTCTGGCTGTGTCATCAGCTCTGGCTCCCAGGAGGTATCAAGTCCCTAACCTTCCATACACAGTTTGTCTCCAGCTACCTGACCCACTGGCTTATTTATCTACGTCCAATGGAGCGGTAAATTTCCCGACAGCCGTTTCCTCTAATTCCGTAAAGGGCCCGTACAGCGTCGAGCTCCTTCCTTAGCCCCTAAGAATGATTTTTGCTACTCCTTTGCTCCCCTGAACTAATTATTTTAGCATCTCCCCTGCATGCAATTTATCTCTCTTGTTTGAAAGAGGCAGTTTAATTAAGATAAAAGCCTGGCCTTTTCTGCTCTGGGAATTGGCCTCCACTCTTACGGGGCACGTATCTGATGAATGGATGTAACATCAGGCTGACCCAGATCGAGAGAAGCTCCGGGCAGGCTGCGTCAGATAAATAGCAGTGGAAAGTTAAGGAAAATGGGATTTCGGGGCCTTCTATGGGGACTCAGCCCCACCTCTGCCCTAGAACGGGGACCCCCACCCACCCACCGTAATATTTCCATGCCAACAGACCCTCCAACATTTCTCCAATGAAAGTAGGGACATTCTGTTCCATAATAATAATTTTACTACTCTGAACGGCTTCCCAGACATAAAAAAATTAAGAAATATTAGACATTTAAAAACTGCCTTGACTCTGGGTTCAGATAATTCCATACCCTCCATCAGTTCTCCGGTGAAAAAGGGAAGTCATATGGAAAACCAAGACATTCCGGGATCAAATCAGAAACTGGGACAGCTTCTGTAAGCCCGGGACTGTCTCTGGAAAAAAGGGATACATGGAGGGTCTGTGACAAACATTAAGATTTCACAGCTTTCTTCAGCAGCTTATTCCACCACCAAGCTTCTCAGGGCTAGGCTGTGGGGTCACAACTCTTGCCTAGGATTGCCATATTCCCAACACTCGCAAAATTGTTGAGCTTTTTTGAAACCCACCAAAATTGGGGAAACTTTTTGGGGCATTGCCATACATCTTTTGGGGGCATTGCCCCAACAGTCAGCAAAATTCCCCCCATGCCATTTTTACACCCCAAAACCAGGACATGCCAGGAATTTTCCTGACATATGGCAAGTCTAACTCTTGCCCCTCCCCCCTCCCAGGCAGCCTCCTTTATTGCTAGCGTCCCTTCTCTCCCTCCCGATTGCTTGCCAATCAGTGGCTTTGTTTCAACACCCACTTCCCTCTTTCAAAAAAAAAGAGCATGATCTGCTTTTCGCCCCTTGGCAATTCGGCTCCAGGGACCACGCATCTGCTCCATAAGTCGCACAGACATTTCCCCTTACTTTTTAGGAAGAAAAAAGTGTGTCTTATGGAGTGAAAAATATGGTATGCCAAATCCTAAATAGGAAACTGGCTTTTAGGAAGAACAATGGATAGACAGAGAGAGCAAGAGCACTTTATTTATTACATTTATATCCCACCGTTTTCTCCACGGAGCTCAAGGTGCCTGTACATAGTTCTTCCCGCTCCTCACAACAACCCTGTGAGGTAGGCCAGGCAGAGAGGCAGTGACAGACCCAAGGTCAATGAGTGAGCTTCATGAGCAAGGGGGGATTTGAAGCCTGGCCGCCCAAGTCCTAGTCCAACACTCTAACCACTACCCTACCCTGGCTGTCATATGGCCACCTGTCGCAGCTGCTTTAGCTGAGATTCATGCATTGCAGGGGTTGGACTAGATGGCCCTTGGGGTCCCTCTACAATTCTATGATTCTGTATCAATGTACATAGTGTTTATACCCATAGACACCCACAGGGGAGACTCTTCTTCTCGTTTGTGTGAGAAATTAGTCTGCTCCCCTCCACACCACATTCAGTGTTTAGCTTTGCTGCAAATGCGCAGAGCTTATACCCCGAGCAAGTTTACGGGCTTGATTCTTCCTCGTCTCTGTTATTGCGAACGCAAACTTGTGTGTTTGCAAGTCAGATCAGAAGGTTGCCTTGGACTTGGCCAGAAGGACTGGGAACAAGAGGCTCCTTCCATCGCTCTGCACCACTTTGCCGAAAGTGCACGGTGCGCAGAGTTTTCATTACATAACGTTCCTAAATTGGGGTTACTTCCTAGTGGCAAAAAGTGTGCCTTGCCTCCCTTCCTCTTGTGAGCTTCTGCGTTAGATATCGAGTGTGGTGGGATGTGGAGGTATGATGGATATAATGGAGAGCAGGTCACACCTTGTCTCTACTGATCCGTAAAAGGGGAAGCTGTCTGGGAATCGATCTCGCTGCCTTCAGCAGTCAGGTGCCTGCCCTGAAAGTGTCGGTTGACCTCTGGAAGCTCAGCACAGCTCCCAGGCTGGGATCCATCTCAAGGCTCTCATGGGAGCATCCAGCACACTCTTTGCTTGCTCTCTTGCTTTGGCTGAGAAAGGAGCTTCCCTCCTGAAAGGTAACCTACAGCCTGCTCATCTCCCTGCCCGCCCCCTTATTTGATAGCTTCATGTACCTGCTTCAACAAGTACAGTTCCCAGAATTCCTTGTGGAGGGAGCCAAGTGCAGTTCTGTCCATTGGCCTTGCTAGCTAGGGCTGATGGGAGTTGTAGTCCACAGCACCTGGAGGCCACCCAGACAGGGAAGGCTAGTCTAAGCTCACCGTTCCCTCTATTTCCAGTGGCAGGTCTATGACTGCCATTGCTTATGTAGCCAAAATGGCACCATCCATTCCCAAGACGGGGGGAACAACTAGCTTGGGGGAACCTCAAGTCTTGCAGGGTTAGGAGGAAAATGAATCCCAAAGCATCCCAGTGAGGACTGAGCTTGCTCAGTGTGTGTGTGTGTGAGAGAGAGAGAGAGAGAGAGATTCATATAATGTAGTCTCAAAAAATGCTGGGTTGGGATGCAGAAATCTAAAAACTTTTTTTATTTTTTTAATATAATTTTTATTTAATTTTTCCTTAAACACATTATCCAACAATACATTGACCAGCATATAAACCTTTTTTGCTCTGCCGAGCT
Source organism: Podarcis siculus (assembly GCA_034642415.1). Classification (NCBI taxonomy): domain Eukaryota; kingdom Metazoa; phylum Chordata; class Lepidosauria; order Squamata; family Lacertidae; genus Podarcis; species Podarcis siculus. Next base: position 4,935,672 of record JAXCMG010000046.1, on the reverse strand, counting down.
TGCGACTTCCCTCCTTCCCTTCAACCGGTAAAGGTAAAGGGACCCCTGACCATTAGGGCCAGTCGTGGCTGACTCTGGGGTTGCGACACTCATCTCGCTTTATTGGCCGAGGGAGCCGGCATACAGCTTCTGGGTCATGTGGCGAGCATGACTAAGCCGCTTCTGGCGAACCAGAGCAGCGCACGGAAACGCCGTTTACCTTCCCGCCGGAGCGGTCCCTATTTATCTACTTGCACGTGCTTTCGAACTGCTAGGTTGGCAGGAGCTGGGACCGAGCAATGGGAACTCACCCCATCGCGGGGATTTGAACCGCTGACCTTCTGATTGGCAAGTCCTAGGCTCTGTGGTTTAACCCAAGGCGCCACCCGCATCCCTTCATTCAACCGGTAAGGTGAAGGTACCCCTGCCTGTACGGGCCAGTCGTGTCCGACTCTAGGGTTGTGCGCCCATCTCACTTAAGAGGCCGGGGGCCAGCACTGTCTGGAGACACTTACGGGTCATGTGGCCAGCGTGACCAAGCTGCTCTGGTGAGCCAGCACCAGCGCAGCACACAGAAACACCATTTACCTTCCTGCTATAAAGCGGTACCTATTTATCTACTTGCACTTAAGAGTGCTTTCGAACTGCTAGGTGGGCAGGAGCTGGGACCGAACGACGGGAGCTAACCCCGCCGTGGGGATTCGAACCACCGACCATACGATTGGCAAGTCCTAGGCGCTGAGGTTTTACCCACAGCGCCACCCACGTCCCTCCTTCAACCGGTATCCCATATCAAATCCAATCGCGCAGTCTAACTCTTTACAATATCTCTACGTTATAGGATTTACTTCAATCCTGCTAGTGTCTTCAAATTTTTTCAATTATCATTTAAATATACAATAAATTTACTCCAGTCTCTCTGGAATTTCTGCTCATCCTGGTCCCAGATCCTGCAGGTCAGTTTGGCCAACTCAGCAATCTTTGCCTGCCCCTCCGCAATAGTAGGAATTTCTTGTAGTTTCCATTTTTGGGCCAACAAAGTCCTCGTTGCAGCTGTGGCATATATGAATAGTCTTTGATCTGTCTTTATAATCTCATTTCCCATCAGGCTGAGCAAAAATGCTTCCGGCTTTTTGGGAAAAGTATATCTAAACATCTTCTTTAGTTCATTATAGATCGATTCCCAAAATGTTTTTACTTTGTCACATGTTCACCACATATCATAAAAGCCTCCATCTAAAAACTTTTTAAAAAGCAATTAAAAGCAGTACAAAGCACGGAATGATGATTGACTGATGTGGGGCAGAGGAGAAAAAACAGAAGCTGGAACCCTGAAGAGTGGTGCTCTAGGTTGCAATGGTCTTCCCTTCTCGCCTTACCCATATAACAACCCCATGAGTGAGAGAAGCTAAATGGAGAGACAGTGATATACACAAGGCCATCCAATGAGCCTTGGGGCTGCGTGGGAATTGTAGCCAAGGTTTCCAAGTCCCTCCCTCTGCCTGCATCCCTGCATATGGGAGGGATGCACAGAGAAGAGGGTAGTGGTGCTGCTCTGATGCATGTGGCCCAGCAGGCAGCCCCATTCATTGCCAGGGCACCAGCAAAAGCTGGGCCGATTGCTTTCTTCCAAACGGAGGAATGACGTGGCCAGCTCGGAGTCAGAGGCACAGCTGCTGGAGCAGATCAGCGCCTGATTAATGTTGCACAACTTGTTATATTGTCAGATAATTATCCCCAAACTGTATGACTTTTCTGCTAAGTGGCAGCGCTTAATTGCGTTTTTAATTACGCTGTAATAATTCCAGCCCAGGCTGAGCGAGAGGACAGAGCCTGGCGCGGTGGCGGCAAGGCCTGCCAAGAACCATTAACCTGTCTGAGGAGAGAGGAATGGGCCTGCCACAGCCTTGGCACAAGCGGACTGCTGCCGTTCACTGCCATGGGGAGGCGCCCCCCAAAATGTCCCAAACATGGCATTAATGGGAAGGACTTGGTGGTGGAAGGCAGAAAGTGGGCACGACTGTAAGGCGCAGTGGTGGCAGCAGGTGATGCTGTCTGCGACCTATAAAGCCCTACTGAAAATGAAGATCACACTCCCTGAGAGACAGCATTGCCAGAGAGAATCTTGGTTCAGTTCACATCTAAAGGTGAACCTGCCTAATTCCAGTGGCAGATTTAGGGGAGTGTGATTGGTTTGGCCACACTGGACACAGAGCCTCAGGGGTGCCACAGGGGATGACGCAACCATGCTTCAGAATGAGTGTGAGAGGCCGTGGGTCCCAAATTTTGGCATCACACAGGGCACTGCTCAAATGTCAGACCCCAAAGTCTGCCACTGCTAATTCCCAATACACAACTATCCTTCGGTGTTCACACTTCTTCAATGTTTGCAGCCCCCCAGCCAAGGCCGGCCCACCCATGAGACAAGATGAAGCGACTGCCTCAGGTGGCAGGATTCACCGGGGCAGCAGATCCCAACATCGTTCTTTCTTCTTCTCTTGCTTCAATTTCGCACTGAGACCTTGCGCCCCCCCCCCCCGAAAAGCCTGAAAAAGTGCATCTTTGGAACTCTGTGACTTGCAGGAAGCAAGGGCAGGAAGATGTGCATCCCAAGTTTGGGAACTCAAGATGTTGGAGGGTATGCATTCTCTTATCTCTGTCTCCTGGGGAAACGGATTCCATCAATTGCACTAACAATGGGTTGATTGAAGGTGTTGTGACTCTTCTTGCTTTGCATGGACAGGCGGAGTCCCCCAAACCCTGGGTGTCCCCCTGTGGAATAGCGACTCAAGACAACGTGCTATGGGATTAATATTGGCAACAACTTTATTATGTTTCAGATGTGGGTAGACCTTGGCTCAGGTATTGGGCATTTATCCCTCCCAGTCTCCCACTGGGGATCTGGGGAACATCAGGTTTAACCAGTGGGGGGGGATGGGCTGGCTCAGGAGAATATCTGTTCAAGCAGAGAGAGCCTGCCCCCATTATGCCGCCGTCACAGGGGAGAGCAATGATGACCGCTAGGCGTACAGCCAGAGCCTCCCCTCAAACAACCCCTTTAACAATGAACCCTGGTATCACCGCCACAAAGAGGAGGGGGCATGGGTCACTGCTGCACGCCCCCCCCCCCCACATTCAGGGAAGATAGACTAAAGGATTCCGCCCAAGGCCTGATACCGCCAAAGTTGTGACGTTTTGCTACGGGAAAGGCAAAGCTGCCAATGCAGGAGAATTCCTTTCCGGCCCTTCAACAGCGACCTTATCGTAGCAGCGCCCGCATACCTGTGGAGAAAGGTTAACCTGCAAAAGAAGACTTAACTGAGGGTGGGTAGGGTGGGAGAAGCTCTGGAGCCAACTGACAATTCCCAGGTAAGATCCTCCCCCTATTGTGTGGGCAGGTAGTCCCTCCCCCTACGTGGCTCAATCACCTTGGCAACGCCTCCCCAGGCAGGATTGGGCAACTGACTGAGGCAGGCGGAGACCTCCAGGTATCCCACCTGGGGGGGGGGGTGAAGCCAAGCCTGTGCTAATGTTGCCACATAAGGTCCAAGGGGCTGTGTGCGACCACACAAAGGGCACCCCCATTTAATGTGGGAAGCAGTCATTCACAGGCTTTGGGCACTTTCTAGAAAAGTCCAGAGCGGGGCAATGAGCAGAGAGTGATGAAGCAGCCTGGTTTTTCCTCCCTTACAGCACCAGGCTGATGTCTTCCCTGGCTCTTTCCCTGTGTGTGAGCTCTGACAGGCTCTGGCCCAGCAACCCTGACAGGAGCCTGCCTAGGCAACCATCAGGTTCGGTGCTCGCAGTCCCAGAACACAATCTGGTTCCAGCTGAACGAGAGCCTAAATTTGCCCGTCAATCCTGGCACTCCTACTCTGGGCACCCAGAGGATCGCGTCAGCCGACTGGGGCCAGGAGAAGGGGCCAGGAGAGGTCAGGAGAAGGGGGCCGGCACTGCAGCCGGACTGGAGGAGAGCTCACCTCCCGGCACTAATAAGAAGGGAAAACTCAGCATCTAATCAATAGAGCGGCTGAGTGTAACATCTCCAACCGCCAGCTCTGAAGGAAGGAAGAGGCCCTGTAATTGCAAAGGCAGAGCTTGACAGATGCCTCCTGTCCCAATCAAAGCCAGCAGCCTTTGGGGAATTGCTGGCTCCTGGCTGCTACCTCCTGGTGCCCCTCTCCCCACATCGCGCTGAGCAACAACGTGACAGAGACAGGTGCTCAAATGTCGACCGGTCCATCTGACCTGGTGCTTCCCAAACTCCTAGAATGAAAGTCACGAGCTGCAGGTTCCATGCAAATATGTGTCTATCAAAAACGTGGCAGTGGTTTTCCCTTTTGGTGGTGGCGGCAGCAGGGGCTTGTAGCAAAGAAGCAGTGGGCAGGGAAAGGATGAAGAACCCCTCTTGACATGTTCTCTGCTACAAATTACACTCTCCCCACCCGACTTACTTCAAAACAGGAGCCAGAAAGAGTTTACCTCCAGTGTTTGCATGAGCTATGCAATCCCGCATTTAGTAGTAGTAGTAGTAGTACAGTGGTACCTCGGTTCTCAAACATAATCCATTCCGGAAGACCATTCAACTTCTGAAATGTTCTAAAACCAAGGTGCAAAGGGTTGGCTGCAAGTCCAATTAGAGAAATTGAAAAACACGCAGAGGAAGCTGTTCGACTTCCGAGGCACATTTGAAAACGGAAGCAATTACTTCCGGGTTTTCAGCATTTGGAAAATGAAATGTTCAGCTTCCGAGACACCTGAAAACCAAGGTACCACTGTAATAATAATTTTATTATTTATACCCCACCCATCTGACTGGGTTTCCCCAGACACTCTGGGTGGCTTACAGCATATATAAAACATAGAAAAACACCAAACATTAAAAACTTCCCGATACAGGGCTGCCTTCAGATACCTTCTAAAAGTCAAATAGTTGTTTATTTCCTTGACATCTGAAGGGAGGGCGTTCCACAGGGAGGGCACCCCTACCAAGAAGAGCCTCTGCCTGGTTCCCTGTAACTTGGCTTCTTGCAGTGAGGGAACCAGCTGAAGACCCTTGGAGGAGGACCTCAGTTTCTGGGCTGAGCGATGGGGGTGGAGACACTCCTTCAGGTATGCTGCGCTGAGGCTGTTTAGGGCTTTCGAGGTCAGCACCACCACTTTGAATTGTGCTCATAAATGAGCAGAATTTGAAATAATGTGTAGGGGCTGACACTGGAGGGGGGTGGATGCTGGACCTGCTCCCAATGCATATATTTTTGCCCACAAAACCAGGGCATCAGGAGGGGCGTGCCTTCCGGTCCGGTCCAATGCTCTGGCATTCATCGGCAGGGTTGTGCCAGATCGCTGGACCTTCAGCTCAAACCTGCTGATGATAAGGCACACTGGTGCTTGTCAGCAGGGGTGCGCCAGAACGCCTTCTAATCTGGAGCTCTGGCGCTCATCCGCAGGGCTTGCCAGACCTCTGGTGCATCTCTGTGACTCGTGCCAGAGTGAGCTTCTTTTGGTCCAGTGCTCTGGCGTGAGGACTCGCACCAGAGCACCAGACCAAAAAAATGGGACATTCCGGGATGCCAACAGAAATCGGGATTGTCTCCTGTGATTCCAGATGTCCCGCTTAAAATGAGAGTGTTCTGGGGGTGTGTCCAGTGGCAAAGCATTGGAGGGGGTACAGAGTGCCCTCTTGACAGCCCTTGGAATAGAGGACTTTCTTTTATAGAAAATGGCACAGGGACATCCTGGCAGCCTGCTTCTGCTGCTCCATGCAAATGCCCTCAATTGGGCTTTTATTTTATCGATTATTTGCTTGCTTGCTTTTTTCTGTTTGCTTGCTTTTTTCTGCTTCAAACCCTGCCTTTTGATCTGGAAAGATCCCCAGACGAATCTTATTCTTAAAAAAAAAAAAAATATTTTTTTTAAAAAAAATGACATTGGGACTGTATTTCAACTCTCGCTAGCAGAATTGCAATGGTTTAGAATAGTGGTTCCCAATTAGCTCAGTCCTGCGAAAACCCCTGTTGTTGGTTTTTAAAGCCAAGCCATGGATCCCCTACTTTTGAAGAGAGAAAAAGATATCTCTATGGTAGTTTTTGTTATGCAAATGGTGCCACAGACCGCCTGGGTGGGTTACCCAAACCCCCTGGGGTCCACAGGCCACCAATTGGTTTACAATATTCTCTCTCTCAAACACACACACAATGCCCCAAATTTCATGAAGTTGTTGTGGCTGCCCCCATTGCCTCTCCACTCCCCACATTCTGTGGGGCTTTTGCATCATTACAGAGAGATTCCCCCCCCCACACACACACCTTCCCAAACAGGCATGGAAAACAGCACTGATAATCTTGGCTGCACCAGCTCCGAATGCCAGCTTCAACTGGGGTGGGTGCTTGGAACTGTTTTCCTTTTCCTACATTTCCTCTGCTTTAATATTGCATCTTTATTACACACAGAGAGAGAGAGTCATTCCTCAAGGGGAGAGAGGAAGGGAGAGGACCGTGCCTGCCTTAGCCAGACAAGGGAGGGTCAAAGGCCACTGCATTTAACATTCTTCCTGGCTCTTAACTGCACAGAAAACCAGTAGAGACAGCATGAGTGAATAGGGAACAGCGGGGAGCTTTTGGTTCAAAGCCCTAAATGCTGTGGCTGGGGCAATTCTCCACACCCCACCCCCCTCCCCACAAGCACCCCTAGACACTGCACCTATGAGACTCAGAGAAAACACGGGGAATTTTCAGGCAGCTGCTAGAAATCCATTTTGCAGAGGAGAGCGGGGGCGGGGGGGATGTTTGAGAGAAAGCTGTTTCTTTTTGGATCTTGCAGCTTATCCAGGAGATTAGGACGGGGTTGGGAGCCCGCGGGGAAAATGCTTTTCTTAACTAAGCCTCGGGTATGTTGTGGGTGGGGTTCACCAAGGGTCAGGCCTAGGGGCAAAGGAAAGGGCGGTAGGTAGATTAAAATGTGCCATTCACAGCGGATGGGTGCAGAAGTCAGAGGTGGAGACTTGCAGTGGACAAGGAGACACAGCCCATGCATTTTGCAGAGATGGGATAACAATATAAAAAGGGACCTTCCTGCTTCCTGAAATCTTATACATGATGCAGGTAGGGATGTAGGAGGGCATCAGTTTCGATTCCTCTCTGTAGTTCTCACATGCACCGCTGTTTTCTTTCTGCTGCAGTTCGTATTCTGCCCAAAACAAACTTCTTTCATTGTCCACCATGGCAAAATCATGTAGCTTACATAACTGACATGCGTAATTATAAATTAGTTCCTATCATTAACTTATTCTACTCCATGTATTTCAGTGCAAACACAATGCCAATTAGGGGTGGAATATAATCTGTTACATAACATTTGGATACTGAAAGCAACATCAGAGGATAACAATTGCATCTGCTGAATTGATTTCTGCACTTGCCATTTCCACAGAATATCCCCAACTTCCCCAGTGGGAGGTTCTGGGAAAGGACTGTACCATGTCAGAAAACAGTGCATTTGCATCCAGTGCCTGACCTACCGATTTTGCCATGGGGGCAATAGTCTGCAGTGCTGCTCTCCTTATTGTGAACAAATTTTACATAAGCACCTGCTGCCCTAGACATGTGCCCCTTTTGCCCCTTTCGATCCGGGCCTGAATGCATCAGCTCCGATGACCATACTGCACATGTTTAGGCAGGAATAACCAGCTGCACAAATATGAGATGGGGGACATATGGCTTACTGCCAGTACAGTACATGTGAAAAGGATCTAGGGGTCTCAGGAGACCACAAGCTGAACATGTCAGCAGTGTGATGCAGCAGCAAAAAGAGCTAATGCTGTTCTTGGCTGAGACTCTTGAGAGTCCCATGGACTGCAAGAAGACCCTGATGCTGGGAAAGATGGAGGGCACAAGGAGAAGGGGACGGCAGAGGACGAGATGGTTGGATGGTGTTCTCAAAGCTACCAGCATGAGTTTGACCAAACTGCGGGAGGCAGTGGAAGACAGGAGTGCCTGGCGTGCTCTGGTCCATGGAGTCGGACACGACTAAATGACTAAACAACAACATTCTTGGCTGCATCAACAGAAGTACAATATCCCAATCAAGGGAAGTAATAGTACCACTCTATTCTGCCTTGGTCCTTGTTTTCTTCTGCTGTGGAGGGTTCTGATTAAATATCAGTAAGAACTTCCTGGTGGTATTACTTGTTCAACAGTGGAATGGTCTCCCTTGGAAGGTTGTGGACACTCCTTCCTTGGAGGTTTTTAAGCAGAGGTTGGATGGCCATCTATATTGGACGCTGTAGTTGAGATTCCTGCATTACAAGGGGGTTGGCCTAGATAAACCTTGGGTCCCTTCCCACTCTACAATTCTATGATTCTATGATATGCATAAATAAGGCTATTCGCACATTTGCATAAATAAGGAACATAATTTAATAATATGGAGAAATCAGTCACATGTCTCAGAGGAGAGCTGAAATGAGCAGGGCTGCCTGAGGAATTCAATTCCTGCATGTTCTTATTCAAACCAGCCTGATCAGCAGCTCCTGGAACATAATTATCCTTCAGATTTTGCACCTCTCTGAATCTTGCAATATGGTCCTTGGCTCAAAAGATGTCCTGCAGCACATTAAAAATGTGTAATTTTGGGTGAAACACATTTAGAAATGCACACAATGAGATAAAATATGTATTCAGGTACAAATGCCGTGCAATCTTTTAAGAACTGCAGAGTAATGCAGAAATGGGGACGGGATGGATTTATGAATGGAGACAGGGGAAGCTGATGGGAAGCAGGAATAAACGGACCCATTCATCCCTAGAAATGAATCTGTGCCACCAAAATTCTCCTCTGTGACTCTTTTGCGGAATATTTTCTATTTAACATCCTGATTTTTCTATAGCAGTCATCAACATCACGCAATTACTATAATATTAAATACTGAGGACCCCATTACGGGTCATGTGCAATTCATATCTACCACCAACCTGCTTTTCTTCGCAACACATCTCCCTGGCAACCACCTTAAGAATGTAATTGAAGAGAGGCGTGAAAACATTGATAATAAATAATACATACATACTGTACGTACATATATACAGACTCTCAGGAATCAACTCAGCCTAGGGATGGGAGAATCTCTCAGTTTTGGGTTTTCTCTGTTTCTATCAGACTGGAGTTCAGTTCCCAACACTTGTACACCAGGTTGCATTTTTAAAAAAGCCTTCATGGAAATTTATCAACATTCTAGTGTGAATTTCTCCTAATACACACATTTTGTACACAATATCGCCCCGCTCCCAGGCCATTTCTATCCCCCCCCCCCCATGGTGTTATTTTCAGTAATATATACACATTTTATTCCGGTGCATTCATTACTGGCTAGAGAACCGCAGTGAAAAATTCAGAGAAGTGCAAATTTCAGAGGACAGCTTTAGTTAAGTTTTTTTTTTTTAAAAAAAGTACAGATTAGGTAGGCTTGTCTTTAAATGCAAACTGGATCAATATGCCTCCCCCATCCCTATCCCAGCCACATGTAAACACAGTTGGGGCTGGAAGGGACATCATGTTGCAGTGGAAGCCCCTACCCAAAAAGGATGTCGTCAGTTTTGCTAAATAAAGTAGATGCTTCACTAGAGTAGGTGGAAATAATAAGAATAAGAATAATTTCTTATTTGTACCCCGCCCATCTGGCTGGGTTTCTCCAGCCACTCTGGGCGGCTTCCAACAAAGATTAAAAATACATTAAAATGTCACACATTAAAAACTTCCCTGAACAGGGCTGCCTTCAGATGTCTTCTTACATGGCATTGGAGTGGACCCCTTCATTTCAATGACCTGATGGGGATGGAAATTTGGTGAGTGGAGGGGGGACTGTGTGAGAGAGGGTATGGAGTGGCCACACCCACTCTTGGCCACACCTATCCTTGGCATACAGACCCCAGAGGTTTTGACTAAGGATAGGTGCATTGCTTGAGCTGGGAGGGCAGGGCAGTAGGAACCACACTTAGCCACCACGAGACTCTTCATCTCAGGGTTGAGGGTTTGAGCCCCACGTTGGGCAAAATATTCCTGCTTTGCAGGGGGTTGAACTAGATGACCCTTGTGGGCCCTTCCAACTGTACCATTCCATGATATTGGATTTTGAATAAAAGTGCGATTGATTGCTACTGTTCTAAATTTGGTTCTATTTGATTCACTCATCAAGAAACATCCCCTGGGGGAGGCAAGAATGCCAAACAGTTGAATTCCAAATACCGATTTTCTTCTTTAAAAATCACCCCCCCCCCTTTAAAACTTACAGCTCTTAGTTGTCTTATCACTTTTTTAAAAAATTGTTAAAGCCTAATTTGATCCTATTTAAAATTAATTAATTATATACACTCCACACATTTAAAGCACATTTAAAGTAACCCCCCCTCCAACACAAAGGAATCCTGAGGACCGTAGTTGGTTAACGATGCTGGGAATTATATCTGTGGGAGGAGTAAATGACAGTCCTTAGGGTAATATCTTGGGTTTGTGTGTGTGCTTTCAATGTGCTTTGCATGTATGCAAACTAGATTTGGGTTTTCCTGCTTCACTTTCTTTTGTAATGTCAGCTAATCTGGACCTTCACATCCCAGAAAAATGTTGTTTGGGGGCCACATAGAAAACAATGATTCTTCAACATCAACTTCATTGGACTGGTCATGTTGTGCAGATGCCTGATGATCGTCTTCCAAAGCAACTACTCTATTCTGAACTTAAAAATGGAAAACGAAATGCTGGTGGTCAACAAAAGAGGTTTAAAGACTCTCTCAAGGCAAATCTTTAAAAATGTAGTATAAACACCGACAACTGGGAAACACTGGCCTGTGAGTGCTCCAGTTGGAGAACAGCCTTTACTGAAGGTGTCATGGACTTTGAAGACCCTCAAACTCAGGACGCAAGGGAGAAACATACTAAGAGGAAGGCATGCTTGGCAAATCCACACCGTGATCAACTCCCACCCGGAAACCGATGTCCGCACTGTGGAAGTACGTGTGGATCCAGAATTGGCCTCCATAGTCACTTATGGACTCACTGTTAAAACCATGTTTACGGAAGACAATCTTACTCGGCTACGAGTGATCGCCAAAGAAGAAGATAACACCAAAGGATATGCAATTCAGGAGATGGGGCGTAGGGCTCTGCTGCCCCCTGGGATGCTCCTTCCCCACCCCACCCCATGCATGCCTTTCCTGGGGGTCAACCTTCCCCACCCTGACCCCAGAACGGCTGCCTGGGAGGGCTGGTGGCTGGACAGAACTAAATGCTTCCCACCTGTTTACCTTTATTTATTTGGCCGGGGCTCTCTGTCAGCACAGCAGGGGATGATTACAATGGGCAGGAAGCCCCAGGGCCTCAGGTGCAGAGAGTCACCTGTGGGTCACGGGAGGAGACTCCCCTCTATCTCATGAAAGAGACAAGCAGCCATTGTTCTTGCAGACAAAAAGGTTAAGCAGTGCTAATCGGCATCTCTCTGTAGTACACACTCCGTCTCTTGAAAGGGGTGGTAGCAGGAGAGGCCGGTTGCAGTCCAGGGCTAGGAATGTCCTCCTGTCCTGAATATGGGTGGGAGGAGTGGGGAACGGAAGGAGTCCTTCTTCCCTAGAGCAAAAGACAGCTCACTACTTTCCAAGGCCATCTGTTGTGGGGCTGGATAGCTCGTGCCACCAGGGAACTCTTCCTGATGTTTAGCTCAAATTCCAGACCTTCAAATACCCATTGGCTTGGACGCAACTCTCCTGGAGCAACAGCAAGCATGAGACTCGTAATCTCAGGGTCATGGGTTTGAACCCCATGTTGGGCAAAAGATGCCTAGAATGCAGGGGGTTGACCCTTGTGGTCCCTTCTAACTCTATAATTTGATGATGATGATTGGAGTTGTATGGTGTGTTAGGGGAGGGGCAGTACCTCTGGTGGCTACTCCTCCATGCTCCTTCTACATCATGCTTCTTTTAAGGTGGTTTGTCCATCTTTGGTCCCTACTCAGCTCTCATCTATGACCCCTAGAAGCTGCCAGCATGCAACAGAGACCACACCCCAGGAAACAGCTTTGACTGGCCGGCTAAACCCTCAGTGAGTTAGTGACTTCCTCTGCATGCAAAGACAGGCTTCAGTGGGTTGTATGGATGAGACCTATAGTGGGTTCAACAGTCAAGAAGGTGGTTTCTGCACATGCTGTAGAGGGATGTGAGGAGCAGATGGGGACACCTAATAAAATTATTATTATTATTATTATTATTATTATTAGGTAAAGAGTTAAAGGGACCCCTGACCATTAGGTCCAGTCGTGGATGACTCTGGGGTTGCAGCACTCATCTCGCTTTATTGGCTGAGGGAGCCGGCGTACAGCTTCCGGGTCATGTGGCCAGCATGACTCAGCTACTTCTGGCGAACCAGAGCAGTGCACAGAAATGCCGTTTACCTTCCTGCCGGAGTGGTACCTATTTATCTACTTGCACTGTGTGCTTTCAAACTGCTAGGTTGGCAGGAGCTGGGACCGAGCAACAGGAGCTCACCCTGTCGCGGGGATTCGAACCGCCGACCTTCTGATCGGCAAGCCCTAGGCTCTGTGGTTTAACCCACAGCACCACCCGCGTCATTATTATTAATTATTATTATTATTATTATTATTATTATGTAGGAGAAGGAAGACACCCAACCCTAAACCTCCACTGCCTTGCTGGATATCTTTGGGAGAAGAAAAGGCTACACAAATCCACAGTGGAGACCCAAAGGGTGGCGTCTTGTATGCCAGTCAGTGCAGACAGTATCAGGCCAGGTGACCCAGTATGAGATAGCCTCCCACCTGCTGCTGGATGGCTCTCTGTCAGGGATGCTGCAGCCGCATCTTGCCTTTGCTGATGCTGCCTTGAGCAGGAAGTTGGGACTCAATGACTTCTGAGGTCCCTTCCAAGTCGAAAGTTCTACGACACAAACACACACCCCAGCCCCAAAGCCTCACAGCCCTGGCAGCTCCTTGCCTCACTGCGGGTGGCCATGTTTCTCCTTTCCGTGCTTCCCTCCCTGCTCCCCCTCCCCTTTCACACACTGACCCTTCGCCCCAAATTTATGGCTTCTTCCCAGCTACAGTGAAATCCCCTCCCCTGCACATTGCTCAACCCTCTCCCCTGCCTTGTCCACGCTGGCTGCCCAAGTGCATGGACACACATGCGTACATATACCCAAGCACAGAGCAGCCCAGCGCCCCCCCCCCAGTGATCTTTATGGAGCTGCTTCTAATGGGCTCACACAGCTTTATGGGTTACATTAAATATTTCATTCATTCCAGGTCACACATTACTGCCTGTTTTATGGCTGCTCAGAGCAGCAGGCCCTCTGGCCCCTCGTTGGAGGAACCTGGCATACAACGGCCAGAGCAGGGAGGTGATGAAGGATCCCTGGATCTGTGGAGAGAGAGAGGAGGAGGAAGAGGAGGAAAAGAAGATAACTGGCCAGGGGTCACTGGTTCAGGCCTTCTGGCATCAGCCACAGCCAAAGCAGAGATGCCTTTTCTTCTTCTTCTTCTTTTGCGAGGCCCCAGAGCAATCTCCAGTCCTTCTCCAACTAATGAAAATACCTTACAGATATTGCTTGTAAGTGAAAATATGAGGCTTGTAAGGGAGGAGGTGGGAGACGCAGCTCAGAAGCAGAGCATCTGCTTTAAGTGCAGAAGGTCCCCGGTTCAGTCCCTTGCATCAGAGACGGTTTTAGGTTAGCGCAACTGGTTCAGCTGCACTGGGTACCACAGCAATGGCGTAGAACAGAGTGTGAGAAGTAGGGGAGGGCTCTGAATTTTAGCATCGCACAGGGCACCGCTGAAATCTGAGAGCCCAAAGTCTGCATCTCTGGGTCGGGCTGGGGTGTCCGCTGCCTGAAATCCTGGACAGCTGCTGCCAGCCAGTGTAGCTCAGGGGTACCAAAAGTGGGTGGTACCTCCGCCACGGGGGCTGTGGGATTACCTGGGGAGTGCTAAGAGGCAAGGGGGTGGCAGGGGGTTTAAATTAGTATCAGGCTTTGAAAAGCCTGGATTAAATTCACCAGTTTTGTTGAATTAATTAAACTCAACAGTTTAAATCAGATTTTGAATAAATGTGCAAAGGATTGCTACTGTTTTCAATTTGGTTGTGACTTTATCTTCCTTAGTGGGTTGCGGAAACTGCTACTCTGAATAATGTTTTTTATGGAGTGGTGGGCACTGGGGTTGAGTTTATGGAACCAAGTGGGGGTGTTTTGAAAAAGTTTGGGGACCACTGGTGGGGATAATATTAGACTAGATGGAACAATAGTCCGGCTCTTCAGATAAGGCAAGTCCCTGTATTCCTAAATAAATTCCACACATTTGCTGAAGTCCTTCCTCTTGTCTGTCCTGAGTCAATTTTATTAGATGCGGAATTCCATTTTACACACACACACACACACACACACACACACACACACACTCAAAAGCAGAAATCTGTACTGTCCTGATTATTCTGTGCTTCCAAAACATATCACCACTTCTCTTAATGGAAATGGCCGAAATGACGGGCAGAATCCGGGACCAGGAAGAAGAGTTGGTGGAAGAAGATTGGAAGAAATTTAAGGCTTATTTACAAAAATATAGCAAAATTGAGGAAGTTTAGAAGGAGTCTGGAAAGAAACTATGTGACTTTTGTATAAATACTATAAAGGACTTAAGTTAAATAAATTGTTGAAGGAAATGAGGGAAAGTAAAAATATGCTATGTTAAGATAAATTATTGGTTAACAATTTGGGAAAGATGGAAAGGATTTGCTGAAACAATTAATTGAAGCAGAATACAAAAAAGGGAGGTGGGAGGAGGTCAAAGAAACAAGTTAACGAAGTTAAGTTAACAAGGTTTATTCTATTTTTCTGTATTTTCTTTTTTGTTGTTTGATTTTTTTTGTGTGTGTGTGTGATATTTTTGTTGTTGTTTCTTCTTCTCTCTTCTTTGCTGTATTTTTAAACTCTAATAAATATTATTTTTTAAAAAAACACACAAACATATCACCACTTCTCTAAATGCAGCTTACCGTGTGGTAAAGTTTGACATCGGTTTGGTTGGGGAAGAGGCCTCACAGACAGACCTCCTGCTCCCAGCAACGACTTCCCAATACACACACAAAAACACAACATCGGCATGGCAACTGGCACATTTTTATTATTGCAATGTATTTACCTAGATGGGGCCGAGAGTATTAAGTGGCGCTTAACCAGATTGTGCTCATATTCTGCTCTAGTCCACACCACTGGTGAATGCATACCAAGCCGGCAAAAAAACAAAAAACACCCCCAACAGCAAACGGATTAACTCCTGTTCCATTGTTTAAGCTGGGATTCCCCTTATTTCTGTAACCCGAGAGCTGGCTGGAACTGCCTGCCTAGGAGACAAACCTTGTTGGCAGTTTCACTTCAAATGGCTTTCCCCCATCTGTTGATGGGCAACCCTTGAGCCCTGCTTGCTGGAAGGAACAACTCCTTCTACTACCCTGATATCTCCTGGGGAAACTCTGCTGTGCCCTTCAGAAACCAGGCTGCTAACCCCAAGGGGCAGGGCAGAGGGAGCTTTGTTCCCTTCTTGAGCTTGACTAACTCCCATACCTGGGCAAGGGGAAAGGTCAGGGGGTGGCATGAGAGATGTATGCACAGATGCTTCCATTCCTAGTAACTGCGCAACGTGCACAGCAAGGGAGGGAGGTGGGAGCAGGGCCCCCAGTTCCTCTGCCTGCAAGTGGCTGCACCTGCATTGGGATGGATCCTGCCCTCCGTGTTGCCTCCTAATCCGACTCCTTTTGTGAACTTGTAACCTGCATCAGCAGAGAGAAAGGTGGGCTAGAAATGGAAGGGAAGGGGGGCGCGAAGGTTGCAACTACGTACACCCAGCTCCTGGGTGTACAGATCCTGAAGCTGAGGCTCCAAGACTTTGGCCACATCATGAGAAGAGAAGACTCCCTGGAAAAGACCCTGATGCTGGGAAAGATTGAGGGCACAAGGAGAAGGGGATGACAGAGCACGAGATGGTTGGACAGTGTTCTCGAAGCTACCAACATGAGCTTGACCAAACTGCGGGAGGCAGTGGAAGACAGAAGTGCCTGGCATGCTCTGGTCCATGGAGTCACGAAGAGTTGGACACCACTAAATGACTAAACAACAACAAACAACACCCAGCTCCATGCCCTGCATGCAAGAACGATCACAAGAAGTACAAAAGAGCATAAGGGAGCCTCACATCCAGCCCGGCTGTCCACGAGGTCAAACACATATTTGGGTATTGGCTGCTGTTGTTTTGCCATTTAGAGAAGCAGCCAGATCAGGACTGCGGCAAAGAAGGGAGGGCGTTTTCTAAAATGCATACAAGCCCTGCCAGAGTCCCAGTGGAAAACGCCCATCCTCAAAGCTGCAATCTGCTGTAACTTCATTCCTGGCGGGTAATACAGCGACGTTTCTGTTATGCCGAGAAGCTCTCAAAGGTGCAGGAGTCTGGCAGGGAGAACGGAGGCAACCCTCGTGGCACAGAGGCAACAGCTGGCTTCCCATCAGCAGCTGCTGCCACCGTCCACCTTGCCTGTGGTCTGCATGGCACTGTGCAGGAATGCCCATGCCTCTGTGAATCATCGGGGGCTGCCTGCTTGCCAGTGGAGGGGCAGGGGAAGCACCGTGGAAGTGATGCCCTGTGAGCAGGAGGTGCAACAGATACTACATCTGACGACTGGGTATTCTCAGAAAAGGTAAAAAGGGTGCCATTGCTTATCACTGGTTTTATTTTTAAAAATGTTTTAAACGATTCTTTTTTCGTCATGGAATTCTTCTCAATATTGATCCAGAGCAGAATTCCGACGTATAGTTAGCAGAGTAACAACTTAAACACCTTGCAGGATTCCCCAAAAATAGACCAGAGGCAATTAATATTTCATCTGGCAGAGCTTTACTGCTATTGAAGGCAAATGAGCATCATGGTCACAAATCCAATACATTCAGGATTGGCACTGCCCATAAGAAATCCAGTTGCACTTAACTTAAACTTACAATAACTTATAAGAAGTCTAAACCTTAACACTAGGCATACTATGTGCAGAACCACCACACCAGAAGGAAAAGAGATAGAAAGAGAAAGTGAAGCGCAGGCTTCTTCTAGCCTATTACAGTGGTACCTTGGGTTAAGAACTTAATTCATTCCAGAGGTCCGTTCTTAACCTGAAACTGTTCTTAACCTGAAGCACCACTTTAGCTAATGGGGCCTCCTGCTGCCGCCGCACAATTTCTGTTCTCATCCTGAAGCAAAGTTCTTAACCCAAGGTGCTATTTCTGGGTTAACGGAGTCTGTAACCTGAAGCGTCTGTAACCTGAAGCGTATGTAACTCGAGGAACCACTGTTTTAGTCAGCATGACCTTGGCAGAAAAGATAACAGAACCAGTTTAAACCAGGTGTACTCAGCTTCTCTGAAGGAATAACTTTAACATCATGAACATTCTGCTTGTTTCTTTCTCACAGAGAAGCTTCCAGAACCTTCCAGAACCCTCTTGAGTTAATTAGAATAGGAAAGATCTCTACACATCAGGTCAATACTTTCTGCACTAAGAAATGCAAACTGACAGTTTTTACCAGTAATTTTATGGCTTTAGTCTTTTGTAAAAAACGTTTTGAGGTTGGTTTGTTTTGCATAATTTTTGTGAAATAAAATAAGTGAATGAATACATGAGAAAAGCGAAGAATCAGAGTTATGCACCTTTCCAGCACAATGAGTATAGAAATCAGGCTCTGAGTGGCCACAGAGTGAAAGCATCTATGGGCAATGCATTATTAGAGGCAAAGAATTGTGCCGTTCTCCAAAGACCTGGATGTGCCTGGTTGGACCGTGTGTCCCTGGATGGTGGCAAAGGTGGAATATGCAGGGCCAGCTAGGCTGTGTCATATGTGAAATGTGACAGAGGCTGCTCTGCTTCCCTGCTAACCATGCCAGGGAGTGAGAGCCTCTGCCAGCACTCAGAAGCTGCTACTGACCTGTGGACCTGCAGTCTCCATGGGCCGGCCTGTGCTGTCAGCTCCCTGACAGCTGCTGCTGGTCTTGCTCTTCCTCTAAATAACCTCGGACTCTTTTGCAAACCTGCCGGGAGCCAGATGTTATTGCTACTACATGTGAGGGCAGTGGAGAAGAAAAGTGTCTGCTTCTTGAGAGACGAGTCCATCAATGCAGCTGCTTCTTTGCACTGTCTTGGGGCGGGCGGGCGGGGGGGGGCATCCCTAACAGCGGAGGTGGAAGAGGAAAACGCATCATGGGGGCACAGCGAGGATGCCTAGGGCCACATGAGCAACATAAACTGGGATGCCGCTTTAAACAGCCATGGCTTCCCCCAAATAATTCTGAGAGCTGAAGTTTGTTTAAGGTGCTGGGAGTTGTTAGGAGTCCCTTGTTCCCCTCCCAGAGTAAAATTCCTTTTCACGGATCTTGACAATCTGGAATGTGTGCAGAGGAGGGCAACCAAGATGATCAGGGGTCTGGAATCCAAGCCGTATGAGGAACGGTTGAAGGAGCTGGGTATGTTTAGCCTGGAAAAGAGGAGACTGAGAGGAGATATGAGAGCCATCTTCACATATATCAAGGGCTGTCACACGGAAGAGGGAACAAGCTTGCTTTCTTCAGCACTGGACTCAAACCAATGGATTCAAGTTACAAGAAAGGAGATTCCGACTGAATATCAGAAAAATAATTTCTGACAGTAAGAGCTGTTTGACAGTGGAACAGCCTCCCCAGGAAGTTGTGGATTCTCTTTCCTTGGAGATTTTAAAGCAGAGGTTGGATGGCCATCTATCACGGATGCTTTACCTGAGATTCCTGCATTGCAGGGGGTTGGACTAGATGACCCTTGGGGTCCCATCCAGCTCTACAATTCTATGATTCTAACTGGGCAGCCTTTAGGACCATCTGCCTTGTGAAGAAGACAGCACATGGGAGGCTTATGGTGCAGTTGTCATACCAATGTCTCCAAAATGCATTTCCCTGGTCCAGAAATGTCAAGGTGAGCAGGTCATAATGCTCACTTAAAGTAAGAGGCAAGTATTACAGCAGGGAGGGACACAGGTGGCGCTGTGGGTTAAACCACAGAGCCTAGGACTTGCTGATCAGAAGGTCGGCGGTTCGAATCCCTGCGACGGGGTGAGCTCCCGTTGCTCGGTCCCTGCTCCTGCCAACCTAGCGGTTCAAAAACATGTCAAAGTGCAAGTAGATAAATAGGTACCGCTCCGACGGGAAGGTAAACGGTTAGGGTTAGGGTTCCGTGCGCTGCTCTAGTTTGCCAGAAGCAGCTTAGTCATGCTGGCCACATGACCCGGAAGCTGTACGCCGGCTCCCTCGGCCAGTAAAGCGAGATGAGCACCACAACCCGAGAGTCGGCCACGACTGGACCTAATGGTCAGGGGTCCCCTTACCTTTTTATTACAGCAGGGATGGGGAACACTTTTCAGCCCAAGGGAAGTGTTCCCTTGTGGGCAACCTTTCAGGGGCTTCATTACGGTGGTGGGGGTGGCCAGGGGAGAAGTGTGCGGAGCAATGGATGCGTACAGAAGGCTACGTTTCAGCCATGCAAAAGTCAGGCACCCACACGAAGGCACATCCAGACAGACCAGAGGAATCATCTCGGTCCAAGAATAGGCAAAAACACTTTAGGAGGTTGTGGAGTTGGGCTGGTGAGAGGTAACCTGAGATTCCTTGACTCTGTATTACAGCCCAAAGAGCTCTAGTAGGAGAAAGTGATCTCCTCACATCAAACTCTGTTTGTATCCGGCTTCAGGGAATCTGATCTCTCCCACCCTGGCAGCCAAGAAGCAGATAAACAAGAAGAGCTCTTACCAAGTCTTCTATTCAATATTCACAGAGAGAGACATAGAAATGCCATCTCTCTTAGATAATGGTGTTGCTCCGTGTAAAGTCCCACCCCCTCCACCTCTCCTATTACACGTCACCCCTGCGCCGGCTGATCTGTGCTTTCTGCCTCTGAGCTTTCTGTTCTACTACTCTCAATGCACGCCTAGTCCTGGGAGAGGTGGGGTCAGGAATGCTTTCCAAAGACACCGAGTCTGTCAGCTGTTTCTCCCTGGTGCTACTTCTTCCTGCTGCTCTCCCAATATTTCCCAGCTTCTCCCCTCTGCAGCCTCTGAACTATGACCTCCTCCAAACCACTACAGTGGTACCTCGGGTTACAGACGCTTTAGGTTACAGACTCCGCTAACCCAGAAATAGTACCTCAGGTTAAGAACTTTGCTTCAGGATGAGAACAGAAAACGAGGGGGGTGGTGTGGCGGCAGTGGGTGGCCCCATTAGCTAAAGTGGTGCTTCAGGTTAAGAACAGTTTCAGGTTAAGAACAGACCTTTGGAACGAATTAAGTACTTAACCCGAGGTACTACTGTATTGTAAATCTATACTGTCCTCCTCTTCTTAGGAAGGTTCAGGAAGGGGGGCAGCGGTCCCCACCATTCCTCCTCAGTCCAGCCCCTGACAGTTTGACAGCTGACATCATGTGACGTCACAGGAATTCCTGCTTTTATGTCAGCTGTCAAACAGAGTTCCATGTGAGGTACACAATTTTTAATTCTACTAATTCAGAATGGGTATCTGTCCAATTAGTCAAGCGACCTGATCTTGGAGGTGATATCACCATCGTGACCCATAGCCGCTGATAGCCTTTCCTCCATCAGTTTCTCTAACTTGCATCCAAGATAGGGGCCCTTGTGGTCCCCAACTTCTCCTTCTCCTTGTCTCACCTCACTCCCTCCGCATCGAGTCTGAGGCTCCCGCTTTCTCCTGGCATCGCTTTCCCTCTGTTGCTGACTGGCAGACCGGCATTTTTTTATCTCCTCTCCTTGCTCGCGAAAGCTTTGCCACTTCAAAGGCTCGGCTGCCTGGCAGGCTTTGAAAGCAATGCGCTCACTTGGTAAGTCACAGTTGTGTCGATCCCGGAGTCTTGATTATTACAGGGAGGCAGATATGCAGGCACATTCAAAATAAACACGGCACCGTTGGGGCTGTTTATTCCCCACCTACCCGCCCGCCCCAAGGTGTGCCCGGCAGATGCAAAAGTTTTCCTGGCAACCTGTGGGAGCTTACATGAGGAGGAGGGAGCATAGAATGTCTCCCCAAAATTGGCCGCCATGTCGTGCTTTGGTTCCAGGTGCACCACATGGCAGAATGTGAGGTGCTGGCGGAGGGTTCAGGCCATCTTGGAAGCAGGGCATCCAAATGCCAAGTTCCATCACCTTACCTTCTGTGCCACCAGCCACCCTCATTCAAGGGCAAGTCTAGCTGAGCTCTGTGGTCCAAGGGTGCCACCTAGGCTGCAATACCAGTCTGTCTCTGCACTCAGTCAACTGTTTGCCAATGGCCAACCCATGTTCTCTAGGTCCTATAAAGCCTAGTGGACTGCTTCTCCCCATATGAAATGCCCCGGGCCCTGCAATCATAACCTGATTCAGGTGCCTCCATGAGAGGTCCAGACTGTGGCAACATAAGAATGGGCCTTTTCTTTATATATATATAAAAATATGTATTTGGTTTATCAAATTAACTTTTTACAGAGATATATCAGACATATGGTGCTGGAGGAGACTCTTGAGAGTCCCATGGACTGCAAGAAGATCAAACCTCTCCATTCTGAAGGAAATCAGCTCTGAGTGCGCCCTGGAAGGACAGATCGTGAAGTTGAGGCTCCAAGACTTTGGCCACCTCATGAGAAGAGAAGACTCCCTGGGAAAGACCCTGATGTTGGGAAAGATGGAGGGCACAAGGAGAAGGGGACGACAGAGGACGAGATGGCTGGACAGTGTTCTCGAAGCTACCAGCATGACTCTGACCAGAGTGCGGGAGGAAGTGGAAGACAGGAGTGCCTGGCGTGCTCTGGTCCAGGGGGTCACAAAGAATAGGACATGACTAAACGACTAAACAACAACAGCAATTCAGTAATAAATAGTAAAAACAAGATTCCAAGGAATCTCGTGGACTTCCATCCTCTGGGTCCTGTTATTTGTCATTTCCTTCTAAATCTTTTATGATAGTCCAAATCGTTTACATCTCCATTGTATCCAGAATTCACCCTTAGACTACAAGTGATATTCCAATCCTACTAACGATTTTAACTGTTTGCAATGGTCTTTAAGATAAGTTATAATTTCCTCCCAATCCTTATTAAAAGTTTTGGTCTTCCTGATTTCTGATTCTTCCAGTCATTTTTGCCATTTCGGCATAGTCCTCCATCTGCCATTCTTCTCTGGTTGGGACTTTGTCTTATTTCCATCTCTGGGCCTTTTCTATGGTGGCTTCATGCTTGTAGAATGCCCTCCCCAGAGAGGCCCACCTGGCCCCTCCGTTACATATATTTAGGCACCAGGCAAAATATTTCCTCTTTTCCCAGGCCTTTGGCTAATTAAACCAACTATGGCCTTCTGAACCGTTTGTGGGGGTGGCGGCATGTATTGCTTTTGTTTGTCACTGTGGTATATATTGTTGTGCCTTATATTGTAAACCACCCTGTGATCTTCCAATGAAAGTGATATAAAATTAAATAAGCAACTAAAATAATAATAATGAAAAATAGATGCCTCCCCCAACAATTGATAAAAGGAGGGGCTGATGTGGGGCACAGCCCCACCATTTTGTGGTCCTGCCTCTTTTTAGATGTGGGAGTCATGTCATGTTATGCCAAATCCCTCGCAGCAATTTTGTGACCTGCACTCACAACACTTCCTCAAAATTTGGAATGTGTCCCCTCGCCCAAAAGTGTTTGGCCACCCCTCCAGTAAATGAAAAGCCAGAATCTGTAGGAAGAGCACATCAATGTAAAAGATGGATTAAGCCTGCCAAAACCCTCCAAAACAGCACCAGTGATATAAAATGCATCCATATGGCACAGGTAGGTGTGCAAGAATATAATTCCATTAAGCCCAGTCAACATGGAAGCACCATAGAGACATCCTCAAATTTTCTTTACCGACACCCCCTTTCCCCAGATAGTCCACATCGAGCATAATTCTTGAGCAAAGTATTCCTGTATTTTTCTCACCAGGAGGCAAATATGAGTGGTCATTTTGACAACTTCTTTGAGGTGGCTGTCAAAAATTCTCACTCGTTTCGAGGGAGGAGGGCTGACAGGAAGTAGCAGTTGCAGAAACGCAGGAATATAGGCCAAATTGCACAGACAAACGCGAATAGCACTAAAATAGCTGGTGAATTTTCAGAAGGACTTTTTCACCTATGCATTCCATTTCTTCACTCCTTTTTTTCAAGCTGGTTTATTGCTTAAATGCACTGCATTTTCCATGTTGGTGTTTTACTGTCGGATGGAATCGGCTTTTATCTCGGATTGCAAGCCGCTTTGCGGAAGAAGTTCCTCAAAAAATGGGGGCATAGCAATGTCAGAGAAACTGACATTGACAGATTTGCCATTGACACTAGCTATTGCATCGTACAGAACTGAGACGGATTTCTGACCACTGTCAAAATTCACCATGGGAATAAGCCCAGAGACTCATTTTGGGGCAAGGACCTGGGTTTTCTGGGAAGAGCAAAATGTGGCCTCCTTCACCCTGCAAAAGATGGAGAGGAGGAAGGGGCACACGGGTGGGCGAAGACAGGAACACCAAACCCATTGGCGAGGCCTCGTCCTTCTTGATACCTCTGCTGTGCGTTCCACAGAGCCTGGCCCATTTCTCAGATCTCCTGTCCTGTAACTGACTCACAAGGGAGGCTGCCCCAGCAAGAATTAGCTGATAACTGCACAGGTCAAGTAGAAAGGCCCTTCCACTCCTTGATGCGGAAGCAGCAGGGCCCAAAGTCTCTCTCATACCTTGTTTCTTCTAATAAAGAGTTAATTTCACTTGCTCCGTGTGATTTATTGCTGATCCGGTCTTTCCGTCTGTCTGAAAGGAAACAGTCAGCAGTCCTGGCAGCCAATCAGGGAACATATACAGTGGTACCTCAGGTTACAGATGCTTCAGGTTACAGACATTTCAGGTTACAGACTCCGCTAACCCAGAAATAGTACCTCGGGTTAAGAACTTTGCTTCAGGATGAGAACAGAAATTGTGCTCTGCTGGCGCGGTGGCAGTGGGAGGCCCCATTAGCTAAAGTGATACCTCAGGTTAAGAACAGTTTCAGGTTAAGAACGGACCTCCAGAACGAATTAAGTTCTTAACCCGAGGTACCACTGTACTGTAGAGGACATTCACAAAACCAGGTAGTCAAGATGAGCTGGTCATCTGCTGGCATCACAAAAGCGGCAAATAATTTGTGGCCAAAGTGTGAGACCATGTCGTGTAAAGGTCACCCATGTGATCCTAGCCAATCAATGACCCTCATGCAAAAGTGACACACGACTTTCAGATCAACCTTGCTTCCTGTGCAAAATTATTATTATTATTTATTGAATTTATATACCGCCCTATACCCGGGGGCTCACAGAATAAAATCAAGATATAAAATCACAAAATGCCTAATAAAAACAGCAACCCAATATTCCCCCCCCCCAAAAAAACCCATTTTAAAAGGGCATAGGATGTAAATCGGATTAACCAAAGGCCTGGTTAAAAAGGAACATTTTTAAAGGTGTATTATGAAGGCGCCAGGCAAACCTCCCTGGGGAGAGCATTCCACAGATGGGGAGCCACTGCAGAGAAGGCCCTGTTCTTGTGTTGCCACCCTGCAGACCTCTTGAGGAGGCGGCACATGAAGGAGGGCCTCAGAAGGTGATCTCAGGGTCTGGGTAGGTTCATATGGAAAGAGATGGTCCTTGAGGTATTGCGGTCCTGAGCCGTTTAAGGCTTTATAGGTCAGAACCAGCACTTTGAATTGGGCCTAGAAACTAATTGGTAGCCAGTGCAGTCAGACCAGGACCGGTGTAATATGCTCAAACTGTCTTGCTCCTGTGAGCAACCTGGTCACTGAATTTTGCATCAGCTGAAGTTTCCGAACCGTCTTCAAAGGCAGCCCTACATATAACACAAGAATGCAGCCAGTTTATTGCCTGGCATCTCCAGGTAAAGCTAAGCAGCAGGACTAGGAAAGATACCTGCCTCTCTGAGCAGCTGCCAATCAGAACAGGCGAGAGTGAGTGAGATAGATCAGACTTAGCTATCTGGCAGCCTCCTCTGTTAATGCCTTCCTTTCAGATCCCCCCAAAGGATCTCCGATTGGTTTCCTCTTTGTGTGGCTTTTGGCAGCAATTTAAGACATGTTATTATTTTCAAAAGCTTTACTGCTGATTTTCTATCTGGGTCTTCCCCCCCTCCCTACTCCTTTATTAGAGTTTTGTGCTAACGATTGTCATTTTAATTTGCTGTTCAGCAGTTCCGAAAGCTGCATTGTTTTAATGACAGTTTTTGTTATTTCAAGTTTCTGTTTACACGTCGCTTTGAGCTTGTACCCAGGTACAAAAAGGGGCTTAAAATGTTGCAAATAAATACATAAAATAGATGGAATAATAAGGCTTTGTCTCTGCTATTTCTACCCTCGCTCCGTTATCTCCACCGCTATTGAAATATGCATTCTCACTGCATGTTAAAAAACAGAAATCCTCCCATCTCTCCAAAATTACAAGAAAAGTGTGGTCAGGTCAATGGACCATCAAATCCAGTATCCTGTGCTCACTGTGTCCATCCAGATGCCTCTGGGAAGCCTACAAGCAAGACCTGGGTGTTGTTTCCCAGCCACTGGAATTCAAAAGCATAGCGCCTCTGATCACAGAATTGTAGAATTGTTGTGCTGGAAGGGACACCAAGGGTCATCTAGGCCAACTCCCTGCAATGCAGGAATATCCTTCCCTCTTCTATTTTGTCCCCACAACGACCCTGTGAGGAAGGATCGCCTGACAGAGAGTGACTGGCCCAAGATCATCTAGGGAGCAATGCAGCCGAGTGTAGATTTGAAGCTGGCTTCTTTGTATTTAGGGCCACATTCACACCATACCGTCAATGAGAAGAAGAAGAAGAAGAGTTTGGATTTGATATCCCGCTTTATCACTACCCGAAGGAGTCTCACAGCGGCTAACATTCTCCTTTCCCTTCCTCCCCCACAACAAACACTCTGTGAGGTGAGTGGGGCTGAGAGACTTCAGAGAAGTGTGACTAGCCTAAGGTCACCCAGCAGCTGCATGTGGAGGAGCGGAGACGCAAACCCAGTTCCCCAGATTATGAGACTACTGCTCTTAACCACTACACCACACTGACTCTTCGTGCCCCTTTAAAGAGTTAAGGGTTGTCCCAAAGAAGCCTTAGAAGCTGTGTCTTGTTAAGGGTGCTGAGAGTTGTTGACAGACCCCTTTATTCCCCTCCCAGAGCTACAATTCCCAGAGTTCCCTGGGAAGATGAATGGATTGTTAAACCACTCTGAGAATTTGCAGCTCTGGGAGGGGAATAGAGGAGGTCTGCTAAAAACTCTCTGGACACTTAACAAGAGACAGCTCTCAGGAGTCTTTAGGGGAAGTCAGAACTGGTTAAAGGGGCATCACGGAGCTTTAATTGCATGGTGTGGCTGCGTCCGGGGTCAGTACCACGCCAGCTCCCAAGAACAGCTCATAAGCTCCTTGTTTTTACTTGTTATTCTGTAAAATGCACATCAGCGCTGCTATGAAAATAAAAAAAGATGATGACCTTGGCCCTCTGAAAAGCTGGAGCAACTGCTGGAAAATCCCTTCATCGCTCCCCGCATTGCAGCATGGGTTGCGCAAGCGGGGCTGCGCATAATGGACAGGCGCAGTTCATCGGCCCCAGCGCCTTCCCTGCCGCACCTCCTCACTCTCCTGCTTAAACAACAACCAATATCATTTTCAATGAAAAGCTACTTGTTCCGAGAGGTTGCTGTTGGTTTTTGAAAAATGTACCCTTGAGAACCCCGGGAATGTGGCGAAATGATGTCCGTGACTCTGTGGGAGTCCTCGTCGGGATCTGCATGTCGGGGGGAGGCAGAGAGCACTGAGCAGCCGGCCCCCATGGAGAGTTTCCCTCTCTTTAAAAAATGCACTTGATTAATACGTAAAAGGAAACAGATAGAACAGATGGGGAAGGTAAAGGAGGTGGCTTTTTCAAGATCCTGCCTTAGTGAGCTACAGGATTCTGATGAGCTTATAACTGTGAGTGGCAGAGATGGTCAGTCCTTCCCTCAATAAGATCAGTCTTACTGAACATGGGCAGATGAGCAGTATTCAGTTTATTTATCAATTGCATTTCTATCCCACCGTTTTCTCCAAGGAGCTCGAGGTGGTTGTTATGTACTGAAGTTCTCACCCTGGGCCAGCAGGGGGATACTGTAGATAGTTATGCAAATGAAGGATCGAAAGTGACGTTCAGTCATTGGATAGTTTTAGAAAGTTGCTACAGTAACGTTGTACTAGAGCTCTATATAAGCAGGCTGACTGAGCCCTTCAGCTCAGTTCTGTTCTGGCCTCTGAATAAACAAGAGCTGTTTGAAGAATCGCTGTGTCATCTGATATGTTCACCCACAACTTAACACTTAACAGTTGTGAACTTGGTTCTCCCCCATCCCATAACAACCCTGTGAGGTTGGTTAGGCTGAGAGGCAGTGACCTGCCCTCAAGGTCATGCCAAGTGAGTTTCATGGGAATTCCGGGCCCAATTCAAAGTGTTGGTTTTGACCTATAAAGCCTTAAACGGCTCAGGACCGCAATACCTCAAGGGCCACCTCTTTCCATATAAACCTACCCGGACCCTGAGATCATCTTCTGAGGCCCTCCTTCATGTTCCCCATCCTTGAGAGGTTCAGAGGGTGGCAACATGAGAACGGGCCTTCTCTGCAGTGGCTCCCTATCTGTGGAATGCTCTCCCCAGGGAAGTTCGCCTGGCGCCTTCATTACACACCTTTAGGCACCAGGCAAAAACACTCCTTTTTAACCAGGCCTTTGGCTGAGCTGTTTGACATCCTATACCCTTCTAAGTTGTGGCTCTTTTCTTGGGGGGTGTTATTGGGTTGTTGTTTTTATTCTGATTATATATTTTGTGATTTTTTTGTGAACTGTGGTGTATAAAATCATCATCATCATTCAAACCCAGTCTCCTGGGCTTCTGCCCACAAAGCCCTGTCCCTGTGGCACCGCTGCGTCGTATGTTCATTGTGTTGGATATTTATTTTTGCAATAAATTGGGAAAAGGTGAAGCGGGAGGGAGGGAAGTCAATGCTTGGTTGAGCAATATATAAAGTGAATTTTAAGAATAAGTTTAAATGGAAAAAATGGAAACGCAATAAAAATTATTTTAAAAATATCTTTATTTTTGCCAAGAATTATCACTGTGTCCATTACTGTGATCCTTGACTGGCTGGGGGCATGCACTGAAGGGAAACAAAATTCACCATCTCTCTCCCCCAAGCTATGCCCACCAGCCACGTCCTGTGCTTGTCATACCACCCCGATTTTAGAAAGACACCAGAAGCTGGCTGCCACGACTGGTGGTCCACAGTGCAGCTGGATGGGTCTCCATTTGGTTTGTCCTGTTCCAGGTCCGGACCTTAACTAGTGGCAGTCGACCTCTGAAAGTCCTTGAAGTACAGGACGGTTCTCAGCAAAGTAGGAGACATGGCCGCCGCCCTACCAAGCAGATCCGGAACTCTTGTCAGCGCTGGGTGATGTATTTATTTTTCCAACAAGACTAAATGCTGTGCTGACAGCTTTGACTTTTCAAAATCACAACCGGAACATTTAGAAAAGAATGTATTAATTGACCTTGATGTAGGAGGAACAGGGAATGAAGACAGAAAGAAACAGATAATAGGCAAAGTACAGGATGCTGTTTGCAAAGATGCCACATGTTCTCGTTCAGCATACTGTGCCATCTTTTAAAGCTGTGTGCATTTGTACTTTCGGATAGATTACAAAAGGGCCAAGAAGGCTCTCTGCTGTCCCAGAAGCAGGCACCAGAGGAGTTTTGTCTTCTCCTCCTATCCTGATTTTCACACCTCTCTTTAGCCCGGATTTCAAGGAGGTGGACGTGTTTTCAGACACACTTCACTAAGTGGGTGTGAGTGGGAGGCTGGATGCGGCTGCAGGCGGAAGCTTGGAGCTGTCAGAGGGTGTAAGGCATAAGTCTGCGTTAATTGGGGGCTGGGGATGGGCCATTTCCACCCATCTCTGCACCATTCCCTGGGCACACAGATTTTCTTCATCAGTTTTCTCTCTGCCTTGCCATTTAGATTTCACCTTTCCTAGCCACATGCACAAAACCCATTGTTAAGGATTTCAGTATGAATAGGGAGCGGTTGTTTGTTTTACATGGGGGGGGAGGGAATCAGCTATTTTTTTAAAAAAACAAGCTCAACTTTTGCTACAGGTCAGCAGTTAGACATACCTGCATTGCTGGAAGAAGTGGCTCATCTAAGGTGAGGAAACCCCAAGTGGGGTGTGTGTGTGTGTGTGTGTGTGTGTGTGTGTGTGTGTGTGTGTGTAATGGGCAAACTACACTTTTCATGCTGCAGTGTTTATTATATACAGTGGACTCTCGGGTTGCGAACGTGATGCACATTCGCAACCCGCGTCTGCGCACGTGCAGGTTGCGATTTGGCGCTTCTGCGCATGCGCATGCGCAAAGCACAATTTAGCGCTTCTGCGCATGTGCGACCACTGAAACCCGGATGTAACCCGTTCCAGGTTTTGGTGGTCTGCAACCCCAAAAAACGCAACCTGAAGCGGCTGTAACTCGAGGTATGACTGTACATGTTATATAAAAATGCCGTGGCATTTAGCAAGAGGGGAATTTCAAGTGAAGGTGTGGCAGAATGTTCCACTTGTACCCTTGCAAGATTTCAAATTTGCAGGGAGAGAATAGCAAGGCGTTGTGATCTCATGTCAACCTGTTCGCACCCTGAGGTCATCTACGAGGTTGAAAGATTTGAGATTTGAAAGGGTGGCACTTATTCACAAAGCGCATTGTTAAACACTGGAACTCTCTCCCACAGGAGGCAGTGATGCCCACCAATGTGGATGGCTTTGAAAGAGGATTAGGGAGCTTCATGCGGGGCAAGGTCAGTGGCTGCTACCCACAATGGTTGTGTTGTTCCTGTGTTGTTGGAGAAATCATGTGCCTGAATACCAAGTGCTGGGAGGGGAGAGGGCTGTTACGCTTGTGTCCTGCTTGCTGGGTTCCCACAGGCATCTGGTTGGCCACTGTGAGAACAGGATGTGGGCTAGATGGGCCAGTGGTCTGATCCAGCAGGACTCTTTGTGTTTTAGAGCAGGGATCAGAAAACTTACTGCGCCTTGGGCCAGTCTCCAGTGCTGATCGTGCGGCGGGCCGGAGGGCGGGGGAGCACGTGCCCAAACGCATGTGTACACGCTATTTCCGGTGCACTTCTGGGTCGGAGGAGCACCGGAAATAGCTTGTGTGCATGTGCACGGGCCTCCTCCAACCTGGATGTGCACCGGAAGTAATGCTTGCGCATGTGTAAATAACACTTGCGCATGCGCACAAGCTATTTCCGGTGCCCCTCTGACCTGGAAGTGGGCAGCCACGCAGCGCAGCGTCAGTAAGAGCAGGTGGTGGGGGTTGCTGCGGGCAGGATAAATAAGTCCCTTGGGTCTTATCCGGCCACGGGCCTTAGTTTGGGGACCCCTGTTTTAGAGGCTCCATCCTCTAGCAATCCTACCCTCAGGCATGAAATGGATGGTGAAGGGAGAAAGAGAACCTTCTCAGCTGTGGCACCCAGCTGTTGGATATTTCTGCCCAGGGAAGCTCTCCTGGTGTCTCCCTTTCTAATTTGCTTGGAGCCAGTCAAAGTCTCTTTTATTACCCAGCACATTTTAAACCTTTCAATCATTTACACACAGCTCACGCTTGCTGCATTGACATTATGAGCTACCGGACCCAATTCGAGGCATCAGCGGTGCACACTGTGGCCTTGCCCTCCATGGTGAGCAGGTTTTACTACCCCAAATTGCAGGAGCGTAAACAGTAGAGATGCATTCTCCACGACACCCGCAAAGCCCTGTTTCTTTGTGGTCTTGCTTCTGGAAGCAGCCTAGCTACTTATCTCCCATTTCCTGCTTGTACATTTTGTCCTCAGCTCCATTTAATGCTCTTAGTTTCTCCTTGACCAAGGACACTTCATTACTGCTAGTCCAGCTCACCACTCGCCTGTCAAAGGCAGTGATGCTTCTGAATGCATCTGTTTGAGGACTGGGACATTTGCAGGGAAACCAAAATGCTTGTTTACAAAGCTATTGTACTACCAACCTTACTATATGCTTGTGAAACATGGACCACTTATAAACGCCATCTCCAGCTCCTTGAAAGATTCCATCAATGGTGTTTCCGGAAAATTTTACACATCACTTGGGAAGACAGGTGAACTAATGCCAGTGTACTAGAAGAAGCAAAGATCACCAGTGTTGAAGCAATGATTCTTCAACATCAACTTCGTTGGACTGATCATGTTGTGCAGATGCCTGATGATCGTCTTCCAAAGCAACTACTCTATTCCAAATTTAAAAATAGAAAGTGGTCAACAAAAGAGGTTTAAAGACTGTCTCAAGGCAAATCTTTAAAAATGTAGTATAAACACTGACAACTGGGAAACACTGGCCTGCGAGCGCTCCAGTTGGAGAACAGCCTTTACCAAAGGTGTCATGGGCTTTGAAGATACTCGAACTCAGGACGCGAGGGAGAAACGTGCTAGGAGGAAGGCACGCTTGGCAAATTCACACCGTGATCAACTCTCACCTGGAAACCAAAGTCCCCAGTGTGAAAGGACATGTGGATCCAGAATTAGCCTCCACAGTCACTTATGGACTCATTGTTAAAACCGTGTTTATGGAAGACAATCTTACTTGGCTATGAGTGATCGCCAAAGAAGAAGAAGGACTCGATAAGCCTTTGGCCATATCTAGCAAGGGTCTTCTGATGATCTTATGTTCTCCACTCGACAGAGAAATACGTGAGTCATCCTAGCATCTCTGCAAATGTTCAGAAAAGGACCTGCATATCAACAGCACCCTTGTAGGACCAGGCCACCAACTGGGTAGGTGGACACCTCCTGCCATGAGTGGTAACAGCAACATTAGGAACTTTGGGGACACTCCATTATGTAAATAAAACTTTGCAAATTTTGGCCAAGGCCATATGTTTCTATAGTGCAGGGTTGAAGCAATCAGTTGGATGGAGCTGGACTCCAAAACCCATCATCCCTTGCCAGCATGGCCACTGGTCAGGGTTGATGGGAGTTGTATGAGGTTCTTATAAGCATCTTATATACAATTCAGAATTCCTTTTCAGGCCAACCAGAAGAAGATTCACAAAACAGAGACTAAAATCTGGGTGTCCCGTTGTCAGAGTTCTGTTGGGATCACACCAGCGCAAGTATGCACATAGAGAGTTGTTCCCATGGACTTATTTCAGGAATATTTTGGTTTGTCTGGCTTTGAGGTCCTGAGTTGCGCGTGCCATAATTGTTTTGGCATTGTATATGTTATTTAAGAGTTCATGTATTAGAAGGTGTTGAAATGTCGCACATTATTGTGAATCAGTTTTGTAAACCGCATACAGAGTTGTTTAGTTTGGGAGTTGTAGTCTGGCAACACCTGTAGCCTTGCAGGTTTTCCCTCCTTAGTATGGCTTTCCAAAAACCTGCAACGGCTATTTGAAAGAAGGAGGAACCACAGAGCAAAAGAAGAAAGCAGTTCTCCATCTACTCCACCGAAAGTCCTGCTGCTCTACCTCAGCTGTCACCTGGTGGCCCCCATCCCAGTAGGCTGCCTAGCTGGGAGAGATGGGAAGCCGGGCCGTTCCAATGCCAGCTCCCCCAGGCATCTCCTGCCCCCAAACTGTTTCCACGGCAAGATCTACTATTTAACTTTAATAATTGGTGCCCAAGTTTTCTCCCCCCCCTCTTCTTCCTTCCCTGTCCTTCCTTCCTTGTGTGTCGTGTCTTTTAGATTGTAAAAGACAAGGACTGTCTGGTCCGAATTGATTGCATGCCAGTCGCCTGGGGGTAATGGGGAACAAATGCTATATATAAATAAATGTATCATGCACTTTCAAAGCCCTGAAGGGCTTTTGTCTGTCTGCATCCTCGGCTCATCACCGCAGACCTGCAAAAACTCCCTTCCTGATTTCTGTCACAGCCGCCATGCTTGGGCTCAGTATTCTGCACTCTGATGCTCCACCGACTCAGGTGGGAGCCACTGACACATTCAAAGCGCTTTGCATTTTCCCCTTTCCCACAAGTCCAGCTGTGCTTGTGATTTACACTTCTGAGTTTTCTTAAGTGGAGCTATTTCAATCTCTTCCTGACCAGTAGCCGATTCCCACCCCGCACCCCCAAGCCTTCCTCTGCCAAGGCCATCTTCCAATTGCCCATAAAACCGGGAGGAATTTTCCACCATTTAACCTACGTGAGATATTTACAAATTCAGCCTCCCCTCCAGTTTCTTGTTGATTCAGGGCTTTTAGTTTGTATTTGCCCGCAAAATAATTAGCTCAGAACAAAGGGGCAGCAGTGAAGCCAGGGGAGGGAGAGATTTAGGGCCTGTCTGCATCCCCAGCCTCCGACCAGAAGGCCACTGAGGCTGTAAAAAGTGTAGAACTGCTTAAAATGCGGATCTTCCACAGCTCATGGGGAGTCTTCACATTACCAGCTGCTGCCAGGAATGATGCAGAAGTGAAATTTGAAGGGCTAAGAATGGATGAATTATTCCATATCTGGACTGTGTAACTTTAGCACTTAAGGCCACTCATAAGTCTGCCCCAACCTGTTTCTGCTTTTATTTTATTTTTTAAAGAAAAGATCTGCATTTAAAAATTGCATTTTTAAAAAATCAAGCGAAGAACTATATTTAAATCATTCAGGAACAGGCACACAATCCATTCAGTAACTCAACTGATCCACTGATAATTCTGGAGATGGCAGGTTCAGCTTAGTCCATACTGGAATCTGCAAAGATCAAATTCCTTAGGGATCACCAAGGAGGTTTGAGCATAGCTGTCAACTTTTCCCTTTTCTTGTGAGGAATCCTATTTGGAATAAGGGAATTTCCCATAAAAAAGGGAAACGTTGACAGCTATGGGTTTGAGAAATGCCTAATTCTCAGGTTTGCTATGAGGATATGTAAGATTATACGTGGTGAGTGGCATTCAACTACTGTAAGTTTTACTCTGAGTATAGACCCACTGAGTTAGTCCCTTTGACTTCAGTAAGCTAAACTTGGTTGAACACAACCCAATCTATTTTAATAAGACTAATAGGATGGTTTGGAAGAGGATAAGAGCAGTTTGTGGAGGCCTTTAAGGCTAGCAATGGATAGCAAACCTGATGGCTATGCTCTGTCTCCTCTGCCAGCATGACTCTGAATGCCAGCTCCTGAAAACTGCAGGTGGGCAGAGTGCTGTGGCGCTCAGGACTTGTTAGCAGGCTTCCTTTTGAGGCATCTGGTTGCTCCCTGTGAGAACAGGATGCTGGACTAGACGGGCCACTGGCCTGATCCAAATGGGCTCTTTTCATGTTGTTCATGAAATTCTGACCCAAGGGAAGCTAAACTCTGCAGGAAGATGTAGTGATGAATCACAGAATCGGAAAGAACCATGAGGGCCATCTAGCCAGGGTTTCCCAAGCTTGGATCTCTAGAAGTTTTTGGACTACAACTCCCATCATCCCTAGCTAGAAGGGCCAGTGGTCAGGAAGAATGGGAATGGTAGTCCAAAACACTTGGAGACTGAAGTTTGGGAAACTCTGAGTAGTCCAAACCCCTACAATGCAGGAATCGACATGGGACTTGAACCCACAACCCTGAGATTAAGAATCTCATGCTCTGCCGACCAGCGTAGGTCATCTCAAATAAATTTATTTATAGCCCACCTTTCCTCCAAGGAGCTCAAGGTGGGGTGCCTAGTACTCCTCCTCCCAGTTTTATCCTCACAACGTCCCTGTGAGGTTAGGCAAGGCTGGGAGGTAGCTACTTCCTAAGGTCATAGGCGGAGCTTCGTTGCCGAGTGGAGATTTGAACCCTGGAAATGATGTACATCTGAGCCATTTGTATGTTTATTGGTTTTTTTTCCATGGTTGTTGTTGTTGTTTCTTCTTCTTCTTCTTCTTCTTCTTCTTCTTCTTCTTCTTCTTCTT
>JAXCMG010000046.1:4864684-4900568 GCA_034642415.1 Podarcis siculus | reverse complement strand
TTCTTCTTCTTCTTCTTCTTCTTCTTCTTCTTCTTCTTCTTCTTCTTCTTCTTCTTTAGCACAAGGAAAAGCAAAGAAGCCAAACTCTTGAGGCTTCTGTTCTGCTTGAGTTCTGTTCTGGTTTCTGCAATTCCACAAGACTTTGCTTACTCATTTTCAAGACAACCTCCATTGCCTTAAAGGTAAAGGTAAAGGGACCCCTGACCATTAGGTCCAGTCGTGACCGACTCTGGGGCTGCGGCGTTCATCTCACTTTACTGGCCGAGGGAGCCGGCGTACAGCTTCCGGGTCATGTGGCCAGCATGACTAAGCCGCTTCTGGAGAACCAGAGCAGCGCACGGAAACACTGTTTACCTTCCCGCTGGAGCAGTACCTATTTATCTACTTGCACTTTGACGTGCTTTCGAACTGCTAGGTTGGCAGGAGCAGGGACAGAGCAACGGGAGCTCACCCCTGTTGTGGGGATTCGAACTGCCGACCTTCTGATCGGCAAGTCCTAGGCTCTGTGGTTTAACCCACAGTGCCACCCGCATCCCTTGGGAACTTGGGAAGTGTGTGAGAGAGATTGGGGACATGTGGGATCCATACAGCCTTGAATCTGAGGGCCGTGGGCACTGAAATAGTCTGGCTCCTTCCTTACACCCCAAATGCTCTCCCCTAGCTTCTTCCTCTTCAGAAGGCAAGGCAACGAGTAGCAGGAGGAGGACATGACTTGGCTAAAACCGGAGTGAATCAGGAGGTGGGTTTCATTAACAGCCTTCCTAGATTTCTCCCCATAATTCAAGCGCCAGGATTGCGATGCTGGGCTGTATGAATGAATGAATGAAACTGTTCTCTCTTATTATCCAAGGCCCCAGCACTCATCAGCTGAACAACACAGCTATTAATCACCCCTTGCACACGCATGCGTGCCAACAAACACACATGACACAACTTTTCGCGTGAGCACAAAAGCCCAGACACCCCTGCCGACAAAACACTCATTTCCTGCTCTTTGGCCCCTTGGGCTGAGCCAACGGCACTGAATCTGCTTCCTGCCTTGGAAGCCAGGAGCTGCTTCAGCCCCGTCTGAACAGCTAGCCTGCACAAACAGCTCCCAGGTAAGGGACAAACAGCCTCCACCATCTACCTCCCCTGTTGGACGCAGTATGCGTCAGAGCCCTGCTTTTGTGGGATTCCCAGAGGCATCTGGCTGGCCCCTGTGAGATCCATCAGAGCTCTCAGGAACATAGGAATCTTCCTTATACAGAGCAAGACCCATCTAGCTCAGTTCTGTCCACACTGGCTGGCAGAGACTCTCAGGGATTTCAGACTTTTTGTTATTTATTTTATTTATTAAAAGGCCTGGTTGAAGAGGAACGAAAGCACCAGGCAAGTCTCCCTGGGGAGAGCGTTCAACAAGTGGGGAGCCACCACAGAAAAGGCCCTATTCTCATGTTGCTGCTGTCTGCTTCTCCCATGGAGGGGGCACACTAAGAACGGCCTCAGGTGATGATCGCAGGGTCCAGGTCATTTCATATGGAGTTCTCTCCCAACCCTACTTGGAGATGCAAACTGAGATTAAACCTGGGCTCTTCTGCATGCAAAGCAGATGCTCTAACCATTGAGCTACATCTCCTTTGGTTCTTAAGCCCGATGAGGGTTCTAGTTCCTGTGTGCCAGCTGACAGGTCAACAGGAGACAGCCAGACCTCTCTGAAAGCGACACATACAAAATGCAGACATATAACTGTCTGCTGATTCCAGCACAAAGGGGAGGCAGGAACAGAGGCAAGAGGGTTAAAAAAAAAAAAGCAAAGCAGTGTCAAATTTGCAGCATAAGTAAAACCAAAGTCTTGTGTATTTATTTCCTTACATGTATATCTCCTCTTCCTTTAATGTAGAACCCAGGGCAACATACAGTTTGTTCCTAAGCCGCCTCCCATTCAGACCCAGCCCTACTTCTCTTGAGAAAGTAAGCTTTAGAGGAAAGGCTGGT
The DNA here is from genome assembly GCA_034642415.1 of Podarcis siculus. Lineage (NCBI taxonomy): Eukaryota > Metazoa > Chordata > Lepidosauria > Squamata > Lacertidae > Podarcis > Podarcis siculus. Next base: position 4,898,591 of record JAXCMG010000046.1, on the reverse strand, counting down.
GCAGATAGCTCCTTGTACGTGTGCCAGAAGGATGGCAAGCCAGGTAGAAAGGTGAGGTTAGGAACAGCGGAAAAGGGAACCCTGCAGAGCACACTGTGATTCAAGTATCAAATATGAAACACCAAAGTGGGAAATGTGGCGGGGCAAACAGAGGGAAGGAAAACCAGGTGTTCTATAACTTTCAGGCACACCGGGATGCTCTCAGCTCCCTGGACCCCTGCCAGTCCATTGCACCTGCAGAGATGGCCAAAGATCAATAAGCAAATTGCAACCTATTGATTCTGTTAAGACCTTTCAGCGCCCTTTAATGCCCTTGAGCAGAAACTGCTGGTTGTAACAAAACCACGGCAGTGGTGCTTTGGTACCTGCCCTGCAGCAGCTGCCCGAAGCCATTGAGGATGTTATAGTCACTAGAGGAGGACATAGACCAGGTCCCTGCATGCCTGAGCCCCTTGTGCCAATGAAAACCACAGAGCAGAGGGCAAAATACTATCCATTTTGGCCTGCAGCATGGCTCCACCCCTGACGGCCCATTGGTTCTCCCTGACCCAGCCCAGCTTTAAAAGCTTCCAGTTTATGCCTTGGCAACAGTCTACTTTAGGCCTTGCCAGATCCCTTCCTTCTTGCAATTGCCTACAGCCTGCTATTGTTTATCCCACACCCCACAAGTGTCCCGAAAATCTGGGACATTTTTTGTCATGAGAGAACGGTGGCTATTTTGGTTGTCATGTTATCATGTGATTTTGTGGCATGATTTCCCTTGGAAAAGGTGCTTTTGGGGGGAGGGCAAGCATTTCTCTTCCTTGAACTTGGCATGCTCTCTTGCACCCGTAGACAGTGATGTGGGGAGACTGGTGTGTCAGGCTCAGGTATCCCTGAGGGTCTTTGCTCTGGTTCGGAATCAGCCTTGAGACTCAGTTTCAGGAACCCAGTCCAGTCTCTCAGAAAGTGGTACAGCAACCCTGGACTTGGCTGGCTCACCCTCTGAGTCCTCAATGCCAGGTGAATTTGTGGCCAGGTGAGAGGAGTTGTCCCCCGGCTTAGATTCCAATCTGAGCCGGAGAAGAACTCTGGGGCCATAGCACTCAGCCATGTATTCAAAGTGAACACGACGAGCTGCCAGAGTTCGTATTCTGAGGTTCGAACTCCTGGACCTCAGCAGCCTCACTAGCGGGTCGCCATGGCAATAATTGCTCGTGATCGCGAAGTGGAACAGCAAAACAGGATTCCTCCAGAGGCTTCCATGCAGACCCAGTGTCAGCTGCTTTCCTTGTCATTCCTCCTCATCCTAAAAATAACTTTCTGAAAAGACACCGTAAGTCTCCTGTACTCTTTCCTTCGAATGAGACTGCAAAGGTTGCCCTGGACTTCATGTCAATCAGTGAGAAAGGAGAGAAGAAATGCACTTAGCACAATGATCAAATCCAACTATGAACAATTGCGGGGAGGGGGAGGGGAGGGAGGGAGGGAGCAATTCTTGACTCTTCCTGATTCACTGTGTGGCAGTGGCATTTTTTCATGCTTTCACCCACTTCTGCTTCTGGCAGGGCTAGCTAGCATCATGCCAGGAGATAAAATGATGCAGAGGGAAGCCAGTTACCCCAAAGAGTTCTGCCTGTCTAGTTGCCATGGAGGGAGAGAGCTTTAAAAATATATATGTATCATGGCAAGGAAGCGCTTATTCAAACTACAGTCGTACCTTGGTTCTCGAACTCTTGGTACTTGTACGTTTTGGCTCCCAAATGCCCCAAACCTGGAAATTCCGGTTTTCGAACGTTTTTCGGAAGCCAAACGTCCAACACAGCTTCCACTTGAGTGCAGGAGGTTCCTGCAGCCAATCAGAAGCCACGCCTTGGTTTTTGAACGTTTAGGAAGTCGAACGGATTACATTCGAGAACCAAGGTTCCACTATACCTCTTAGTGAGCATTCTTCCTGATTTCCTTGTATAGCCACTATTCAATAATGGCAGGCAAATTCCGTCTGACCTGGAAAGTGCACGTCCTATCCATGGTTGCACCAGCCCATCAATTTATAAATGAAACACACAAGAGCCGTCTTCACACACACTCCCCCACGGTTTTCAGCAACTGGTACCCAGAAGCATTGCTGCCTCCATCTGTGGAGGTAGAGCATAGCCATCATGCCTAGTAGCCTTTGGTAGCCTCTCCTCCATGAATTTATCCAATCCAGGTTGTTGGCTATCACTGCCTCCAGTGGCAGTGAGTTCCATAGTTTGAACTATGTGCTGCGTGAAGGACTTTCTTTTTTCTGTCCTGAATCTTCCAACATTCAGCTTCATTGGATAACCACAAGTTCTAGTATCACAAGAGGGAGCAAAACTTTTCTCCATCCTCTGCCTCCATGCCGTGCATAATTTTATCAAATCAAATCAACTCTTACTTGACTTCTCGCTAGACGAAAAAGCTCCAAGCGCTCCTCTTCATGGAGGACTTGATCCACCCCCTTGATCATTTGGGTGTCCCTTTTCAGAAGCTTTACCAACTCTGCAATATCCATTTTGAGGTGGGGCAACCAGAGCTGTACATGGTACTCCAAATATGGTTCATTCATTCAGGTAAAGGTAAAGGACTCCTGGATGGTTAAGTCTAGTCAGAGGTGACTATGGGGTTGCGGCACTTATCTCACTTTCAGGCCAAGGGTTTGTCCACAGACAGCATGTGGCCAGCATGACTAAATCACTTCTGGTGCAACAGAACATCATGACAGAAGCCAGAACACAAGGAAATGCCATTTACCTTCCCACCACAGCGGTACCTATTTATCTAATTGTACTGGTATGCTTTTGAACTGCTAGGTTGGCAGGAGCTGGGACAGAGCAACGGGAGTTCACCCCGTTGTGGGGATTCAAACCACCAACCTTCTGATCGGCAAGCCCAAGAGGCTCTCTGGTTTAGACCACAGCGCCATCCACGTCCCTTCATGGTTGCACCAGAGGGAAGAACAGCATAAGTTTCACTTGCACAAAGCTTCTGCAGAGCAGAGGTTCAGCTGTGTCCAACCTTATTGAGCATTCGTTTTGATTTGCTTGCAGGGAGGCTATGTGACAATGAGAATTCATCCTCAGTTCATTTGCATGCAGGGTGTTTTATTTCTCTTTCTGTTAATCATTTGTTCATCCCACACTATTCCATGCATTTCCCCGTAGTGCAAAAAAAGTCTGTTGTTTTTGAAAGTGTGTTTGATGCAACCGAGTGCTTTAACCCACTCTCAGTGCTTGAATACATCCCACAAAATAGTGACAGTCTGGAGGCAGTGGGAGATAGTGTACACACACAAACACACACACACACGCAGAGAGAGAGAGAGAGAGAGAGAGAGAGAGAGAGAGATGGTTTATTTACTTTCCAAGTGCCAAAATTATTTGACGGAGCCAAATTGGCTCAGCCCATCTCAGCATGATTTAGATAATATCCTCCTGCACAACTGTTATATCTGCTCCTTGTCAAATGAAGTCCGGGAAAGGGAGGCCCAGGACTTGCAGAGGTCAGGAATGGGATGGGTGGGAATGGATTTCAGCTGGGAAATTCCTCGCTGGTGTGAAAAATAAATATGCACTGAAGTGAAATAGGGCTTTGGTGGACACAAAGCGGAACACCCCCACCCCACTCTGGGCAGTAGCTTCACATGCTTGTCTGGCCTCAGCCTCTGGCCTCTCAAATTTCCTGACATCAAAACAGGATTATTGTGGACCTGGATGATGGAAGGGGTCCCGAGTTCAGGTTGTCCTAGACAGCTGCTTCAAATCCCCAGAATGGGAATCTGCTGCAGACACCATGGGCGTGGAAGGAGGTTCAGCTGATAGCAGTGCGCTGAGGTTGCCCAGCCATCCTGTAAAATTTTGGATGTTCTGCCTATGAAGGAAAGGCTGTCTGTTCCAGTTTGGCTAGATATGGACGGCACATTTGCCTGATAAGCAAATTCCTCATGAATACACTTCAGGAATGCTGCATCATTTGAAAAGGCCATTGCAGGCCCTCATCCTTCGGTTAACCTGATTGGCGCACAGGCAAATGACACATATAGCACATGAGCAGGATGTGTTGGGAGCCATGTGCTTTTAATGTGGTATGTACACAACCCAATTTTTGTTTTTAGCTTCCTCTTTCCTTTTGCACTTGTTCATCTGTTTCACAATCTCTTACAGAGACGCCTTTCCAAGGTTTGTGCATTTCTTTTTTGCCTGTAGATTTTGCACACTCCTGTGATGCATAAAATGGGTACATGCATCGTACCTGGCTGTGGGGAGGAGCTGAGCTCTCATGAGGAGATCTGCTTTGATTGCGCAGTTCACGCTCTCGTGAAAATTACCTGGATGGATATGCCATGCCATTTAATACTGAACTCAGATGACGTGTACCCAAAAGCATGATGTCAAAATGGGGCCAACTAAAAAACAAGAGCTGGGCACCAGCATGCTCAGGGAATGCCAACATCTGCAGAAGTACAGTCTTTAAAAAGACACACACACATGCATGAACAGATTTATAAAGTTTCCTCTAAACCCAATGAAGATGGAGCATGCACAGTATATTGTCAGTTGAAATCTGGAAAACTGGGGGGCTGGAATGGAGTAATCATGGAGGGGCTGGCTGGCTGGAATTATGCACAGGGACACACCTGTTTGAAGGCAAACACAGACAGCAGGTGCTGGAGGAGACTCTTGAGAGTCCCATGGACTGCAAGAAGATCAAACCTATCCATTCTGAAGGAAATCAGCCCTGAGTGCTCACTGGAAGGACAGATCCTGAAGCTGAGGCTCCAATACTTTGGCCACCTCATGAGAAGAGAAGATTCCCTGGGAAAGACCCTGATGTTGGGAAAGATGGAGGGCACAAGGAGAAGGGGACGACAGAAGATGAGATGGTTGGACAGTGTTCTCGAAGCTACCAGCATGAGTTTGACCAAACTGCGGGAGGCAGTGGAAGACAGGAGTGCCTGGTGTGCTCTGGTCCATGGGGTCACGAAGAGTCGGACACGACTAAATGACTAAACAACAACAAGCAGACAGCATGTTGGGGTAGGGGCACTTGGCTGACCTTTAGGCAGGAGATAGACATGAAGGCACTAAGTGTGTGTGGGGGAGCCGATGTGGTGCAAATGTACCAGCAGGAGCTCTGGGTTGACAGCATATTTGCACCATGCCAGCCTTGCTACCAGCAGCAAGGCAAATGTCTCCCTCCCCACCAGGCCATCTGCTGCTGTCAGAAGGTAAACATGCACGATGAGAGCTGTAGCCCAAAACCAGAAAGCAGGACCTGAACACAACACCTGCTATTCTCAGCAGCTGGTATTTAGAGACATGTAGCCTCTGCCACTGGAGGTAGAACGCAGCCATTGTGAATGACTAGTAACTATTGACAGCCGTATCCTCAACTGGGTCTGTCTCAATCATGCATTTGGGGCACCCATTGCACCCAGTTCCTTGGGACATAGTGCAGCCATTAAATGAATGTGCACGTATTGCAGTGTGGAAAGAGATGGTTGGCTTTCTCCAGGAATCCGCTAATCTTCCTCTCCTTCCTGCCTCCCAGACTGGAACAAGCTTTCTCCTCCTGCTCTCTCCCTCTGCTGCATCTCCTTCTTGACTCGCCAAGGCCACAGCAATCTATGTGTAGGAACAAGAAGGCAAAGGTGCCACTTAGTCATTCTGAACACGCCGGGACAGCGGCCTTGGCGCTGCTGTGCAGCAATATAAAGGGGGCTATAAGTGAGCCATGTAATGAAAGCGACAAGGGCCTCAACAAGGGGGTGGCCTGGAGGGGGGGCTGCCGCTGTGCGCTTGCATGTGGGTTGCGGCTCTAGCTGGATTAGCAAGGACCGGGCTGTGATTATTTGCATGCTTCACACACACACACACATGCATACACGTTTAAACTCATTGCCAACCTTTTTAGGCCAAGGCACTCCTTTGGGGGTTTTGTTTTGTGTGTCAAGGGCGCTGCCCCTTTGGCCCACCTCTCTCTCCCTACCCCCTGAATCAGTCCTCCCATCCTGAGACAGACAAAACGGGCGGAAAGGTGGTGCATGCACACAACCAGCTTGCCCAAAGGATCTGGGTAAAAGTTGGGCGAGTAAGAACTCTGAACAGCACACAGAGCTGAAAGAAGACGTGGGCAAGAGAGTCACTCTCCAACTTCTGCCTGCAGCTCGATGTGCTTTTCATGGGAGGCAAAACAACGGTAGCTAACCTCAGCATCAGCAAGGGAAAAGTGGGGTGGGGGCACTCAGAGATGCTGTGGGAACCAGAGGAAGACCTCATGGCCCCCATGCAAACTCTGGCTTAACCAGCAAGACCACATCCAGCCGACAGGAGAAACAATGTCATATCCCACAAGTGTCCCAGAAAAAAAAGAGGCACCCCGTTTTCTTGTGCGAGAGCATGGAGGCCATTTTGGGTGCCATGATCTCGTGCAGTTTTGTGCAGAGATCTTGCCCCGAAAAAGCACTTTCCTCAGGGCTGCAATCTTGCAAGCTGCCCCAAATGCGTGTTTTGGGGCACAGTGTGCAGTCTTTTGGATTCCACGATCATGTGAGGGTCACGTGACTCACAGAGGAGCGTGGGCGGGGAGTTGCACGTCCCGGTTTTGGGACTCAAGGTGTTGGAGGGTCTGCACTGTGTGGCTGCAGTCTTTTCTGGACCAATTGACACAACCACCAAGCAGCACATTTTAGCCACATGAAAAGTGCCCGAACTTCACACCACCCTGGGACCAATATGACTGCCACCTATCTCTTGCTCTCACTTTTAAAAATTTTACCAGCCCTTTCTAGTAGGTTGCATCCAATGCTAGTCTTATTCAAAGCAGACCCATTGAAGTAAATGGGCACGAAGAACTCAGGCCCATTAATTTCAATGGGTTACCTCCAAATAATATATCAGCTGGATATAGCCCTATACCTTCAGGGAGGCTCACAAACTTTTAGAAAAACACCAAACATCTCAGGCCCTTTGAATGGATGGTGGTGCCACCACTAGGCACTGGCTGATCCATGACAGGGCCTTCTCGGGGGCCATTCCCTGCCTATGGAATGCCCTCCCCAGCGATGTTTCTTTGTATCCTCTCATTATTAACATTCAGGAGGAATTTCAAAGCATTCCTGTTCATCTGGGCATTTGACTGGGAAATACTGTTTCCAGCAACCTTGAAACGATCCATTGTGAGGGCATGTGACTGTTTCTGTATGTTCTTAATTAAATGTGTTTCTATTTTATTTTATTGGGTTGCGCCAAGTGTCAGCCCTGCGCAGAGTAGATCCACTGAAGATTATGGGTATAGCTAACCTACATCCATCCATTTCCTTGAGCCTGCTCTTGAGGAGAACATAGTTGGATACCCAAACCATTGTTGTTTTTTTCTACATTGTCGTTTGCCAACCGTCGGGAGGAAGGGCGGGGCGGAAAGTGAACAAATAAAGAACAGATCAGAACCATTTCCCATGTCTAATCTCCGTTCCAGGAAAAGTGTTCAGTTTTTTTTCTTTCTTCCGTGCCACGCTGCTCTTAGAAACAGGAGAGGAGGGCGAGGTCCTAAAAGAAAAGAAAGAAAATGTCAGCTATGGCAATCCAGTAAAATATCTCCAGAGCAAATGTCTTCAGCAAGAGGAAGTGATGGTCTTAAGCTGCAGGGGACTGGGCTGGGTTTGTGAAGGATCTTGTGAAAGCTGGCAAATATCTCTCCATTCCTCCCATACCTTAAGAACAAGGAAGCCTTTGTTGGGCGGCTCCAAGGAGGGGAAGCCTCTCTTCCCTCCGGCCGCCCTCAGCTGTGGCCCTTGTCCTCACAGCGACACCCGGAGTCATGAGGGGCGGCCTTGTCTTTTTGGCACGCAAAGTTCCTTCTCTGTACTTGGCCCCTTCTGGAAGCAGAGCAGGACGAACAAGTCACCGTGGTTACCTCAAGGATGTCCCCAAATATCATGGTCCGGTGTGAGGCCTAAAAGTTACAGGCGGCGTTCGGTTCAGCTATACACCACGCTTCCCAGAAATAGATCTGTGCTCAAAAACGTTTGGCGTAAAAGTAAAAATCTAGTACCCAGCAGTGCAATAAAAACACATGATAAAAAGTATAATGTCGCTACAATAGAGCAGTAAAACAATGCAAACAATTAACAGTTCCTTTAACAGCCATCAAGATAGAAGGGAGCAGAAAGTAAACAGATCCGACAAGTTCACATCCGAAAGTAACCGCCAAGCTGATAACACTTTTACCTCACAATGCCTCCCGCTCCATCTTTTACGCCTCAGTCCGAATGTTCCCTCACACCTTCTTCTGGAAGCAGCGCTGTTTTTTAAAAGAGCTTTTTGAAAGCTCTGTGGGCTCTAGTGCAACCACAGAAATCTGGAACATTTGCAGGGGGTTTTTTCAGCCAGAGTTCACTGGAACTCAGTTCCAGCACTTCTCAGATGGGCGCCATTGCCATTGTAAGAGAACACCTCTTTTTCTAGAAAAATAGCACAGATACATTTGTAATATGAAAAGTTATAGGATTTGAGGTTTCAGGCTATGCAATGATTAGAAAGGAATTGTTGTTGCTGTTGTTGTTGTTGTTGTTGTTGTTGTTATTATTATTATTATTATTATTATTATTATTATTATTATTATTATTAACCAGCCCTTTCCCGGCAGGTCCCGGGGTGGGCTGCAACAATTTACAGTTCAGATATAGGAAGAGTTAAAACAGATCACAGGCAGGCCCTGAAAACACACATCTCAGGTGTCACAGCCAGGGTAAAGAGGCATGTCTTCAGCATTCCCTGAAAGCTGTACAGTGAAGAAACCAGGCGCCCTTCTGTGGGGAGGGGGTTCCACAATTTAGGGGCCACCACAAAGAATGCCACCCACCCACCCCACCTCTGAGGGTGGTTAAATGACCAAGAGGGACCCCTCTGCTGATCTTAACATCCAAGAGGGTCTGTGGGGAAGGAGGCGGCATTTCAGATACAGTGGTACCTCAGTTTAAGAACAGCCCTGTTTACGAACTATTCAGTTTACGAACTCTGCAAAACCGGAAGTAGTGTCCCGGTTTGCGAACTTTACCTTGGTCTAAGAATGGAATCCGAACGGTGGAAGGGCACCGGTGGCAGGAGGCCTCATTAGGGAAAGTGCACCTCAGTTTAAGAACAGTTTCAGTTTAAGAATGGAGTTCCGGAACAGATTAAGTTCATAAACTGAAGTACCACTGTATTCATGGCCGAACTCATCTAGGGTTTTAAATAGTAGCACAAGCACTATGACTGCCCCCAAAATTTTGCAGGTGCAAATAGTACTGACAGCCAGTTGGTGTATGATCACTCCAATAGCATCATGAGTGTGCAATAAAAATGATGTCAGTCCCACATTCTGCAGGCAGCATCTGTGGACATGATGCCTGCCAGAAACCAGTGCTGCTTTAGTTTTCAGTGGTGATTAGAAAGGAGTCGATAAGTGGCAAGAGCAGATCCCCATGTGGCTGCCACAGCCATATGTCACACGGACCAAATAGCCCGGGATTTCAGGTCTGGCTTTCTGCCACAATACACTTTGTTGCATGCACACCTGATTAGGTGCTGGGCTTTTGTGTCTTGCGGGCGTTTCTCACCCGTGCATTTGCTGAGTCAGCAGCTTGCAGGAGCGACATGCTCCTGTCCTCCGACCCACAGGTTGGGGCACTAATGATGTCTTACGAACTGTGTGGGCAAAGAGGAGCTTCAATTATTCAGCTGCTTGTCAGCGCAATTAAATTAACTCTTCATTGAGAGAGCCATGAATATTTCACTAGAGAGATGCAAAAGAGATCTCCCAGCAGCACTGCTGGCTGAATGAGGTTCTGGGACAGGGCAGCAGAGAGTGGCGGAATCATGCAGCCCAAATTTTCTACACATGAAAACCCAACACAGATCTGGTCCTGCCTAGCTTGGAGGGTAGGTTTCTTGGTACAGAGCTGCAAAAGTAAGGGGTGTTGTGTTACTGCGGAGACCAAAATGGCCTGGAAGCGTTGCTCTTAGAAGAGAACAATGTTTGGAAGTCCATGTTGGCCAACAGGTGAACCCAAACTCAGGTCCTGCTCATGTGCTTCCCATGCACATCTGTCTGGCCTCTGTGAGAACAGCATGTGGGACTAGATGGGTCTGTGGCCTGGCAGATCCAGCAACCAGAATCTTCTTATGCTCAATGCTTCAGATGTGGTGAGTTTCACGGGGATAAGGCTCCACTCTCTCCCTCCCTCATTTTCTATCCCACCTTCCAGTGACATTAGAAGCAAACACCTGCTTCCTCCTTCCAAGCACCAATGGCCTCCAAGCACCGATCCCCAAATGCTCCTTGTCCCAGTTCCGTATAACAGCTCTTCAGCCGAATTCCTCTCCTCCGCCTCCTCTCCGCTAACCGGTGGCAGGAGCAAGAAGCAGCTCTGGGATTCTCCTCCGTCTTCTCTTCTGAGCAATTAATAATTTATTTCATTATCAGGAGGAGGGGGGAGGGGGAGCGAAACTGCTAATGAGACGAAAACAAGCCAGAAACATCTGTCAGGGGCTGCTTTCATCCTGGGCCCAGGGCTTCTGCGAAGCTGCGGACGGCATCGAAGGGTGTCCCTGCACACCAGGCATTGCACAGCCTGTTGCCTGACGCCCCCTCCCTCTCCCGCTGCGCTCATGCACACACACATCCTGATTCTGCTCTCATGCACATAGATCCATGATTTCTCCTCTCCCAAAGAAGGCAAGCATGCCCAGTGCTGAGGGGAGCAGAGCCCAGCTAGCAAAGCTGCATTTCCAGACACCGGGCACACATAAGAAAGCAAATTCTGAGTGCAACAATGCTATCTCCACACCAGCAAATGGAATTCAGAGGCGGTAGAGACAGAATGTAGCCATTGTGGCTAGTAGCCATTCATAGTCTTCTCCTGCACTTCCCATTTTAATTTTGCAGAAGGAGACTCTATGGGCAGGCACAGAGGGTGGGTGGGTGCGGCCCCATGCCCAGAGCCTGCCATAGATCAGCCCCCTGCTGGATCAAGCCAATAGCTCATCTAGTTCAGCACAGCATCCAACCAGATGCTTGGGAGAAGCCTACAAGCAAGAAGGACCAGAGGGCCACACAATGTAAGTGCATCCTACGTGGGGCGTTGGTTCCAAGGATTCTGCGCTTACCTGAAAACGTTTATACTCCAACCGTTCAAGCAAAACTAACGTTTAAGAAGTAGGTTGTGTTTAGGGAGACCTCTTTGCAGAAAATGTACACCAGGCAAAATTGCATTAAAAAATTGTGTGCATTTGGAGAAATTTGGACTAAAATGCAGGTGGAATTACATTAGGACACACACACAAAACTAAGGCACACTGATATGGAAATGTGGAGAAGTGAAGACTGGGGAAATAGCTAAGGAAGTGAAACTGAAATGGAGAGATTTTGCTCACCCCTCCCCATTGCTGCCCTAAAGTAAAAAGAGAGACCCAGCCATGGATCTGGCTTGGATCTCTGCATTTAGGGGCGAGTCTCTTGGAACTCCCACCTCTGGCACTAGCCAGGAAAGGCTTCGTTCCAGTTAAACTATTCTGAGTTATCGAAGAGCTTGTGCCTGTGCCCCCTTTTTCTCAGACTCTCTCCCCCCCATCTGCTCCAACACCACCACGGCTGCCACCTGCCTTCCCCCCCCCCATGCCTCCTGCTTCATTGGGGCTTTGGAGCTGGCTCAACAGTTAAATGGCCCATTGTTTGCAGCCCCCAACCAAATGAATGGCTCCTAAGTGGATTAATTAACTTGGTCTAAAAGATAAAGGGGACTCTCCTCCTTGGGAACTATTGTTTTCTTTTGCCTTTGGTCACCGCAGGCAAATGAGGGCAAGGCATTCCTAGGGGTAGGTTGCCACCTTTTTGCCTGGCACAGCTCCTGTGCCGTTAAAAACCATGGGGCAGGGTGTGGGAATCAACAGGTAGGATGTCATCCTCCTCCAGTCCCAGTCTCTATAAGACATGGAACTCTTCCTGCCCAGTCTCGGCACAAGAATAGACATGCCAAGGGATAGCTCAGTTGATAGAGCATGAGGCTCTTAATCTTAGGGTTGTGGGTTTGAGCCCCACGTTGGGCAAAAGATTCCTGCATCACAGGGGGTTGGACTAGATGACCCTCACAGTCCCTTCCAGTTCTATGGTTCTATGAATCCCAGTCCAAACCGGCAGCTCTTCCACTCTTTACTGTTAAGATGGCCTCTCCAAGGAATCCCCAACTAATAATATTCCACCCTGCCTGATCCCTGTGAGTACTTCGATTGGACCAGACTTTGTGATGCCAATTTGTCCTTTCCTACCGACTGCATTGTTGCATATTCCATATGTCCCACTGTGCTACGTGGATTGACAAGCCTGTGGGCCAACGGTGAAAGCATTTCCCTGCCTCTCCCGCCCAGCAAGCTTGCAGGTCTAGGGATACTGTCCCAATGCCATGTGGCTTGTCTCACTTGCTCGAGATGTCTATAATTAGTGGCCACTACTGTGTGGCTAGGGACGCGGGTGGCACTGTGGGTTAAACCACAGAGCCTAGGACTTGTCGATCAGAAGGTCAGCGGTTCAAATCCCCACGACGGGGTGAGCTCCCATTGCTCGGTCCCTGTTCCTGCCCACCTAGCAGTTTGAAAGCACGTCAAAGTGCAAGTAGATAAATAGGTACTGCTCCTGCGGGAAGGTAAACGACGTTTCCATGCGCTGCTCTGGTTTGCCAGAAGTGGCATAGTCATGCTGGCCACATGATCTGGAAGCTGTACGCCGGCTCCCTCAGCCACTATAGTGAGATGAGCGCCGCAACCCCAGAGTCGGCCACGACTGGAACTAACGGTCAGGGGTCCCTTTACCTTTTTACTGTGTGGCTTGCTCAGACAATATTTTCTCCTGCTTTCCGCTGGTGATCTGGGGCAAGCTATGTGGGAGGCAGCATCTGGAACAGAATGGGGCAGTAGCGGTTGGAGCAGGGCTGCATTGTTGTTGTTTAGTCGTTTAGTCGTGTCCGACTCTTCGTGACCCCATGGACCAGAGCACGCCAGGCTGCATTATAGGCTCAAATTGTCTTGTTCTGCTGAACAACCTGGCCATTTTGCACCAGCTGAAGTGTCTGAACCGCCTTCACAGGCAGCCACACATATAGCACATTGCAGTATTTAAACCTGGAGCTTACCAGTGCGTAGGCCACAGAAGTTAGGCTATCCCTCACTAATTAATAATCATAACAGCAGCAACTAATCCTCTTGACCTCACCTCCGCAGCTCTCCCCACTCATTTGCAAGATATTAAAGTGGGGGGGGGGGTTGACCATGGGGGTGGATCCTGTGGAGGTAGCAGGGGGGGCAGGGTTCTGAACATTTTGCCTGGGGCAGCCCCAAAATCCACCACCCCGTTCCGCCTCTCATTAAAGCCTCGTCTGGTTGTGATGGCCCCTCGCGCGGCACTCTTCCCTCCCAGCCCCTTCTCCGGCTCAGAGTTTTCATTCAGCCAGACGATGAATAATTCAGCTCCTTTAATCTTCCTTATTAAGTTGCTCCCTCAGGCCTCAGATCATTCGTTGCTTGGCTCTGAAGTGCCTTCAATTTGTCCGCTTCTCTTCGCTCCCTCCAGGACCCGGGGAGAACCCAGGATTGGTGGGAAAGTGGAGGGGAGACTGAACGGGCTGTGTGTGGCTCCCTTCCTCTCCCCATGATCCCTAGACATAAGGAAGGAGAGCTCTCTATTATCTATCTATCTATCTATCTATCTATCTATCATCTATCTATCTATCTATCTATCTATCTATCTATCTATCTATCTATCTATCTATCATCTATCTATCTATAGGTTTGAGGGATGAGCTAGAGAATGCCTCCATGCGCATGAAGATTGGCATGTTCTCACCCTACCACACACTCTCCTCTCAGGAAAGACGACAAGGATCCTTCTCAGATCCTGAAGGGAATCCATTTGGGGGTTCAGTGAGTGGAACGATGCTCAGGAGGCAGGACTGACAAGCCAAAACCAGCAGTGTGTGCCTTGCTGAGAAGAAAAGATCAAAGCTAGCAGCAGGTTGAACTGATTTGGGGGCACTTCTTACTTATGTGGTGCCGTCGCCGAGCAGAGCAATGTAAAGCAACAAGGCAGAATTGGGGAGTAAGGCCTCTGTCCTCAAGGAGCTTACATTCTCAAGTTCAACAATGAGTGGGAGACCACAGAGGGAAACCTGGGCGGAGCAGGGGCAGGCTAAGGAAATGAAAACGAAAATTCAGTTGCACAAGCCAAGATACAAAAGCAATGATTTCCTCCTGCCCCACTGCTGGCAAAAAATTACTCAGCAATGCTAAGCTGGTCGCGTTACTGGTTTTACCAATTACAGCCGCTGTGAAGGATATTGTGTATGCCTTTTAGCTCTAACTGAATTTTCTCTGGCTGTACTTTTTTGCATTTCATTGACATTTCATGCCAACTTTGGGTCATTTTGACACCGGGCAAAACCTCAAGCACCTTCCCCCATCCCTGCCGTTGCCTGCCCAGGCCTTTTGAATGATTGTTTTTATGCTGCACCGATTGCTTTTACTATTTTAAATAATTTTTTTGCATGTTTTCCGTTGATAAATTTTTCATTTGTTTTACTGCGGTTGGTGGGGGAGGTGAAATAAAGCGGTCCTGTGAGTTTTATTGAATGGCAAGGTATACATTTTTTAAAAGCCCCTTAAAAACAAAGGAAGAAAGAATAGTGTGGACTATTAGCCAAACAAAATAATGGTTGCTAAGCAGTCATAACAATACTCATAGACTGGTTTTATTACACCAGTTCAACTGTAATGGATTCTCCGAAATAAATCTGGAGAGTTGTCATTTTGGTGAGGGTGATGGCAGTCCACTGCTAGAGATCTTTTTTGTTCACGGGATGGTAGGATTGTATCCGCTCAGAGCAGACTCATTTAAATTAATGGACCTAAATTAGTCATGTCTCCTAATTCCAGTGGGTCTGAGTAGGGCCAGCATTGGCTACAACTCATAGTCCACAAAGTATCCCAGCGAGAGAGAATGACAATTAACCCAGTTGATTTGCTGTGGATGTATCCCCAGTAGTGTACTACCATATTCACAATAGTAAGGTAAAGGTAAAGGTAAAGGCACCCCTGACCATTAGGTCCAGTCGTGGCCGACTCCGGGTTGCGGTACTCATCTCGCTTTATTGGCCAAGGGAGCCGGCATACAGCTTCCGGGTCATGTGGCTAGCATGACTAAGCCGCTTCTGGCGAACCAGAGCAGCGCACGGAAACGCCGTTTACCTTCCCACCAGAGTGGTACCTATTTATCTACTTGCACTTTGATTTGCTTTCAAACTGCTAGGTTGGCAGGAGCAGGGACCGAGCAATGGGAGCTCACCCCGTCATGGGGATTTGAACCGCCAACCTTCTGATCCGCAAGTCCTAGGCTCTGTGGTTTAACCCACAGTGCCACCCGCGTCCCCATTCACAATAGTACAAGAACATTAAGAAGAGGGCTGTCAGTAGCTACTAGCAATGTTTTGGAACAGCAGTTACTGGGAATCACAAGTCACCAGACTGCTGTGGTGCTCAGGCCCTGCTTGCAAACTTCACAGGGGCAACCAGATGGTCCTTGCGATAACAGGATGCTAGACTAGATGAGCCATTGGCCTGATCCAGCAGCCTCTTCTTATGTTCTTATATCAAGAGGCCAAACTGGTCCAGCATCCTGTTCTCACAATGACCATCTGGTTACCCCGGGAAGCTTGCAAGTGGTGCCTGAGCACCACAGCACTCTCTTCACTGGTGATTCCCAGCAACTGGGATTCAGAGCCATACCATGTGCAACAGTGGAGGAAGAACATGGCCTGCCGATAGCCTTAGGTAAAGGTAAAGGGACCCCTGACTGTTAGGTCCAGTCGCAGACGACTCTGGGGTTGTGGTGCTCATCTCGCTTTACTGGCTGAGGGAGCTGGTGTACAGCTTCCAGGTCATGTGGCCAGCATGACTAAGCCGCTTCTGGCGAACCAGAGCAGTGCACGGAAACACCGTTTACCTTCCCGCTGGAGCAGTACCTATTTATCTACTTGCACTTTGATGTGCTTTCGAACTGCTAGGTTGGCAGGAGCAGGGATCAAGCAATGGGAGCTCACCCCATTGCGGGGATTCAAACCACCGACCTTCTGATCGGCAAGCCCTAGGCTCTGTGGTTTAACCCACAACGCCACCTGCATCCTTCTTGTCCTCCATGAATTTATCTTAAGCCCTTTAAAGGCCATCCACATGGGCGGCCATCAATAAATCCTGTGGGAGCGAATTCTGGAGTTTATGCACTGTGTAAAGAGATGTTCCTTTGGTCTTTGATGAATCTCCCAACATCCTGCCTCATCAGATGCTCCTGAGTTTCAGTATAATGAGAGCTACCTGATTGGCACAACACCTGACATAATTCTGTACACCTCTGTACACCTCTCTCCCCTACCTTGCTCACCTTCTTTCTAAACTAAAAGACTCTGATTGCGTATTTCCCCTCTCAACACCCATTTGATGATGTTGGTTGCCCTTTTCTGAATCTTTTCCTGCAAGCTCATTGTTCATACCATGCATCCCACCCCATAAACATACAGTGGAGCAGTGATTTGCAATGACTTTGACTGGAGGACCATTTAAAGCAGGCATCCCCAAACTCGGCCCTCCAGATGTTTTAGGACTACGGCTCCCATCATCCCTAGCTAACAGGACCAGTGGTCAGGGATGATGGGAGTTGCAGTCACAAAACATCTGGAGGGCCGAGTTTGGGGGTGCCTGATTTAAAGCTAGCACGGAAGGCTGCACACACCTGCACACCCACTTCGAAACACAGATTGTTGATGAATCCCAGGCTCATGGCACAGAACCTGCTCCAGAGGGTAGGACTAGAACCAATGGCTTCAAGTTGCAAGAAAGGAGATTCCGACTAAACGTCAGAAAGAACTTTCTGATAGTATGAGCTGTTCGACAGTGGAACGGACTCCCTCGGGAGGTTGTGGGCTCTCCTTGCTTGGAGGTATTTAGGCAGAGTTCAGATGGCCATCTGCCATGGATGATCTAGTTGAGATTCCTGCATTGCAGGGGGTTGAAATCGATGACCCTTGGGATCCCTTCCAACTCAACAGTTCTATGATTCTGTGATCTGCCTCTCTCTAATGGATCTGGATTGATTACTTGGAGCTAAGTGGTACCTTTGGGGATGCAAGAACTGGGCCCAGGGACCACTTATTGCAGAGAAAGGAAGTCAAGACTGCCCTCCTGACCATTGCATTTGAATACGCTAATTCATTTCTTAATGTATGCACATTTAAATTTGACCCTTAACTTCTGATAATGCTGAAGTGGGAAAAGGAAAATGAAAGAGGGAAAAGCCAGGCTGATTTAAAACTCTCTCGGCAGTGCGCTGGCTCTTATCGGTTCCTGCCAGCCAATGAATTTAAGGGATTTGGAGGTGGGAGGCAGCACCCCACTCTGGAGACCTTTTTGGCACAGATCCTGGACTTCCCCTGATCACGGGCGAAACTGCTGCTTAGTGGGGAGATGTTAAAGTAACATCAGAGCAAGCAACTCTCCAGCCAGCTCAGCACATTGCAGGGTTGCATTGCTGGAGCAATGGATGGGGCAATTCTGCTGATTTCACTGTGTCCCTCAGTTGCTCACTTTCCAGCCTTAGGTCCTGTTCTCTACATTTCCCTGTCAGTTTGCAATTAAAAAAAATATATTTTTTAAATCCTGGTTGGCGTTTTAGTGTGAATTTCTCTTAATATACACACTTGAGTATGCAATTTCCTGTAATAGAATGTGCTTTTCAACGTCATTTTCACGAGCATATGTATTTATATGCAGACTTTACCCTAGCATGTGTAATTTTTGTACGTATCACCAAGCTGGAGAACTGCAATGCAAAATTCAGAGAAGTGCGAATTTTCAAAAGAGGGTTGTGTTTTGATTTATGTATTGTTTGGGAATATACAGATGAGGTACGTTCGTCCTTAAATGCAAAGTGAATTGAATTTCTCCCCCATCAACACAAGACAGAGGTGCATGTTGTGGGTTGGAAAACCAGCTGCTCTGAATGCAGGTTTGCAACCAGTCGTAGTCGGAGTTGCATGACCACGCTCACCATTTTTGAGTGGGGCAGGACTGGACGCAACCTGGGGAAGCAGAGGGGGTGCCTCAGAAATGCTTTTTAACAACTGAGGTTGGTACACCAGCTGCATCCCTGTCGGGAGAGAGCAAACAGTTAATAACACACTGGCAACATCTGGGCTGGGCTACCGTAATGCACTCAACATGGAGCTGCCTTTAATAATCGTTTGGAATCTTCAGCTGATACTAAATGCAGCTGCTCTGTGGTACCAGGTGGACAGAACATATTCTTCCCATATTGGACCAGTTGCCTAAGTGTTCGATGGCCCAGTTTAAAGGGCAGTCCTAAATGGCTTGGGACCATGTGATCTAAAGGCCTGGGAATTAATAAATGGTAGGATTTTGACTAACTGGGATATGATGGGAGAGATAAAAGCTGCAGAGGAATTCCTGGGCTAGCCTATGCCAAATGACCTGACCAAGCTGGGGCCATTAAGAAACAAGACAGGACCATTGAGGACCATTGGCAATGCAGGAGAACTGTCCTTCCCCCTTGCCCCGAGGTGTGAACAGGGACTGGGGTTTGGAAGGTTGCCAGGGTAGCTGGGGGTGAGGTGACAGGAAAAGAGTCTTGAGCATGTGTTGCTGGTAAGGAGGAGGAGGGGAAGGAGGAGGAAATATGGGAATCCATCTTGGGATGGCTGGCTGAAGGCTGGCTGGGAAAGATGTCTTGGACTTCAGGACTGCACTGCTGTCAGGTACAAGCCCCTCTTGAAATGATCATGCCATAAGATCTGTACTCCCTCCTTGCAGACTGAAGGTGTAAATCAGTGAATAAACCATATTTCTATTATAGTCTCCACTGCATTTCAATTCTCCAAAGGAGCACAGACCATAGTTGAGGACTGAGACCCCTGAAATCCCTTGTATGGCAGGGATGGGGGTAGGTCCTAACATACTCATCCCAGCCTGCCTGTAAACTGGCGGCTGCAGGGACAGCTGTGGGCAGGATTTCTGCATTGCAGTGGGTTGGACTAGATGACCCTCGGGGTCCCTTCCACCACAGCACTTATATGATTCTGACTTCGGACTAGTTGACGTTTTGGAGTCCTCTTCAAGGGCAGCTCTGTGCGGAGGTCATTGCAATGAGTCTCTCTCCATGCCTTCCACGCACATGTACAAAAGCCAACCAGGCTGGGCCTTGTCTCTTACTGCATCAGTGGCAAGAGGGCAGCATGCTCCACCACCCCAGAGAGCAGCAAGAAAAGCTTAGCAGGTGCCGATTAGGCAGGATGTGGGGGGCAGCATTGCCCTGCCTGCTTCCCAATGCTGCTCGTTGCTGCTAGTTACCGGGAGATGGAGGGGCAATCCAATGGGGAGCCCAGTGCGGTGTTGGTGCTGTGGCAGAGCCCATTCAATGCTCCCGCCACTGCACCCACACTGCAACAAACTCCCTGCTGCCTTGGTACTTGGCAGCAACGCCTGGGTAGCCAGAAATGCCACCCCTCCTGCGCTGCCAGTCCCCTCTGCTTGCCGAAAGCTCTGGGAAGTGTGTGTCCCACAGGAGAGCAAAAGTCTGATTCTCACGGTGGCCGCTGGGTGCCCTCTGTACCCCAAGGCTGGCACACTTTCCTCTTCCTCATCCGGGACGCCTTCCTGTCCTCCAGTTCCTCCACAGCTCAGTCATATGCCAAGGTGGGGGGGGGAGGGGTGACGGGTTATTTTCTGAAATTGCTTGGGTGGAGAGAGAGAGCGCGCAGGCAAAAGAGACCCTTCCAGGGGCCTCTGCCCAGATGTTGTCAGTTAGTGGTGATAAGATCTCGGCATATTAATGCAAACAGCAGGGGCTTCGCGGGGTTTGGGAGGCGATGCTATCGCTCTGCAGGAATGCGGGGCAGCCCCAGGAGACAGTGCTCGCTTGCTCGGGGCACGCAGGCAGGTAGGAGGGAAGCCCTCTGTGTGAGGGGGACACAAGGAGAGGCTTGTGTACGAAAGCCTTCCGCAACCTGTGGCACCGATTGGTCGCTCATTGCTCCCAGCTGAGCATAATGCGCAGGGATAATGCCATACCTCACTCAGATACCCATGGAAACAAGAGGGTGTGCTGTTTTCCTCTCATATTTGTTTTCCCACCAAGGCTGGGGAGACAATCCTCCGAAAGAGGATTTAAGGCGGTGCGGCTGAGTCTCCATTGCCCATGGCATATCTTTCTGTGAGTACACACACAAACACACACATGCATCTTTCCAGAAAAGCAATGCTTCTATCAGTAAATAAAACACACACACCCCCATTCTTATTATTGTCTCTGGTGGAAAGGAAAGCGGAGCAATCATTAAGGCACAGCTATGCTACAAAATTAAACCAGATTGGAACTAGCATAAAGGCCATTGTTTCCCTCCCTTCTAATAAATAAAAATCAAAATATTTGGAATTGTAGTTTTGCGAGGCTGATGAGGCTGCTGTGAAAAGATCTTACCATTCCACAGTTTATTAAACTGAGAGCTCTGGCAGTTATCAGGAGCTCAGGCTATTTAAGTGATTTGAAACTGGCTTAAAGGTGTGGTTTTAGATCGTACGCATACAATTTCCTGCATGCTCCTTGAAAAGCAAGAAGAAAAAGCTGTTGCCTCTATGTGTAGCCTTTGGAGGCCTGGCATACGAGAAGCTTCTCAGTTCACATAAATGTTTGCTGGTGCAGACATACCTGACGCTATGTTCACACCATACAGTTAAAGCACTCTGATAGTGCTTTAGAGTCAGGTAGGGAGGCATGCTGGTCTGACGCAGTCAAAATAAATAAATAAAAATTGTCCAGTAGAGACCAACTAAGTTTGTTTTGGGAATAAACTTTCATGTGCATGCACACTTCTTCAGAACTGATAGTGCTTTAAACACCCATGGCTTCCCCCAAAGAATTATGGGAGCTGTAGTTTTTCTAAGGTTCTCCTAACAACTCTCAGCACCCTTAACAGACTACAGCTCCCATAATCCTTTGGGGGAAGCCATGGCTGTTTAACATGGTATGACAGCACTTTACGTGTCTGGTGCGAATGGAGCCTAAAGAAAACTATGAATGAGACACCGTGCTATTCCTCTGGAAAAATAAATGTTAATGACTCAGGGTGTGAAGGCAGCTATGCAGTGTTCCCTGCCCGCCCGCCATGGTCCTGCCTTCATTACTGGAGAACAAGGCGGAGGAGAATGGCAGATTACCCTCCCTTTGCAGCTACGCATGTGGCTTCACGAAGGATCCCGCTGGTGAGTGTAGGGTTCATTCCTCCTCGTTGTCTGGGGCAGCCTGTTGTCAATGGAAGCGCCAGGGTGTAAAACGCAAGCTCAGAGACAGCCCCTGATCTCTAATCTAGCACATAAATATGACCGAGAGCGGCTAATTGATTGTTCAGGCTCGCTACAGTCGTATCATCTGAGATACACGGGCAGCAAAGCAAGAAGGCACTGGAGGCACTTCGACTGTAATCTGCAATCTGTCAATTTAGCAGCGTGACTAAAGCGTCCGTGAATGGGAGAAGAAGGCTTGCACATCCATAATATTGATGCATAAGCGGCCGATGGGCAGAACTAACTGAATCTGCGGTTGGAAAGGCAGCGGAGGCGGCAGGAGGGGGGGGACGGACAAGACAGAACCAAGCGAGGAAGTAATAGCACAACAAAAGGCCCATTCCAAGTACTGTATAAGACGCACCAGACCATAAGACACACCTAGTTTTTGGAGGAGGAAAACAAGAAAAAAAATATTCTGAATCTCAGAAGCCAGAACAGCAAGAGGGATCGCTGCGCAGCGAAAGCCTGCATTCGCTCCATAAGACGCACAAACATTTCCCCTTACTTTTTAGGAGGGAAAAAGTGAGTCTTATAGAGCAAAAAATACGGTACCTTAGAAAAAGCACCTATTTCTGCACAAGCCCTCCTAGCAATGGATTATATCCAGGGAATGTCTTGCTCAGGTGCCAGCACCTCATGAAGCAACATCACCAGGAACAAGGCTTGTTCAGTCAAGGCTCCCATCTTCAGAGCCGTGGTGGGCATGCAACATCACAGCAAGATGGGTTAGATGAAAGGCCCCTTTGGTAGTAGTCAGTGATGGTGTTCTATGGTGACTAAGTCAAAAAAAGAAGATGCAAGAACCTAAGAAGGGACTGATGGATCCATTCAATGGTCCACCTAGTCCAGCCTCCTGTTCTCACAGTGGCCGGTGAGAAACCTGCAAGCAGGATCTGAGCACAAGAGCAGCTCCTCCCTCCTGTGGTTTCTGGAACTTCTCCGTTGCTGACCAACCACCCAGTTCGCATCCACAACTCAGCAGAATCTCACTTCCATCATCCCTCTCTGGCTAATCTCCTGTGACAGGGCCCAGCAGCATCCTGGAAAGATGCTCCACTTACCCAATGGCAGAGCCTGGCCTCGCCCTCCCAGCTCCTTTCCCTTCGGTAGAGTGGGCCGGCTTTGGAGAAAGGGGCCTGCATTGGAGGAGCAATTCCTGTTATTCTTAGCCTGGTTCCAAAAGAGGCTGCGGGTCAGCCGCTACTTTCTGCCTCACCTGGTGAGGAGGCCACGGGTTTGGAGACAAGTTCCCACCCCTCCGCTGCCTAACGCCCACACCCCTTCCCAGTGGGCCGAGTTCAGCACGGCACAGCGCTAAGACAGAGGGAGTCGCACACCATAAATCAGGCTAGGCCGGCCAGACGACGACTTGCGGGCTCGAGGCCTGTTTGTTTTGGAAATGAGCGAAGCACATTTCAGAGGAGCCGGAGATTTACAGGCCCAGCCTGGGGCTCTCTCCGTGGGAGAACAAGGAAAAGGCATTGCCGGGACCTTGCAAATGGGGAAAGCAGAAGTCAACAGGGGAACCAGAGAGGGGAGGCTGCAACTGGGCCTGGACCAGTCTGGCAAAGAGTTGAGTTGAGTAATGGTGGCACAGAGACCATTGTCACGATGCCCTGCCCTCCTTTGTAGTCTCGGTGGCAAATATCCAGCTATCAGCTGGAGTAAGGTTGTGGGGTTGCTACCTCTTCGTCATGTTTATGGGCTGCTCGTATTTTGGGAGTGCTGTCCCTAATAAACAAAGGACCTCTTGCAAATGCAGCTTGCCCATATTTTCTGCAAAGGCAGAATCTTACGCTCCGAAAAATGTCCACTCCCCAACGCCTCCAGTTTCAAAAATATGCCTTTGTTCGGAGGAAATATGTGCTTTGGTGGGGCCAGAGAGGCAGGCTGTGCAAGTGATATTTTTTTTCCTTTTCCCCTTTGAAAAATGAGCTAATAAGGGCAAGTTGTTTTCAGGGAATATAATGCAGAGCGTTCCTGTTACTGGTCCCGACTTCACCCTGAAAATTGAAATTGCAATGTAGAAATTAAGGGACGCTAATGACCGCCTTTCCGGCTCTGTGTTTAATAATTAAAGTAAAATAGTGTTACTAGATATGCATGATTATGCTTGGTCACAATAAGGCTCTTGGTGTCATGCTTGGTTTTGTCCCCCAGACGCCGTGAGTAAGAAGGACGGTTTCTTCTTTCATCTAGGCTAGGCTAAAAGATGGCAAGGCCATCTCCAAAGGGGGATGGGAACCAAGAAATGCTCAAAGCCATTAGGGAAAGTGGGGTACCAGTGGTCCACATAGTTCCTTGGCCCCCCTCTGACCTTCTTTTGGTGGTTGGACCCACATTTACAAGCACATTCTGGAATAAACCTGACCTTGCTGGGCTTCCTGCAAGGAACACTGGACAAAATAAGAAGCTGTATTATACTGAGTCAGGCCATTGTGGTCCAGCTAGCTTTTTATTGTGGCCCATCTAGCTTTGTGTGTGTGTAGACACTCACATTAAGAGATCTGCAACTTTTCCCGGCATTCCAATTCCCAAGGCTTTTTGCAGAGGGAGGCCATGCCAGTGGATGTGGGTTAACTCTGTAAATAGTAGTGCAGACCTTATGCCAAGGCTGGGGAATCTCAGGCCAGGGAACAGAATGCAGCCCTCAGATTTCTGTCCCATCGGCTGCGTTCCTACACAGGCCATACCGCTTTCCCCCGAGCCATGCCTCTCTATGCTGGGATCAGACAGGAATCCCTTTGAACATTCCCTGACATTAAGTTTCGCCAAGATAAATGGGCCCTCGGTGAGGCAGGGCCTTCTTGGCCCTCAGCCAGGGCCTGTCTGTCCGACAAGGGCCTTGTCCGCTTCAGACAGAGCCTTCTGCTTCCATCCCTTAATCGCAGCCCGGTGATTTATGGGGGGAAGCTGGAGACCCCAATTCCGCTTCCCTTCCTGAGTCTCTCGCTAGCCTGAGAAGCGGCAGCGGCAGTTCCAAGTCAGGCAAGATTGATGAGGCTTAAAGGTGTTCTCTGCATACAGAAGCGTCTGTCTGGGCCTGCTGTGTGGCACAACACAGGATTAGTTGACGTACTACAAGACCTCGCAAAGAGGCAAGAGAGCTGGATTACAGGGGAGGGAGGCCTTCGCCTGAACCGTATTGTGGGGCCCCAAACCATCTCTGGCATCCCAGCATGAGCTGCTGGAAAAAGGAGGCAGCCCACCCAGGTCCCATTTATGGAGTTGGGTGGCCGACGCAAAACAAACAAGCACAAAACTCCCCAAATGACAACTTTATTTTAATTGCAGTTGTATATTTGTGTATTCTACTGCATGTTACCACTGTCCACCACATTGAAACGTCCTCACAACTGGTGGTATATAAATATCTTCTTAGAGCTATCCTTAGGAGGTGGACTAGGTGCTCCAGGGAGTGATTACTGCTTCACTGCAGTGGGGGGAAGTACCACCTGCCTTGAAGGAGACAGTAGGGTGTGCCCGTTTCTTAGAACGACCTCCCCGGACCTTGAAGCATTAAACAATCGTTGCTCTGTGGAAATGTCCCATTTTGGTTGGGGCAAGGCTTTTGAGGTGGTGGTGGCAATCCGCCTTCAAGCATGCTTGGATTCCTTGAACCCATTCCAGTCTGGCTTCATAGAATCAGAGAGTTGGAAGAGACCTCCAGGAATCTCAGCTAAAGCATCCATGACTGATGGCCATCCAACCTCTGCTTAAAAGCCTCTAAGGAAGGAGAGTCCACAACCTCCCGAGAGAGACCTTTCCACTATCAAACAACGCTTCAGAAAGTTCTTCCTGATGTTTGGTCCTGGCCATGGCACTGAAACTGCCTTGGTCACCCTGGTTGATGACATTTATCAGGCGAGAGATGGGGAGGATGCTACACTGCTCCCTCTCCTTGAACTCTCAGCAGCTTTTGGTACTTTTGGCCATGATTATTTCCTTCTGGAGCAGCTCAGAGGGTTGGAGGAAGGAGCTGTGCTTCAGTGGTTCTGCTCCTCCTGTTTCCAGAAAGTGTTCATGGGGGGCTACTGTTCAGTTCCATGGGAGTTGCCCTATCTTGTCCCACAGGGTTCCATCTTGTCCCCCATGCTGTGGAGCATCTAGAAGCTGTCATGAGGAGATCTGGACTGAAGGGTCCCCAATATGCAGATGACACTCAACTCTATCTCTCTGTTCCATCTGAATCAGGAGAGGCGGTTGAGGTGTTAGGCCGGCGCTTGGAGGCAGTGATGGGCTGGATGTGAGCCAATGCACTGAAGCTGAATCCTGAAAAGACAGAAGAGCTGCCTATCCCACCCAGGTCTCTTCATGTTCAGGAGGTGGGGGAGAAGGCATGCTCTGGACAGGAATTGCTTCACTGAACAGATGCTGCCAAGCTTTCGACAGCCATGGTTTGATCCTGTGGCCAGCTTTCGACAGCCATGTCCATGGGTTCATCCTGTGGCCAGCATCATTGTTTGTTTGTTTGTTTGTATGTGTGTGTGTGTGTCTATATGTAAAGGTAAAGGGACCCCTGACCATTAGGTCCAGTCGCGGACGACTCTGGGGTTGCAGCGCTCATCTCACTTTACTGGCCGAGGGAGCCAGCGTACAGCTTCTGGGTCATGTGGCCAGCAGGACTAAGCCGCTTCTGGCGAACCAGAGCAGCGCACGGAAACGCCGTTTACCTTCCTGCCAGAGTAGTACCTATTTCTCTACTTGCACTTTGACGTGCTTTCGAACTGCTATGTTAGCAGGAGCAGGGACCAAGCAACAGGAGCTCACCCCATTGCGGGGATTTGAACTGCCAACCTTCTGATCGGCAAGCCCTAGGCTCTGTGGTTTAGACCACAGCACCACCCGCGTCCCGGTGTGTCTATATGTGTGCATATATTATTCCTACATTGCAAAGGGTTGGACTAGTTGACTCTTGGGTTCCCTTTCTATGAATTCTGCCCCGGGAATGGTTCCTCTTGCATGAATCCTGCTGCATGAAAAAGCACAGGACAGAAGGAAAAGCAAGCTGACAGTCCCCGCTAATGTTTGTAGACAGTTTCTGGACACATTCCATGCTGGGCGCCTTGGTGGAGACTTCACGATCTCCCCCAAAAGCAGGCCCCCTGTGGCTTCCCCGGCAGGGACAGCCAATCTCCCACAAGGACGCTCCTTGGGAGCCAATCGATTCTTAATTAACAGGGCTCCTCGTCAGCGCCTCCACTAATTGCTACTCAGCATAATTGATTGTTAAACTGTCACTGACTAAGCTCCGGAGGTTTAACCCAGCGGGAGGTGACGGCTGGGCCCTGTGTTTTGTGTGCTGAGCTGCCAGAGCCCTTCACACCAGCCGCAGGGCAGAGGGGGGGGGAGTGTTACTTTACTGAGACTCAAAACAAATCAAAAAGCCAATTCCAGGAAGTTCACCAGAAAGGCAAGAAGTGGGTTTTGCAAACATAATTTGCTCCAATAAACTATTTAGGGTTGTCGGGACACTTCGGTGCTGTATTGTATTATCCGGTGAGAAATCATATTAAATTTGGTACGGTGCTTTCAGGTGTTCAAAGTTGCAGACCTCAAAAACAACCACAAGCAAATGTGATGGCTTATCTCCCACATTACAGGTGAGGAAGGCTGGCAACATCAACCCCACCATGTGGGAAACCCTTGTAGACAGACCTCAGCACCGGGAGACAGGCAGTCAGGTTGTGTATCTACAGCAGTGACCAGAGGAGGAATGACCGCTGGGAGGAGCGCAGAGAGAAGAAATGTCATCATGCAACTGCAGCAGCATAACTGGACACCTTCATCTGCCCCGGCTGTAACAAAACATGTCTCTCCCATATTGGTCTCTACAGCCACAGCAGGTGCTGTAATCTTCAAACAGTTTCACCTCCAAAGGCACACTCCCATTGTCTCCCAAGACAGGTGGATGCCAACGACAACAACAGATGAGGAGACTGAGGCTTGTCAAAGGCCCCCTAGTAACTTCGTGGCTGGAGCAAGATTTGAACACGGACCTCCTGTTTCATAGCTCAGTCTCTTAGCCACAGTGTTATCTGGGTAGGATCTAAGAGTTCTACATCCCAACATTCTCTGCATTGAATGTTAAATATTACAGGGGGGGTGACCTCGAAGACAGCTTCACGGAGACCTTTAAAGATATTCCTGCCCTGAGGGGCCGTTCCAGCTGTTTGTACAGAAGCATTGGCTCTGATGGTGTTATAAACTCCACCCATCATCGAGAAGGATCAATGGGTGTTTTCAGGAATTGCCACCTGAGTTAAGGTGGAATTTTTGCCTAGGTGAGCACATGGGGCAAATAGTTAAGGGGAAATCACAGCAGACCGAAAGAATACCAGTCCTCATCCTTTCTGCCTGCTCACAATGCCAAGTCCTTCTGCAGGAATTGCAGATATAAGGCTGCCAGCAATGCTTATATCCTGCTGTTATGTACTGAGTTGAATAGGATCCAAAATGCAGCAGTCTGATTAGTCCCAGAACAATAGGATTCAGAATGCAGCAGTCTGATTGGTCCTAGAGCAATAGGATTCAGAATGCAGCAGTCTGATTGGTCCACAGGATCCACCCAATCCAACTCCAGGCGGAAGTGAATCCGCAACCTGATTGGCCTACAGGAGAATCCCGGAATTAGCCAATCACGTGGGGCCCATTGTGTAAATAATGTATATAAAGCAGACATTCTGGGGGAACTTCCATTCCTCCTCACCACTATGAGCTGAATAAAGAGCATGAAATCCACTCTCGACTCCGAGTATATTTCACCTGCAAATAAACAAGGAGCCAAACAAGCAAAGACTTTACCATGTTCTTTTGAATGCAGTTTTGAATTGTGTCTTATAGTTTATACTGTGTTTACCCCCCCTTTTTTTTTTTGTATAATTGTATCCCTTTAGGGACAGGTTGAGACCGTTTTTTAAAAAAGATTCTCAGAGGCTTTCAGAAGTTGCTTTTAGTGGTGCTTTTATTAAATTCTGCTTCAAAGTCTTAACACATTATTTTACTTCATTTTAGATAATGCTTTATTGCTGAGATTTTCCCCCTCTGAAGTTTATTTATGGTAAATAGTTATGTAAGCCACTTTGAATAGTAGTTAGCAGGCATCTGGAATTTTTTAAAAAAGTTTCTCAATAAACAGGAACCTAAGAAGCTGAGTCATGTTGGAAGTCAATTCAGCTTGCTGAGAGGTTTGCATGAGTTAAGGCAGATAGAGTAAAGGACACCAAGCTTCCCAGACTTCCCCTGTGCCTTTATCTCTATGGTGACTTCTCTCTATCTCTTTGATGTTTAGACTGATAAGTCTTAGGCTGCATCCTGTTCCTTTGGACCACTAGACAAGAAGTCATCTTGGGTCAATCTTCTGAGAACAAACAGGCAAGCATGCCTCCTCTATTCCTCCAACTATTCGATTAGCTAGGACCATAGTGAGCCAGTGCGGTCTAGGACCGCCTCTCCTGGTATGCCCCGCGGAGGACCTTAAGGTCCACAAATGACAACACCTTGGAGGTCCCAAGTCGCAAGGTGGTTAGATTGGTCTCAACTAGGGCCAGGGCCTTTTCAGTACTGGCCCCGACTTGGTGGAACGCTCTGTCACAAGAAACTAGGGCCCTGCGGGACTTGACATCTTTCTGCAGGGCCTGCAAGATGGAGCTGTTCCACCTGGCCTTTGGTTTGAACTCAGTCTAACCCTTATGTTTCCCTCCCCTTATGGTTTTGATCTATGGGCTGCTATTAAAATGAGGCTGCATTTTAAATTATATTTTAACCTGTATTTTAAATTGGTTTTTTATTATTTATTAATTTATTTATTTATTCTTGTAATTTTACTGGTGTTAGCTGTCCTGAGCCCGGCTCTGGCCTGGGAGGGCAGGGTATAAATAAAAAATTATTATTAGTAGTAGTAGTAGTGGTGGTGGTGGTGGTGGTGGTGGTTAGAGGGCTGGACTAAGACCTGGGCGGCTTGGGTTCTAGTTGCCACTTGACCATGAAGCTCCCTGGGTGACCTTAGTCCAGTCACAGTCTCTCAGCCTAACCTAACTCACAGGGTTGTTGCAAAGAACAACCTCTGCCACCCTGAACTCGTCAGAGGAAAGGTGGCATATAAATGAGAAATAATAATAATAATAATAATAATAATAATAATAATAATAATAATAATTTATTTATATGCCACTCATGTTACTGGGTTGCCCCAGCCACCCTGAGTGGCTTCCAGCATATTAAAACATCAAGCATTAAAAACTTCTCTATACAGGGCTGCCTTCAGATGTCTTCTAAAAGTCAGGTGGTTGTATATTTCCTTGACATCTGATGGGAGGGCATTCCACAAGGAGGGTGCCACTACCAAGAAGGCCCTCTACCTGGTTCGCGGCAAACTTGCAGTGAGGGAACCACCAGAATGCCCTCGGAGCTGGACCTTAGTTTCTGGGCTGGATGATGGGGGTGGAAACACTCCTTCAGGTATACAAGGCCAAGGCTTTAAAGGTCAACACCAACACTGTGAATTGTGTAAAAAGCAGAATGGGGAGCGCCGGCCCGCAATGGCGCCCACCTGAGAGGTGCTGGAGCTGCGCTCTGGTATGCTCCAGCTCCAAAACAAACAAACAAACAAACAAAAAGCCTACTCTAATAATAATAATAATAATAATAATAATAATAATAATAATAATAATAATAATAATAATAATTTATTTGTACCCCGCCCATCTGGCTGGGTTCCCCCAGCCACTCTGGGCAGCTTCCAACAAAGATTAAAAATACATTAAAATTTCACACATTAAAAACTTCCCTGAACAGGGCTGCCTTCAGAAATATTTTAAATGTCAGGTAGTTGTTTATCTCTTTGACATCTGATGGGAGGGTGTTCCACAGGGTGGGCACCACTGCCGAGAAGGCCCTGGTTCCAGGTCTGGTTCCCTGTAGCTTTGCTTCTGGCAATGAGGGAACCGCCAGAAGGCCCTCGGCGCTGGACCTCAGTGTCCAGGCAGAACGATGGGGGTGGAGATGCTCCTTCAGATATACTGGGCCAAGGCCATTTAGGGCTTTAAAGATCAACACCAACACTTTGAATTGTTCTCGGAAACGTACTGGGAGCCAATGTAGGTCTTTCAAGACCGGTGTTATGTGGTCTCGATGGCCGCTCCCAGTCACCAGTCTAGCTGCCGCATTCTGGATTAGTTGTAGTTTCCAGGTCAGCTTCAAAGGTAGCCCCACTCCAAGGGAAGATGCCAGTTTCTTTCCATACCTCCTGGTTTCTGGAATGGTCTGCTTGTTTTGTTAAGTGGAGAGGTCCCAGAGGCCGGCTGATTGTGGCAACTGCTGCAGCAAAAGTGCCATCCACTTTCAAAGGTGCAGGAGATGCTTCTCGGGGTTCCTTCCTAGGCAGTCACCTCATCCTGGGCCCAGGAGGAGCGAGGCTGTGAGGAACCAATGCCAAGCCCTGCCACCTTGCGCACCCAAAGCAGATGGCAAGATGGAAAGGCAGCTCCTCTGGCAGGGCACAGCCACTGCTGCTGCTAAATCTTCCACCCCCCTTGTGCGCCCCCCTCCCTCGAAGTCCACCCCCCCCCACTGGCACCGTGAAATGAAAGCATTAAGAGGCGGCGGTGAGGAGACCAGCCGCTCCATTGCAGATGCCCCCGCTAATTGAGCCGTTTTGTTTCAGAGCGCTTGAAAAGAGCAGAGCTGAATTGGCTTTGAGAGGCATGGAGAGAGGGAGGGGGAGCCAAGGGAGGGGGTGGGAGAATAGAGGCAAGAAAACACACACACACAAACACAAATATGTAGGAAGGGAGACCCACAGGGCCAGCCCCAAGAATGGCAGCCGAGCTAATCCCAAAGCCCTCAGTTCTCTCCCACGCACAAAGACACCTACCCCACTGAACTGCTTCCCCTGGGAACGTCAAGAAGCATGGGAAATGGGCTGGATCTTTCTAGCTTGAAAGCTTGGTGGAAGCCTCCTGAAAGCTGGGGAACTTAAGAGGAAACGTTTTGCAAGTTTACTCTTAGATGCACTCAACACTAACTTGTAAAACGAAAACCCCATATTGGGTATTTTCTATGGTTGCATTTGAGAACCCATAATAGCTCTACAGCTGTGTTATCTATTAGGGTTGCCAGCTCAGGAGGAGCCCACAAATCCTGATCTTTGACCTGCCTGGGTTCCCAGCTTGATATGATGGCAGCCCCATCTGGCTGACCAGGTGCTTTTGGCCAAGCCACGCCCACTTGCCCTACACAGGTAAAGGGACAGCCTTGCAGGTGCCCATGATCAGCCAATCGCTGGGGCTTAAAAGCTGTGCATGTAGAGCACTCCCACAAGAACTGTAGCGACAGCCACCTCCTTGGGGATCCTGCCATCTTCCATTCTGTGGACATGGCCAAGCACCACCCATCTGTCAAAGTTGGCCCAGGGGGGTTGGAATCATGCATAGAATGTTATTTGCTCAACAACGGAAAGGAGCAGAAGTCCCAGCAAAGGAAGAATGGATACAAAAACTTATGGAATATATGCAGAAATGGCGAAACTAACTGGAAAAAATAGAAATCAAGATAACAAACTTTTTATTAAAGAATGGAAATGGTTGGTTGAATAGTTACAGACAAATTGTAAACAGAGAAGAACATTGGCAGGATTATTGTAATAACCTGCAGTTTTATAAGAGTAAATATTTAAAGTAGATGAATAAATGAACAAATTAAGTTAATTTAGATATGCAGAAGATATTAAAAATAAATTTAAGGAACCCCAGAAAGAGGGGGGAAGGAAGCACAGTTTTGAAATGTTGAAATGACTGTAAAATTATTGAAATGTATAAACCTGAAAATCATTAATAAGATTAATAAGATTAATAATAAAAGATTAGAATTATAGAATTGTAGAGTTGGAAGAGACCCAACGGTCATCTAGTCCAACCCCCTGCAATGCAGGAATGAGGGTAGGTATGGATCAGGCGTACTGGCCAAATTTTCCCACCCCATTCTTAACCTATTTAAGCATACCTTAAGTGAGCACACCTCTCAGTTGGTTAAGAGATGCAAATGAGCAGCATGCCCCACCCACAGGAAGGGATCATCTAAGCTTCCTTATTTGGCTTCCTCACTGTCACCGGCCGTATCATTGGACAAGAGAGACAGAATGCGGAACCCTCAAGAGTCTCTCCATATCTCTCCATCTCAGGCATGAGCTCATGCTCTCCAATGGACCTTCCACTGCGCTTATCAGACCTTGGCTCCTCTTGCCATCACCACCTTCCAGGGAGTCCTTGCCTCCCTGTCACCCGGCAGATTCCAGGGCCTTGACTGACTGAGCCGATGGGCAAAGACTCCTCAGCAGCTCCAAGTGTTGCTGGAAGACTTTCTCCCTCGTGCTGACGCTTTATCAGCGCTCTGCCTTTGCAGCAGGATCGGGGAGAGCCAGGGAGATAGATGCTCTCTGTGCAGGAAGCTAGAATGAAGAGGAAACTTTCCCACAGGACTGTGACAGGTGGGTGGGCTGCTGACGGCTGCATCACCAGACTAATTTTAGCTCTGGAATAAGGACGGAGCTGGCTTGACCTCTGCCCTCTTGCAAGTCCCAGCAGCAAAGTGTCACGTGGCCCACTGTCTGCATCCAGATCCTGGCACAATTGTATGCAGTCCCTTGCAAAAGATTAACCAAGAAATGGCAAAAGGTTTGCCCACGCTTTGCTCTCAAATGCACGAAATATGTGTTTCCAAGTTGTAAGGAGCAGAGACATATGGGGGTATTCTGGATTCCGTCCTTAATTTCCAGCTTCTTGGGGGGAGGATTATTTTAAGTCTCTCGTCCTTTTTACTCGCAAAAAGAGAAAAATTAATGCACAAGATTTAGATGATTTTGACAATAAATGCACAAGATCTAGGCAATTATCCAGTAAGAAGAAAATAAACAAGAAAGAGAGGTTGGTTGATTCTCAAAAGTGTCTGGGTTTATGGAACACATTTTGGAAATGCACTTTCCTTATTCAGGGGCAACCCAAAAATGGATGCTTCTTGATTCAGGTATGTTCCAGAGCTACAGATCTGCCCATTTCAATTTCCCTCAGTTTCTCTCAGATTCTCTCCCCCTATCTCTGTCACATTTCCACATTATTTTGGCTTTTATGAAAACCAAAAATTCATTCATGTTTGTCAGCATTTGTCTCCTTCTCCTAACATGCACAGTTTTGCCTAATAGTGCATTTTCACAGGTTTCATTCACAAATAGATAGATGATAGATGATAGATATAGATAGATAGATAGATAGATAGATATAGATAGATAGATAGATAGATAGATAGATATAGATAGATGATAGATAGATGATAGATAGATAGATAGATAGATGATAGATAGATGATAGATAGATGATAGATAGATAGATAGATAGATAGATGATAGATAGATGATAGATAGATAGATAGATGATAGATAGATATAGATGAGAGAGAGAGAGAGAGAGAGAGAGAGA
>JAXCMG010000046.1:4818136-4856381 GCA_034642415.1 Podarcis siculus | reverse complement strand
GATGGAGAAGAAAGCATGCACCACCCTCTTTTTGGAGCTGTATTCCTGGGCGTCCTGCAGGCAAGATGACATCGCCAGGGCCCCCAGCCCTGACAGCTGTGATTCCTGATCTTCCCAAGGGATGCTTTTGAAGCTCAGGAGCTGAAACAATAGCCGGTTCTGTTCTCCCAGAAGCCCCCGCATTCCCTCTGTGTGGGAAGGCCTTTCGGGGACCAGCCTCAACCTGCCTCTCCGCCTTTGCCGTCCTTTTGAGGAAAGCGCGAGCTAAAGCCTTTCGGTCCCCCGAGGAGCCGAGGCGAGCCGGTTGATGAGAGACCGGAGCTGTTAAAACGGCCATCAACAAGTCATACTTCACTATGGATTAGAGGGAGGTAATGAGGAGGATTAGCTGAACGTCTGGGTTATCGGAGGGGGATTAGCCAGGCTGCTTGTGGGGACCCAATACGGTAGCAGGAGGGGCAGAGCCGGGGGGGTAGGCAGTGCCCCCGAGACTGGCAGCAACCGCCACCCCTCTTGTCTGCAAGGACCCTGGCACCGGTCCCACAAAATGCAAGGGCTGGCGAGTGCCAAGGGCATCCCAATAAGAGATAAGAGTGCAGGAAAGCTGCCTTATCCCAGTCCAGATTCTTGGTCCACCTTGCCAGCTGCACTGTCAACTCTGGCTGGCAGTAGCCTTCCAAGGTCTCCTTCCACCCAGCAGAGAAGGGCATACCCTGCAACAAAATTTCTCCAATGAAAATTGGGGTGTTCTGTTCCCCGAGGGTCATCCAGTCCAACTTCCTGAGATGCTAGAATCTTGACTAAAATATCTGTGACAGGTGGCCATCCAACCTCTGCTAAAAACCTCCAAGGAAGGAGAGTCCATCTCCTCCCAAGGGAATCATAGGAGAATAATGGATGCCACCTTGAGCACTATGGAGAAACAGATGGGATACAAATGCAATTAATAATAATAATTAGTAATCATAGTAACAACCACTACAAACTTAAGCATATATCGAAGCTATACATCAGAGAGAGAGATGTGAATACTCTCTCCTTCCCTCAAAGTCCACCTCTCCTAAGGTATATAAGGTATCTAACTGTTGGAGATGCAATAGGGATAATGCTTCTCTAAAACATATGTTTTTTCATTGTCCTATATTGAAAGATTTTTGGCAGAAGGTAACTGAAACCGTCAACAGAACTGTATGGAACAACCTTACATTTACAGAGCAAAATATCCTCTTGAATTATATACCCAGCACATGGAACCTTACGAAAGGACAATACGAGTGGACTCTCCATGCCCTGACCATGGCAAAAAGACTGATACTGATGAATTGGAAAAATAAAAATGCGGCTCCCTTCTACGATTAGATTGAAGACTTATACAAACTCGCAACATTTGAACAACTTGCATATGAATGCAGACTTGCCATGGTCAAATTCAATGATATTTGGAATGCGTTCTTACAAATACTGTAATAGGTTAAGATCCGGTGAAGTACAATAACTGTAAAATATACAGTTTGGGGTTTTTTCCCCCTTCTCTCCCCCCCTTTATTTTCCCTTCTACACTGGTTCTGTTTCTCTTTTTCTTTTTCTCTTTTTTTTTTACGTCAAATAAGAGGAAGAGGAAGAAGAAGAAGAAGAGGAGGGGGAGGAGGAGGAGTTTGGACTTGATATCCCACCTTTCACTCCCCTTAAGGAGTCTCAAAGCGGCTAACGATCTCCTTTCCCTTCCTCCCCCACAACAAACACTCTGTGAGGTGAGTGAGGCTGAGAGACTTCCAAGAAGTGTGACTAGCCCAAGGTCACCCAGCAGCTGAAGGTGGAGGAGCGGGGAAGTGAACCCTGTTCACCAGATTACGAGTCCACCGCTCTTAACCACTACACCACACTGGCTCCCAGTGCTCACCATGTTTAGTGCACATATAATTATGTACTTTTGGAACTTTCAATAAAGATGTTGAAGAAGAAGAAGAAAAGACCGCCTCTCCTCATATGAACCAACCCAGGCCCTGCGATCATCATCTGAGCCTCTTCTCCGTGTGCCTCCTCCATGCGAGGTCTGTGGCAACACAAGATCGAGCCTTTTCTGAATTGGTTCATGACTTGTGGAAAGCTCTCCCTGTTGGGAATTCCATTCCTCCCGTGCTGCAGATGTGTGGGATTGTTACATGTCACATGTCTGTGTTTATATTCCAGCACTGATTGTTGGAGTCTTGTGAGCGGAATTTCAGATACGCTGTTCCGCTCTGTGTAGCTATTGCCTTTGCAGTTCTGTCTCCGAGGAAGAAAGACAGAGAGAGAAGCCATGTTTTCTTTGTTGAGTTACATTTGATTTTGTGCGCAATAAATTAGGCTTAGATGGTACACCTCAAGGCTCAGCTTCTGTTTGGACTCTGCTAGTCGTGTGCTCATGTCCTTGGATATGGGTCACATCAGCGTGACAGGACACCTGTGTTGGGGGGGAGGCACTAGCCTTGGCGTTATCACCCAACACTCCCCAGGGAGGCTCAACACAGGAGTACCCTCATCTATGTAGCTGCTCCTTCAGAGGGAGTGTAACCCCATCTGGAACAGGCTATCTCCCTCCCATCCATCCGGTCTCAGGATCCACCCAGTAAGAGTGTTGCAGTCTTATCTGGATGGAGCTTCAATTTGTAGGCTCTCGTCTAGACATTACCAAAGCAAGACATTGGTCCAGCACATCCACTGCCTCACCTGCAGATGTAAAAGAGAAGTTGAGCTGTGCGTCACCAGCATATAGCTGATCATGAGCTATTAAGACAGAATTCCCCAGTTTGGACATAATAGGAAACTCTAGCTTAATGGAAGACAGGATATTTGATGGAAAGCCAAAGCACAATGGAAGAGGGAGAAGGCCCACACTCTCAGACCCACACGTATCTGTGGCTTCCCAGATTATGTTTTATGAAGCCTTGGATGGTCATCTAAGCTGGGCCAGCATGGAAAGAGAGACTCTTAGAGTGGAATTATGTGACCTTGGCCAATATGTTGGCAAGGTCAGGTGCAAGGTGGGCAGGTGGAATTACTCCCTCAAAGAAAAGTTGCCAACTTAGACGGGTTGGGGATCACTGTCCTGCTTCTGTGTCTCTAGTAGAAATCTTGGGGGATTCAATTGTTGTGAATGTCAATTCGAACTGACGGGATCTGCACAATTGGGAGTGGTATTATCCAGCAGCTTCTGCACTTTGCAAATGTCCCAATGCAGCTGTCGGGCTTTTTAAAAAAAGAAAAGAAAAGAAAGAAAGATCAAAAGGCATTTAGAATTCATCTTTTGAGAGAAAATGCTTTGAAAAATACATTCTGAAATATGTATTGAAATGGGAACCGGTGTGCAGATTTAAAGAAGTAATAATTGGCAGGTTAATGTGGAAATGGGATGAAATGGATACCTGGGTGGGCACTTGTGAAATTCTCACAGACCAGAAATAGATGGATTCGTGCATCCTTAGAGACTTCACCGCTGTCGTCCTCTTTGCCACCACAGGAACAGAGAAAGCTGCTTTATACTGAATCAGATCAGTGGTCATAGAATCATAGAATTGTAGAGTTGGAAGGGACCCTGAGGATCATCTAGTCCAACCCTCTGCAATGCAGGAATATGCAGGTATCCCATACAAGGATTGAACCTGTAACCTTGTCTACCACTCTATTCTGCCCTGGTTGGACTCCACCTGGAGTACTGTGTCCAGTTCTGGGCGCCCCAATTTAAGAAGGATGTTGACAAGCTGGAAGGTGTGCAGAGGAGGACAACCAACATGATCAAGGGTCTGGAAACCAAGCCTGATGAGGAACAGTTGAAGGAGCTGGGTATGTTTAGCCTGGGAAAGAGGAGACTGGGAAAAGATATGATAGCCATCTTCAAATATCTCAATGGCTGTCACATGGAAGACGGAGCAAGCTTGTTTTCTCCTGCTCTGGAGGGTAGGACCCAAACCAATGGAGTGAAGTTTGAAGAAAGGAGATTCCAGCTCAACATCAAGAGGAACTTTCTGACAGTAAGAGCTGTTCAACAGTGGAGCGGTCTCCATTGGAAGGTTGTGGACTCTCCCTTCTTGGAGGTTTTTAAGCAGAGGTTGGATGGCCACCTGTCATGGATGCTTTAGCTGAGATTCCTGCATTGCAGGGGTTGGGCTAGATGACACTCAGGGTCTCTTCCAGCTCTACAGTTCTGTGATTCCTCCTTTAATCTCTGCAGCAGCCCTGCAAGGTAGCTGAGGCTATGAGGCAGTGACTGGCCCTAGGTTGACCAGAGAGCTGCATGGCCGAGTGGGGATTTAATCTGACAAGCTAATCCAGCCTTCCTCAAACTTGGGTCCCCAGGTGTCCTGGAACTCCAGTTCCCATCATCCCTCACCACTGGCTGTGCTGGCTATGAATGATGGCAGTTGTGTTCCAACAACATCTGGGGACCCAAGGATGGAAAAGGCTGTTCTAAGCACTGCGCCATATTGGATATCGATAAGTGGTATTTCAAGAGATGCTTCAACAGATACCCCAATAGACATTCAAGTACGTGGATGGGACCGTGTCATGGGGAGCATGACTTTTCAAAGACATGCTCCACATGAATGCACTCATCTGTGAGCCAGCATTGGCAGTGCTTGCACACACACACACACACACCCGGTGTGGTACACTCAGATTCTTTGCTGCAAAATGGCATCAGCCGAGACATAATGCCTCTTGCAGATTAAATACAACACATAATGGCAGGCAAAATGGTCACACGGCGCGGGGAGCGGGGGCTACTCCACCACCTAGAAGGCTAAAAATCTGCGATGCAGAGATTTTGAGCGCCTGACCTTAAGGGAGAATATTGACAGAACAAATATGTCAAAAACGAGGCAGAATTGCGGCAATCAATGGGACAGTATAATGCCGCGGTGTCAATTATATAGGAATAACAAAAATGTGGGGGGGGAGGGGGGGAGAAAGAGACAAAGGAACAGGAGAATGCAAACTGCGGTTACCAGGGTCGGATTTCTCTATTAGTAGAAATTGCAGATCTCTGTAGCAAATGCCTCATTGTCTAGGCTCTCTTGGCTTGTCAATGCTGAGAAGTGTGTTTCTGTGTTTATGCAGTGCAATCAGGGATGGGCCAATCTGCCTGTTTTATGCTCTCTCATTTCCCCATTCCCTCGGCCCCTGGGCTTGGAGTTCAGTTTGCCCTATTTCCAGATCAGTTAGCAATTTATCTTTTCTTTTTAAAAAATAAAGAAAAAAGAGGTTCTACCTGTAGGCTGAGAATTTCCTAGTAGAGCACCCAACCTGCCCTGTCTGCTCTGGGAGAAAGGATACTGAGTGCCAATTGCAGCACAGCTCTTATAAACACCATCTCCAACTCCTTGAAAGATTCCATCAATGGTGTCTCCAAAAAAATTTACACATCACTCGGAAGACAGGTGAACTAATGCCAGTGTACTGGAAGACAACAAACAGCACTATTGCCTCATTACATGAACCATCTTTTGAACACCACAACACACGTAACTAGCTGTAAAGTAACATAACATGATATGTAATAAAATTGTAATTTTAATTGTCTGGAATTGTACTGGAAGAAGCAAAGATCACCAGTGCCAAAGCAATGATTCTTCAATGTCAACTTTGTTGGACTGGTCATGTTGTTTAGATGCCTGATGATCGTTTTCCAAAGCAACTACTCTATTCTGAACTTAAAAATGGAAAGCGTAATGCTGGTGGTCAACAAAAGAGGTTTAAAGATGCTCTCAAGGTAAATCTTTTTTAAAAAAGCATTATGAGCACGGAAAACTGGGAAACACTGGCCTATAAGCGCTCCAGTTGGAGAACAGCCTTTACCAAAGGTGTCATGGATTTTGAAGAAGCATGAACTCATGGCGAAAGGGAGAAATGTGCTATGAGGAAGGCACCTTGGGCAAATCCACACCATGATCAACTCTCGCCCAAAACCTATGTCCCCACTGTGGAAGGATGTGTGGATCCAGAATTGGCCTCCACAATCACTTACGGACTCACTGTTAAGACCATTTTCATGGAAGACAATCTTACTTGGCTACGAGTGATCATCAAAGAAGGAGAAGAAGCAAGGCTGTTGCGCCCTCTCCATTTCCATTGCCTAACATCAAAGCCCAAACTGAGAGTAGGAAAACTCAGAAGCAAAATACTGCATGACTGGCTTTGGATCCCGGCTCGTACAGACATAGCAAAGATCGCTGTCTGAAAAGGTCGTTGATTGAGAGAGAGAATTTTACTCTGCACATGGTCTGGGGCACTTTCATTTTTAGTGTTGCTTCTGTGCCAAGAGGAGTTTAGCTAGGAGAATGTGGAAGATGGCAGAAGTAAACATCAGCAACCCTCCAAACTGAGTCCTGGTGAATCGTGACTCAGCCTAAGGCTAAGCCTCTCAGAACGATCCAGACTATTTTTATATTTGTTAAATTTGTATCCGAAGATCACAGGGTGGTTCATAACACAAAATTACAAAATGGGAAACACAAAATGCAAACCAAAATGACAAACCAATAAACCCCGCCCCCCATGAACACATTTAAAGGGCCACAGAAGGTTTCATCAGCCCAAGGCCTGGTTATAAAGGTAAAGGGACCCCTGACCATTAGGTCCAGTCGCGGACGACTCTGGGGTTGTGGCGCTCATCTCGCTTTATTGGCCGAGGGAGCCGGCGTACAGCTTCCGGGTCATGTGGCCAGCAGGACTAACCCGCTTCTGGCAAACCAGAGCAGCGCACGGAAACACCGTTTATCTTCCCGCCAGAACAGTACCTATTTATCTGCTTGCACTTTGACGTGCTTTCGAACTGCAAGGTTGGCAGGAGAAGGGACCGAGCAACGGGAGCCCACCCCATTGTGGGGATTTGAACCACTGACCTTCTGATCAGCAAGCCCTAGGCTCTGTGGTTTAACCCACAGCGCCACCCGTGTCCCAAGGCCTGGTTATAGAGAAACGTTTTTTGCCTGAAGGTATGTCACCCATCTTTCTTCCAAGGAGCTCAAGGTGATATGCATGGCTTCCCCCTCTCCCCATTTTATCCTCACAACAATCCTGTAGAGTAGGCTGAGAGGCAGTGACCGGCCCAAGGTTGCTCAGTGAGTTTTATGGCCAAGTGGGGACTTGAACCCTGGTGTCCCAAGGTCCTGGTCCAACACTCCAACCAGTTGCTTAGAGAGTGGTGCTGATAACACCAAGGTTGCATGTTCGATCCCCGTATGGGACAGCTTATTCCTGCAATGCAGGGGGTTCGACTAGATGATCCTTGGGGTCCCTCCCAACTCTCCAATTCTATGATTCTGTAATAGAGAGTCAGAGTCAGAGGGTCCTTTGAGATCCACATAGACAATGCATAGCCTCAGGGTCACCTGGTGACAGTCTCCCTCCCCCCAGTGAGATGGAGCACATTTATCTTTAAGTTCTAACAATTACTTCTAAATGTGCACCTATGCACATGAATTAGCACCTGCACATTTCATAATATCCTCTGAGAGGTCCTCCTTTTTGGCAAAGGTGTAAATGGCAGACTTAAAACGAAAGACCTGCTTTTAATTCTGCCTCTCTGAGTCTACCCACCCCATCATCTCTGCTGGTCCCTTTTTCCCTGAGAGCACAAACTTCAAGGCACCCTCCCTTGTGGTGCGCAGTGAGCACTCTCCCCCCACCTCGCGGTTATGCAACCACCCCCAGAGATTTCCTCCACTTCCCCAGGGAGCAATTACCAGTCTCTGCTGCTACATCCCCTGGTCCTTCGGGACTAAGACACATCAGCAAATAAAGGCTCAAGAGATGTGAGGGAAACAGACACACAAATGAACAGCTGATAGATACAGCTCAGGCTGGCAAGGTGGAGAAAACTTCCAGCCTTCTTACCTGCTGTTTCTTTCCATTGTTTTCTTGCTGTGGGCATTGCCTGTGGAGCTGGGCAGGAGAGAACAAGCATCCTGCGGTTCACGGCATGACCACAAACATTACCTGGTTCAAGTGTCCTCTGAGTCTCTTTTCCAGCTGCCTCTGCCAGTACCTTGGGGGAGGGGGACCAAGTCAAGGGCCCAGAGCCAAGCAAAATCCCTTCACCTTGGATTTCGCTTGTGACAGTCCAGGTTGCACACACCCCACCACCACGGTGCCAGCTGAGAGAGCATCTCCACAAGGGATGGGTGGGTCGGTCAGTTTCTCTCATTTTTCCAAACTTAAGTTCAGTTCACCGATTTTACACATACTTTCCCCCAGAGGCGCCGAGTTCCATGGGATGTTAGGGGCTTGTCCCATGATATTGTACATGTGACACACACGTGTGATGTCACGCACATTGGGAGGAGGCCAGAAGGTCCGACCACCACAAATAGGTCCAATGGGGCCCTCCGCCACCATGGGGAGGCCCAGCAGGTCCTGGCCCCTCAAGATTGGGGCGGCTCAGCCCTGTCCTCGCATACTTTGAGGGGGCTGAGCTGGCCTCAGCCCCATAGAATTGGCGCCTCTGCTTTCTCCTAATATACACATTTTTTGGTTGCAGAGCATAGTTCAGCGAAGCAAGAATTTCCAAGGCTGAATTTCAGTTTCTTTACTGTTTGAGGAAATGTGAATGAACTGATTATGCATTAAAAGGCAAACTGAGCTGGAACTCTCCCTGATTTGGACAATGAAAAGTTTGGTTGGCCTCTTCTCCGGCACCTACTGGTCCCCTCCTAGGGATGCCCACCTTGCATGAGCCTCCAACATGAAACCAAATTGCCTCTTGGTTACTGTGTCTCCATCGCTCACTTCACAGCCACTGTCCTGCCAGGTGCCAGCCAGCGCTGCTCAGGAGGGGACAGGTCTCTCCCATGCGCTTTCTAGCACAATCCCTTGATGGAGCATCTCTCAAGGTGCCAGATGGCCCAGGAGCTTCTGGGTGCAGGCAAATAAAAGCCAGTCTGCCCAGAAGTACCTGGGCAAACACAGCCCTGGCAACCTCAGGAGCCTTGGCACCTGTTCGGAGTGGGCCAGATGTGAGTCACAGAGTGAGTCAACAGTGGGAGCAAACAATCCTGCTCTTTAAATTCCCCTCTGCTGCATCCATTGGAGAGTTCAAACACGGTAAGAGCTTCGGA
The DNA here is from genome assembly GCA_034642415.1 of Podarcis siculus. Lineage (NCBI taxonomy): Eukaryota > Metazoa > Chordata > Lepidosauria > Squamata > Lacertidae > Podarcis > Podarcis siculus. Next base: position 4,847,286 of record JAXCMG010000046.1, on the reverse strand, counting down.
AAAGTCAACAGGCAGCGACCCAGATTGCGCAGCCATGGGAACGGGGGCAGGGGCAGGGGAACGACAGCGCAGCCTGCAGAAAGAGATCAGGAAAGGCGGCACCTGGTTACCTGAGAACCACCTGAGCCAAGGCCCCTCTGTTGACCCAGCGCCAGGAGCATTGGAGGCAGCCTGATCTTCAGCATGTTTGTGGAAATAAGGCCCATTGGTTTCGATGGGATTTAGGAACCCAAGGTTGTATTCAGTGTAGAGTGAAGCACATAATTCCATCAGTGCAAGGACTTCTCCTTGTGCAATAATATGATCCCTCCCTCCTGCCACTTTCTCTCGCCTCTGCCCCTCTCCTCTGCTCACATGCCCCCCAACACTCTGCAGCAGGTCTGAGGACGGTGCCAGGTGAGTTCTGACACCTCTTTTTTGAGAAAAATAGCACTGGTTTTGATGTTTTGTTAGAAGCCACACAGGGGTAATGCAGTCAGGTGGGTGACTTATTATTATTATTATTATTATTAATACTCTCTCAAGGTGAATCTTTAAAAAAAAGTAGTATAAACACCAACAACTGGGAAACACTGGCCTGTGAGTGCTCCAATTGGAGAACAGCCCTTACCAAAGGTGTCATGGGTTTTAAAGATGCTCGAACTCAGGGCAAAAGGGAAAAATGCGCTAAGAGGAAGGCATGCTTGGCAAACCCTCACTGTGATCAACTCCCACCCAGAAACCTATGTCCCCACTGTGGAAGGACATGTGGATCCAGAATTGGCCTCCACAGTCACTTGTGGACTCACTTTTAAAACTGTACGATCGCCAAAGAATAAGAAGAATACAGTGGTACCTCAGGTTAAGTACTTAATTCGTTCCGGAGGTCCGTTCTTAACCTGAAACTGTTCTTAACCTGAAGCACCACTTTAGCTAATGGGGCCTCCTGCTGCCGCTGTGCCATCGGAGCACGATTTCTGTTCTCATCCTGAAGCAAATTTCTTAACCCAAGGTACTATTTCTGGGTTAGCGGAGTCTGTAACCTGAAACATCTGTAACCTGAAACATCTGTAACCTGAGGTACCAGTGTACCTGTATCACTATTATTATTATTGAAGTCACAGACCAAATGCAAGTGTGGGTGAGCGCTCTGCAGTTCTCAGCCAGTGCTGCCCTCTGCTCAGCAGAGAACCAAACCCCTCTTGCATAGCATCCTTTGCTGTTGAGCTGAGGATAATGCGGTCGCAGGGCCCCATGCAATGGGCTGAGTCCCTAGGGATGCCTCTCTGAGCCAGGCCCCTGTCGCTCACGTAACCCGAAGCTGGTGTCTCCCGTCCCTTTTGTGCTGCGGATAATGAGCAAGGCGGAGGCCCCCGAAATGACTCACAAGAGCTTTCAAAGCACCCATTGTCCCTTCAGAATGGAGATCCCAGAGGCTGTCCCTCCATCCCTGCATGCACAATCGGCTCCCTCCACAGCGAGCATCTCGCTTGGTCCCCAGGCGCAGGGCAAACACAACAGGGCGTTGCCCCCTCCTTTGCCCTTGCAGGTTCCTTCTACTTGCCTTTTCAAGGATATGGCATGGGCAGCGGCACAGCAGGGCCAGGGTCTTGCCTCCTTCGTAATTTGTGCCCAAGAGGGAATTGCAGCAGGCAGAGAGTCAAAGGAAGGTAGGGCGGGTGCCGCTGGGAATGCGCACATGCACTGGGTGAAACCAACCCTGGATCATACTCCCTTGCCTAATGCATGCCTGAGATGCAGCATGCAGCAAATGGCGCAACATCTGCCAGCCACTTGCCAATGCTTCCAACAGCTTGGCTGGCTTCAAAAGAGGACTGGGCAAATTCATGGAGCGAGCAACGCCTGTTAGCAGAGCAGCTAAATTGCAGGTAGGAAGCCAGATCATGTGCAATACCGACTCTTTTCTTGAAACTAAAAACAATGTCCAAACACTTGTTAAAATATTCAAAGGCTTTTACTTGCAGAACATATAACAAAAGAAGAATGTGTGCGAAGTATTTGCATTCACGTGCTTATCCAGGCATGGCCTTAGTTGGAGATTACAGCTTCTTCCTTAAACATTCAAACTGTGTCCTTCTCTCCTTCCAGTACATGCACTCAGCCTTCTGCCTATGACCCAGCAAGGCCATGCAGCTCCTTCTGAGACGTTTCCACTTTCTCCTTCTGGCAGACTTCTCCTCACTGCTTCTTTCGGAGAACATCCACTTCTGGACTTCTTTCTGCCACTTGCATCCACACAAAAACAGTATCTCTCCTCCCCTCTGCTGTGTTTAGAGAGAGAGTTATTGACCACCCTAACCTGAATGCAGGCAGAGTTGAGTTTTAGTCCAGAACTCTTTCCGATGGCTTCCCTTTCTCTCTGTGTCTTCAGCACAGCTGCACTGGGATGCAGAAGGGCATGAGATTTAACTCGGTTGTTATGTACTGAAGTTCTCACCCTGGGCCAGCAGGGGGATACTGTAGATAGTTCAGGTCCGCATATGCAAATAAGGGATCAAAAGTGACATTCAGTGATTGGATAGTTACAGAAAGTTGTTACAGTAACGTTGTACTGGAGCTCTATATAAGCAGGCTGGCTGAACCTTTCAGTTCTGTTCTGGCCTGTGAATAAACAAGAGCTGTTTGAAGAATCGCTGTGTCATCTGATATGTTCACCCACAACTTAACATAAGTCATCCAAGAGGTCCTCCACGTGGCCATTGTAATGTACGGAGCTGTGGTTGCTTTGCAAAGGGGCATGCAAACTATCCATCGAAGTCCACTGCTGCTGCTTCTGAAAAGGGATGAGCAAGTGGTCTATCAGCAAATTCAAGCAGTGCAGTTATAGTTGACTTGGAGCTCTTGCAAAACAAACCTGCTGCCTGCCTGCTCCCTTCCCCCAAAAAATAATTCAGCATTTTTGCAATAAGGAAAGTGACAAGGAAATGCCCTGGAAAGCTTGGGAGAATAATTGCTTGATGCAATGTCCTTTAGCCTCCCGCCAAACAAGTCAGAATAAATAGCCCATGTCATCGAACCTCCTCCCAGCAAATACGCCAGGATGGATGCTCAAGAAAGAGATTGTCTGGAAGCAACCTCTGTCTGTTGACCTCCACACCACCAGAACCTTATCTCTGTGACATGCCACAACGCTCTGCCTACAAGAAGTGGATGGAACCTAATATCTGAACAGGCAGAATAAACTCTCTCTGACCTCGTGGGCCACACCTGAAATATCAGAATAGGAATCAAATCACACAATAGCCTTTTTGCATTTTCCAGCTTGGTCTTGAAGGAGGATGATTCCTTCTGCAGCTTTTCCAGAGAGACTCTTCCCAGAACAGTGCATTTCTAACTGTAATAAGCATTGTTTGGGGGGTTTCTAGCCTCAATATATGTCCAGTGTTCCCTGGGCCTCTGATTGCAGTGCTATCCCCCTCCTAAATGGGCCTTTCCTTTGGATACCTTCTTGGGAAGCGGGTGGCGCTGTGGGTTAAACCACTGAGCCTAGGACTTGCTGATCAGAAGGTTGGGGGTTCGAATCCCCACGATGGGGTGAGCTCCCGTTGCTCAGTCCCTGCTCCTGCCAACCTAGCAGTTCGAAAGCACGTCAAAATGCAATTAGATAAATAGGTACTGCTCTGGCGGGAAGGTAAACGGCACTTCTGTGCACTGCTCTGGTTCACCAGAAGCGGCTTGGTCATGCTGGCCACATGACCCGGAAGCTTTATGCCGGTTCCCTTGGCCAATAAAGCGAGATGAGCGCCACAACCCCAGAGTCGGCCACGACTGGAGCTAATGGTCAGGGGTCCCTTTACCTTGCATACCTTTGGCAGCATCCGCACTGCATCTTAAAAGCAGTATCATACTGCTTTAAGCAGCCATGGCTTTGCCCCAAAGAATCCTGGGCATTGTGGTCCATTAAGGGTGCAGAGAGTTCCCCTCCCAGAACTACAATTCCCAGAGTTCCCTGGGAAGCCACATTGATTGCTAAATCTTTCTGAGAACTGTGGCTGTAAATATATACGGTCAAGATGTAGCCTTGGTCTCCAGTCTGCGGACATGCCTGCAATGGTGCACGCAAGTAGTTTTAGACTCTGGTGGTAAAGCTAAATTTGTAAAGCTAAAGGTCATCCCAGTAGCTGCATGACCAAGTGGGTATCTGCACCCTGGTCTCCCAGGTCTTACTTCAATCCTTTAACCACTACAACACACTATTTCTAGTGCAGATGGGGCCCAAAAAGAAGGTGCATTATTTTCCCAGCACTTTATATTAAAGGGGGGGGGGAATGTTCAAAGAACAAAGCCCCAACGGCAACCCTGTGTTCAGCAGGGCAAAGAATGGATTTCCCTATGCAATTGTACCGAACAAAGAAGTGCATTGTGGGAGAGATTTATATTATTTAAGTATTATTCACTGAGAAGGTCACACGCTTGGCTGCTTATCGCCAGTTTGCGGGTTAGGAATAAACAGGAGTTCAAGGGGAGATCAAAGGGGAAGCGGCTCACATGGCAATCTACCTTTTGCTCTTTCCCGTCCTAATTTACCTGTTCCCAGGAGCCGGCCAGCACAGCGGCGCTTCCTGGCATCTGATCAGTTGCTCCTGAAGTGCTTTCCCTGCCCTGCTCTGCCCCGGCTTGCCTCTCCAACCTCTCATTGTTTCCACTTCTGTTCCCTGGGGTCAAATTGGACCGCTCTCCTACCTGGCGGAAGCAAACCAATCCGCTCCCTTTCCCGCCGGGCCAATTTGCATGCGATAAGAGTCAACAAGCACCAGCACCAATGTGGAAAGAAGAAAGGGGCGATTCATACATGCAGGAAAGCATGATAGAAAGAACCTTCTGTATCAGGCCCATCTCGCCCAGCATCCTGTTCTCACGGTGCAAAACCAGGTAAGCCAGTGGGAAACACTCAAGCAGGATTCGAACACAAGACCACTCTCCCCTCCTGCGGTTTCCAGTACAGTCGTATCTTGGTTGCTGAACGCCTCAGAACTTGTACATTTCAGCTCCCAAACTATCGAAAACTGGGAGTGTTCCAGTTTCCGAACGATTTTTGGAAGCCGAACATCTGACGCGGCTTACGTGGCTTCTGATTGGCTGCAGGATGCTCCTACAGCCAATCAGAAGCCGCGCTTTGGTTTTCGAACTGTTCCGGGAGTTGAATGGACTCCCGGAATGCATTCTGTTCTGAGAACCAAGGTACGACTGTACAGTCATACCTCGTATTACGTTTGTTTCACGTTACGGCTTTTCAGGTTATGAACGCGGCAATCCCGGAAGGGTTTACTTCCGGATTCGCCATGTGCACATGCACAGAAGCAATCTGTGCACTTCACGCATGCGCAGAAGCGATCTGCGTGCTTCGCACATGCATAAAAACCAGTGGAGTAGCGTGGGTTGTCAGCACCCGGGGCAAGGCAAGTAATTTGCACCCCCTAACCCGTGGATTTGCGCCCCCTAACCCGTGGATTTGCCCTAACCCCAGATGTTGCGCCCGGTGCGGCCGGCCCCCCTTGCACCCCCCATGCTACGCCACTGGCAAAAACACTCTATCACGCTTCGCGCATGCACAGTAGCAGCGCTCTACGTACGGACTTTTTGGGGTGTGAATGGCACCCCGAAACAGATTGCGGGTTTGTACGTAGAGGTACCACTGTATTCAGACGCATCACTGCCTCTACCAGTGATGGTGAAATGCAGCCATTGTGGCAAGTTGCAAGGGTTGCCACCTTTGGCCGGGCAAAATATGGGACAAGTTGGACAAAATAAAGGACAGATTGGGGTTGGAGGGCACACACATTCTCATGGCACCAAATCCTCCCCCCTTTGTGGAGGGGGTTCCCCACATTCAGCCTCCCCCCTCCCACAGCACCCTGGTCCTGCTCTTCCCCTTGACTCACGAGGAGGGGCAGGGGCCAGGGGCAGAAGGCCAGCTCCCATGGGCGACTTGAACCCGAGCTCCAGCCCAGGCTGGTGTCAGAAGATGCTCGAGGGCAGAGGAGAAGAGAGGTCAGGGTGGGGTGTGGAGAGGGGCAAGTGGCGGTGGACCCACACCATGCTAGACCAGTGGGAGATGGCTGAGGAGGGGTACCAGTGAGAGGGAAGGAGGGGGAGAGAAAGGAAGAGGAGGTCACTTCTTCCCCCTTCTCTATATTGTCGCTCATGCCAGGCTCCTCATCAGCTGCACCAACAGTGACACAACCACCATTTTGAATTTTATTTATACTTTTCAGGTTTATACATCTCATTAATTTTACAATCATTTAAACATTTCAAAGATTGACTTCCTTCCCCCTCTTTCTGCGGTTCCTTAAATTTATTTTTTAATATCTCCTGCATATCCAAACTCATTTACTGTAATTGGCTCATTTAATTATCTACTTTAAATATATACTCATATGAAACTGCAGGTTATTACAATAACCCTGCCAATGTCCTTATCTGTTTGCAATTTATCTGTAAATATTCAATCAACCATTTCCATTCTTTTGTAAAAAGTTTGTTATCTTGATTTCTTATTCTTCCGGTAAGTTTCACCATTTCTGCATATTCCGTAAGTTTTTGTATCCGTTCTTCCTTTGCTGCGACTTCTGCTTCTTTCCATTTTGAGGCGAGTTGCATTCTTGCTGCTGTAGTAGCATACATAAATAAATTTCTATACAATTTAGGTAGTTTTGTCCCTATAATTCCCAAAAGAAAATTTATTTGGGAATTTATTTTGACACCACCCCCATTTTGGGCCAGCCGAGCTGGAATATGTGAAAAAAGGACATCCAGTTTGGAGTCCAAACTGGGCAGGGGATGTTGTTGTTGTTTAGTCGTTTAGTCGTGTCCGCCTCTTCGTGACCCCCTGGACCAGAGCACGCCAGGTACTCCTGTCTTCCACTGCCTCCCGCAGTTTGGTCAAACTCATGCAGGTAGCTTCGAGAACACTGTCCAACCATCTCGTCCTCTGTCGTCCCCTTCTCCTTGTTCCCTCCATCTTTCCCAACATCAGGGTCTTTTCCAGAGAGTCTTCTCTTCTCATGAGGTGGCCAAAGTATTGGAGCCTCAGCTTCATGATCTGTCCTTCCAGTGAACACTCAGGGCTGATTTCCTTCAGAATGGATAGGTTTGATCGTCTTGCAGTCCATGGGACTCTCAAGAGTCTCCTCCAGCACCATAATTCAAAAGCATCAATTCTTCGGTGATCAGCCTTCTTTATGGTCCAGCTCTCACTTCCATACATCACTACTGGGAAAACCATAGCTTTAACTATACGGACCTTTATGCCTCTACTTTTTAAGATGCTGTCTAGGTTTGTCATTGCAGGGGATACTTGTGTCCAAAAATGGGGTGATCCATAGTTTAATTATGTGCTGCATGAAGAAGTTCTTCTATCTGCCCTGAATCTTCCACCATTCAGGTTCACTGCATGTCCACGAGTTCTAGGGTCATGAGAGAGGGAGAAAAGCTTTTCTCCATCCACTTCCCCCATGACATGCATTTTATTTTTTTTAAAAAAAACAACTTCTATCATGTTCCCTCTTGCTTGTCTTTTCTCTAAACTAAAAAGTCCCAAATGCTACAACCTCTCCTCCTAGCTCAGGGTCCATCCCTCTCAAGAAAGCACTTTTTCCCGCAAGGGGGAAGCGGGGAGGAAGGTGTTTCATTTCTTTTTAACGATGGTTTTAGTGCAGTGAATTGTGGCTCTGTTTTTAATTGGATTTTATCGGCATTATGCTGTATTGATTTCCAAGCCACCTTGAGGGGAAGAGAAAGGAGAGTGGAAATAATATTGATCTATCAGATCTGGATGCCTCTCCCAAATAATAATAATAATAATAATAATAATAATAATAATAATAATAATAAACTCCCTGCAAGTGGAAAGGTAGAAATCAGGGAGAAGGCTTTCACCTCAGCCTTCTCACTGACATGTTCGCTTTCCGAACATGGGGAGTTAGGGCCACAAAGCTTCTTTGCAGAAGGACCCAGGTCCAATCCTTCCTATAACCCGTTGGAAGGATCTTAAGTAGCATTGTGGGGAAAAAGCTCTGCAGAGGCAAATTTTGGGAGCACGACAGGTTTGACCATACTGGGTGCTGTGTGGGGAGGGTGCTGCAAAAGTAAAACAATGGACGGTGGGAGGCAGAGGGTGTTGGGAATTCCATTCCACCCTTTGCTGCAGACATGGGATTGCTGTGTGTCACTGCTGAGTAAAGTGTGCTCAAGTCTGCAAGCTTGAGTCACTGATGTCCGTCGGAGCAGAGGTCGATGGATCTCCGCAGCGGCATGGCTGAAGGGAGACGCGCCAGCTTTCGACCCCCCGATTCCAACAGAGGGTGCCGCATTTTGGCGTAGCACAAGGCACCGCTGAAGTTTTAAAGCCCAAAGTCTGCCACTGCGCTCTTCCCAAAACAGCTGCCTGTTGGAATAGATAAAAGCAGGCTCCATGGGCCAATTATCTGGCATAGAAACATAGAATTGTTGGAAGGGGCTCTGAGGATCCTCTAGGAATATGCAGTTGTCCGAGATGGGGATCGAACCTGCAACCTTGGCGTTATCAGCACCACGCCTGATATAAGGCAGCTCACTATATTCATTTATAGCACCCCTCCCCTACCTGGTATGCAGCCGCTGCTTTGGACTACAATTCCCATCATGGGAATTCCCAGCATGGACAATGGTCATTGATGATGGGAGTTGTAGTCCTCAACAGTGGAGGGCAGCACATCCGGGAAGGCTGATTTATGGAATCATAAATTGGACAGGATATATGGAGTGTTATAGTTTAAAAATATGCAGCATTAAACATAGAACATCATGGATGGGGGTTGGGTGGGAAGTCAATGGATAAATTAAACATGTTGTATGTAAAATTTTGAAAACTAAATAAACAATTAAAAAAAAATCTGGAAGAAGGCATAAACTGGAGTGCTGCAAGATTTTGTGGCTGATCTCACTTGCAGAACTACTCAATGAATTGCACGTCTAGCCCCATGTCTGCCCCCAAGGGCTCTGAGCCCATTGCTGGCTTCCCTAAGAAAGCACTTCCACTCCATCTTAAATCTTGCAGTGGAACCTGGAGGTGAAGATGACCTCTTGAATAGGCTGGACTTGGGCCATTTAGACATTTCCTTGGAGTTAAAATCTAAGGTAAACTACCTTATACTGAGCCAGACCACTGGACCATGTGGCTCAATATTGCCTGCGCTGACTAGTAGCAACCCTGTGGCATTTCAGTCAGGTGTCTTCCTGAAGGTGCAAGGATCTGAACCCAGGACCCTTTGCACACCGGGCCTGATCCCTCCCAAAAGTTTGCTTCTGTTTTGCCTGAATTATTCACAATGTGTTTGAGCTCTGCACCTGCTTCCTAATTAAACGCCAGGCACGGGCTATTCTAAATCCCACTGTAAGCTGCAACGCAATAAGGAGCACGATGTGCTAAAGAAGGCCAGCTTCCCCCGTTATTTCCATCCAGGAGTTCAGAAGTCCAAATCCAAGAAACATCTGCACCGCTGTTCCTTTCATGCTGGCTCCCCTGGGATGCTCCGAGCTACTGCTGGCTCTTCTAATGTTTAAGTAAATCATGTTTAACACTAAATTACCACTGGGAAGCGTGAGCCCCCAGCGGTAGATGCACTTCCAGTGGCAGCTCCCACAGTTAATTGTCGGGGAAGGAGCATAATGAAAGCAATCAAACACAGCAGAAAAGGCTATTTGTGTTTGCTATCTGTTTGAACCAAAGGAACAGGATGAAAGGAATAGATCAGTCCATTGATTTGATCTGGAGCAGCAGCTAAGCAGGAAATATGAGTTGTTCAGAGACAAGAGGCACATGATTATGGGCTTCTGCAAACTGTTGCGCTTGCTGGTCCCTTTTTTTTGAGTGCATGGAACCCAGTGTTGTTTTGGATACATAGGGAGAATGACTTTGCTCGTGGTCTATACTGGACTATGTAGAACGTCTGTCTTCAGCAGAAGCTGTTGCTGGTTTATTGTTGCTTCCCGGGGTGGGAAGAGGGAAGTTTTTTGGGGGGGTTAATGTGGTGAGAATGACAGGAAAGTTGGTGAGTGGGGCAAGCAGGAGTTCAGCCCCTAGTATGTATACATTTGTTTACTGGGGAAGGGAACAAACTGTTTTTTGAAAAAGCTGCCTAACTGCTTTAGGAATGGCTGGGTGAGGGGTGTTAGTAATCTCAGAGGCACGGAACAATCACAGACCCTCCAAGTGTCCCTATTTTCCAGGGACGCCCCTGATTTAGAGAAGCTGTACCAGTTTCTAATTTGATCCCAGAATGTCCCACTTTTCCTTAGGCTGTCCCTATTTTCATCGGAGAAATGTTGGCGGGTATGAACTTATCCAACCCCTGAGCTGTCTGAAGGCAGCCCTGTACAGTGGTACCTCGGAATGTGAACGGGATCCGTTCCGGAGCCCCGTTCACATTCTGAATGGAACGTAAGATGTGACGGCATGTCTGCGTGTGCGCGGGTCACGTTTTGCTGCTTCCGCGCATGCGCGTGACATCATTTTGAGCGTCTGCGCATGCCCGAGCGGTGAAACCTGGAAGTAATGTGCTCTGTTACTTCCGGGTTGCCGTGGAGCGCAACCCAAAAGCGCTCAACCTGAAGCACATTCAACCCAAGGTATGACTGTGTAGGGAAGGTTTTTTTAATGTTTAATGTTTTGTTATGTTTTTATATATGTTGGAAGCTGCCCTGAGCAGCTGGAGCAACTCACTAAGATGTGTGGGGTGTAAATAGCATAATTATCATTATGGAATGGGACGTCCCTATTTTCACTGTAGAAATGTTGGAGGATATGCAATCAGTGCTCGGCACTTATGCATAGCCCTCAACTGTCCCGGGAAAACTAGGACATCCTGTTCTTTTGCTCACAAGCACAATGGCCATTTGGGGCAACATGGTCTTGCCTCCAAAGAAGCACTTTTGGGGGCCGTAATCTCGCACAGATCATGTGATTCACAAGGGGGTGCAGCCCTGGAAAAACGGCAGCCCATTTTTTCACCTCAGCGTGTTGGAGTGTTTGAACCTTGACCCACGGGAAGAAATAATGTTGATCAAACAGAGCTGTGTGCTCCTCAAGCTATAACTGCACACGACTTTACATAAATCGTAGGAAGTGTTGATGAGTTTTGATGCAAAATATTTGGAGTGACAAGTAAGGCGTTATCATTCCTGCCCAGAAAAAGGCCCTCTCCCTCCTCCTCCTCCTCTCTCTCTCTCTCTCTCTCTCTCTCTCCTTTCTGTGTGTTTGAGAGAGAGAGAGAGAGAGAGAGATACTTCTTGTCCATCTCATTTATCTCTCCTGCTCTGTTATCATTCATCAGCACACAGTTACTGTGTGTGGAGAGGCCTTGATGAAGTTAATGTTGAGCAGGCAGCACAGGAAATGAAACAGGCGTTGTGGGCCGACAGGGTGACGTCAGAGGGGTGGAGGAAGGGGGCGCCGATGGCATGGCTCTTTATGACTTTGCTAACCCAGGAGAACATTCAGTAAAAGAACCCGAATCTGCAAATGGAAATTTACGGGCGGCACGGCAGCTAAGGTTGCATCCACCAGACAGAATATTTAATTGAATAGAGATACATGCAAACCTCTTCATGTGTTTAAACTTCTAAATTAAAAGAGGTTTTATTTATGATTCCAATAAGATGCAGGGGCTTTTTGTGCCGGGCCAAGATCGCATTATCATCGCCTGGCAGCTGCGGGGTCTCGAGCGAGGCATGTATCACCTGCTGGCTCCTGCGAGCCAGATGTGGGGAAGAAAACTTCCAGACCTACGTGCAAATGAAATCCCTGTGTGATCCCAGGCTTTCTGTTAATGCCTCTCACATCAGCTCCTCCAGGGGCAGGGTGATTTGTGCTGTCGGCTGGGACAGAGATGCCGCAGGGTGATGTGGGGGGCCGGGCATTTTTGCAGGATGCAGGGGGTGGAAAAGGAGGTGCTAGTGGCATCAGGGTAGCAGAAACTGGGCCTCTCAAGCTAGATCAGGCCTGACCAGGTTAGAGTGTCAGACTAGGACCTGGGAGAGAGCAGGGTTCGAATCCCCACTCAGCCATGTAACTCACTGGGTGACCTTGAGCCAGTCATTGCCTCTCCACCTAACCTACCTCACAGGGTTATTGTGGCGATTAAACGAGGGATGAGGAGAACCGTGTATGTCACCTTGAGTGTATGGGCCACAGGTGAGAGCTGAGTGCAGGATGAGGACCAAAGGTAGCTAGACCACACCTGAAGGAGCATGACATGTTTCCCACCAGAGGTACTGTGCCACACACACACACACACACACACACACACACACACACACCACCTTTCCCTAGGTTTTTTAAATTAACATTTTATTAACAAAATGTCATTCATAAGAAGACAGAATGAGGGGAAAAAATGAATAAGAAGATCCGTATACATTAATACACAGATATGTATATTCTTTTTATCCTAATATACATATACTTTTCAATAACCTAATATACTGTAGTCTGTGTAAACCCATTCCAAATATCATTGTATTTATCCAAAGAAAGTCTGTGTCTGTAAGCTGTCTGTTCCATATGTTGCCAATGTTATCATGTTGTTGCGTAACTGATTAAGGGGAATCATATCTCTGTTCTGCCAATTCACTTTTCCCTAGGTTGACGGCGTTTATGCTACCCCTGTATACCTATGCAAATTCTAGTATATATATTTTTCTAAATAGAAATTGCCATACGCAAATCTTATGCAAACTGCCTCCCTCTTTCGTCCTCCTTTTTGCAATGCATCACCAGCCACCCTACTTGGTTTTGTGGTTAGTTCAACTCAGCCTTCCCTTCAGCAAGTTAGCCTGTGGATAGATTCACATTAGCTCCATGCACGGTGGTGGAGGATGTGCAAGCTGGAACAGACGGGGTTGCGCATGGAAGACTGAGGGGGTCTGGTGCCTGACAGACCAGGCTGGTAGCAGCAGGCTAGGTGACAAGGTGGCCTCTTATCGCTTTCGTTGGTTAATGATTAGCTCTCTGTCAATTGCAGACATTCGTAGAGCTAAGTGCTGGGCACAGCTTTGTATTCTCGCTGCCAGTGGGCATGGCTCAGAGACCGGGCACCTAAGGCCTCCATCATGGCTAATAGCCATTGATAGCCCTCTCCTCCAGGAATTTGTCTAATCCTCTTTTAAAGCCATCTGGGCTGGTCGCCATCACTGCTTCCAGTGGCAGTGAGTTCCATAGGGATGTGTTCCAAGCATGTCTGCAGCATCCTGTGTTCAAAGAAGGAGCATCCTCCTCCTTCTCCAGTCTCATAATGCCACTCAAAGAAGGTGACCAGTCCAACAATAAAGGACGAAAGAGTCTCCCGGGGACAGGACATCACAGGGCATATGATTTTCTGGGGTCAAATGGAAAGACAGACTTCTAAGACTTGGAAGCAAATCAGGCTTTGTTCTCTTTCTTCGTGGGCCTGTTCATATGTTCAAATTGAAATTAAGTCTAATTCGGCTAATTCAAATTAATTCAGAGGCAGTTAATTCAAATTTGCAAAACGCAACCTCCGCTAATGCCAGGGCGAGAAAGCAGGGATGGTCTAAGCTGCAGAGGCTGAACTGAGTGGGTGGGGGGAGGAAACCAAGAGGCCCCCACAGGACGATGCTGAGGCAGGAGGGGCAAAAATGGATCGGGGTGCCGTGGGTAAGCCAGATGTCAGCAGCAGCAGATACGTCGTGGATTTTAAGAAAGACAAGCGCGGCATCTCCAAGCAAAGAGCATTTTCTGGGATTTGAGGGCATTTTCACACAAGGAGAAGGCTTAGTGCCGCCGTTGCTTGAAACCGGCTTCTAACAAGAACACAAAATTCACACGGAGCCACCATGCTCACCTGAATGACAAATGCCATGCCTTGCTTTCTATTATTCCCTGCCCAGAAAATGCACCGAAATGTCCACAAGAAGCTCATAGGTGATCTATCTATCTATATGAGCTCGCTTGCCCTGCCTTCCCTAACCTGAAAGCTTTGGAACACAATTCCCATCTGCCACAGCTGTCTCACCGTAGTGGGTCAGAGTGAGACCAGGTGACCTGTGTGTCTGCTCCGTCTGCTGTCCAGATGCTAACTGATGGGCAACTCCAAAGCCTCTCTTGGTCTCCCTTCTTAGGATTCTGAACCTTTGAACTGGGCTTGGACCGGGCATCCTTCCACTAGGGGACTCCTTCAAGCAAAGGACCATTGTCTGAAAAGTAGGGTGCATGACCATCCTATGGGTGGATTGCATACAGATGTGTGTAGTCAGCAAAGAGTTACACCCACAGCTATTGTTTGGAAAGGCTGTTGGCTCTGAATTCCCAGGTGTTTTGCTGCCCCACACACTCTGAGAGGGGTAGCCCCACCCTCGCCCATGCCAGGGATCCCTTGCAATGTCAAAGATGTTGCTGAGAATTGGGGGATTTTTTTTTTGACTGCAACAACTATCCAGGGGGAGTGAACATGAGAAGAGCTCTGCTGGATCAGGCAGGTGGCCGATGTGAAGTGATCAGGATTCGAACACAAGAGCAACTCTCCCCTCCCGCGGTTTTCAGCAACTGGTACTTAGAAGCATCGCTGCCTCTGACCATGGAGGCAAAGCGTCATCACTGTGGCGAGTAGCCACTGACCCACCGAGAAGGGAGACTGTTCTGCCTGGCAAGCTGGAATGATTGCGCCAACGGAACGATCTCATTATCACCCCATGAAGTTGGCATCTACTAAATTAGTTACATCTTACCTGTTAAAAAATTGCTAGATTTAGCAGCCTGGCTGAATTTCAAAGATGTGCTTGTGTTCTATAATTCATTGGCCGATGAGAAGTACAAGCTGGCTAATGAAGGTCTGCGCTCTGCCTCCCAAACACACCTCCCCGTTTTCATGCTCCTGGAAGAGAGACGAGGGCAGAAAGCACAGCATTAACGGGGGACCCTGAGCAAGCCAGGAGGCCGGGCAGGATCAGAGCAGGAGGGGAGAGGGGAGAAGCCAGCGCCCTGCTCCGTTGGGTAAACAGGGGAGCAATCAGCACCCCATAAAGATATTGCGATGCAACTGCTCCATCTGGCAGCTCAACTTTGCCAAGGAAGAGAGGCATGGGGTAAATGCAGCAGCTTTGGAGAGGACTCACAAATGATGATTCCCAGAATCATTTGGGGGAAGCCATGACTTTGAGCTGCTTCAGGAGGAAGGGCAGGATATAAACTCAACAGACAAATAAAATTGGTAGAAAACCACCATACTGTTACAAAAGTTGGGCGCCGCCACCACCATCTGTCAAGCTGGAACCAGGGGATTCCAGGGGTTCACCCAAGGTTTGTGCTCCTTCGGAGACACGGCAGAGATAGTCACAGATTTTTTAAAAATATGATTGATTCACCTATTTTCACCTTCCATCTGCATGGAGGGAGTCCAGGTCTTTCAGCATGGTCATCTCAAGAGGGGCTTGTCCCCCGCAGCAGTGCAGCACTTGAATCAAAGGCATCTCTCTCCCAGCCAGCCTTCAGCCATCCTGCCCAAGATGGATCCCAGTCTTTCTTCTCTCCTTTCTTCTTTCTAGCACACCTTGCTCTGAAGGCTTTCTTTTCCTGTCATCTGAAACACACACCCCATCACCATGGCCATCTCTGCCCAGGCCCAAGAATTCCTGTTCGATGAGCCACCAACCCCTTTCATCATGTTAACACCACACTCATCCCAAGTGGGGTTCTGGCTTGCAAAGGAAGCTTAGCCTGCAATTTTCCACTGGCCTCCAATCTTCCCTTCAGTACTCCAAACACAGTGGTACCTTGGGTTACATACGCTTCAGGCTACATATGCTTCAGGTTACAGACTCCACTAACCCAGAAATAGTGCTTCAGGTTAAGAACTTTGCTTCAGGATGAGAACAAAAATCATGCTCTGGTGGCGCGGCGGTAGCAGGAGGCCCCATTAGCTAAAATGGTGCTTCAGGTTAAGAACAGTTTCAGGTTAAGAACAGACCTCCGGAACGAATTAAGTACCTAACCCGAGGTACCACTGTAATCAAAATCCTACCATTTATTAGTTTCTAGCAGGGTCCCCCCACCAAATCTATAACAGTACATTTGCAGCATGGATATGCCCACAAGTCTGGTGCAGAGGATAACTGATTCTACACTTGCCCCATAGGCTAGTTCCCAATGGCAGTGCCCTCTCAACTCCTTTTACTGCAAGCACGGCCGGTTCTGCCATTGGGCAGAGCAAGGCGGCTGCTTCAGGCGTCTGACACCAAGAAAGGCATTTGAGGTGCAGCTTTCTGTCCCCAAGGGCAGTGGAGGACACTGCCCCACCTCTGGTACTGGATCTGGCCATCAGTCCCCCAGCCAGCTTCTGTTCATGGAGCAGAACACCATTTGCCTTAGGCGGCAAAACGCCTTGCGCTGGCCCCTGCCTGCCTGGAGAAGGCAAGATTCCTTCTGTACTTCTTTCGTCCCCGCTGAAGCGTCTGAGGAAACCGTACGGAAGCAAAGCACCTTGCGGCGGGAGTTAATAACCGAGGCAAGCAGCAGCTGTCTGAAAAGGGAAGGGCGAAAGTTCAGGCACTTGTTAAGGCACGAGGGGCTTGGGAAGCACGGCTTGCCTCATCCATCCTGTCGTGACGCAAAGAGGAGAGGCCCAAGCGAAGCGCCTGCCTCATTCTCGCTGCACCGTGATCCCTGTAAGCAGTTCATAGAATCATGGAATTGTTGAGTTGGAAGGGTCCCCCAAAGGCCATCTATTCCAACCCTCTGCAATGCAGGAATCAGGTTCAGCAGTGGAGCAGGTGAAGCTGTAAGGAGCCACCAGCCTGCAGGCCAGTTTGGCCATCCTTTTTCCGATGAGGCATATGCAAATTGCCTTTAAGTCACTGCTAAATTGAGTCACGATCAGACCCTCTGGCTGTCTAGGGTAAGTAGAAAGAATCCCCTGGCCAGAATACAATTTGCTTGCTTAATTTGGTTTTCTTGCATTTATATTCCACCTTCCTATCCAATGAACTCAAGGCGACACACATGGTTCCCCGCGCCCCCGGTGAGGTATTCCCCTATTTATCCATGTACCTCTTCTTGTTTTCTTCCACTAGTTTCTTCTCCTGCCATCGGAATTTATTTAACTTGTTCATGTAGATTTGTATGTTCCTTGAGGCAGGAACCTGTCTTGCTATTCCTTATTCCTTATTGTTATAATTATTCATCCCCACAAGAACTCTGTAAGTCAGGTGAGGCCAAGAGGCAGCGACTGGCCCACGCTCACCCCGTGAGCTTGACGGTCAAGTGGGGCTTTGAACCCCGGTCTCCCAGCTCTTAGCCTGATGCTACAACCCCTACACCACACTGGCTGCTCAAGCAAACAATGCTGGCTGAATATGGCCACAGATCCGCTATGCGCAATGTCCCAAGTTCAAGTCATGGCATCTCCAGTCAAAGGATCTTGAGCACCGTGGTGAGTAAAGGCCTTTGTCTGGAATCCTGGTCTGCCGTTTGGAGTACACAAGGTCAGAACGGTGCTGTGATTTCCTATAAGTCACCTCTCTGTGTGCACAGAACCTCCAAATAGGTCATTTTTAGCCACTAGGCTGCACCTTGGCCTAATCATTCCCTAGATGCCGAAGCATCTTTGATGGCCCCAGGTCCTCCCCTCACCCAGCCGTGAGCTGGCCCCAGCAGCATTGAAGGACACTCCAGATCAAGCACACGGTCCTTGGGCTGTGGGCCACATGCTAATCGCTGCCTCAATCGTTGGCGGCAGCAGACAGACGGTGCCCTATCTCCAGCCAGCTTGTGTAACTAGAAGATAAAGTGGGGGCCCTGGGACAGGTCTGTGCAGCTGGAAGGAATCTAGCAGGGGCAGAGCAGGACCTCATGGCAGGCTTCACCTTGTGGCTTCACTCACAAAGGAGAGACTTTGCCCCTACATGGGATACAGCCTGCGGCAGAGAGGTGTCAACATTTCCGACCAGAAGGCTGATACAGAAAAAAATCCTGTTTTCCGTATCAAGACAAAGTGCCAAGCCCTGCCAGATCTTGGGCTGGGGGAATTGTCAATCACAACATGTGCAAAGACTAGGAGAACCCATAGCTCCCCTGGAGAAGAAACCAGCAGTCTCTGCCACCCCTGAACAAGGCCAAAGGCATTTGTGTCTTCTTATATAATCTTCCGTGGTAAGTCGTCGTCGTCCCCCCACCCCCCGCCCATGGAAATAAAGACACATGACACAATTATTAAGGTTAATGGGCTAAATAAGGCCACAACTTTATTGGTTACAGGTGATGAGCGGTATTGGCTTAGGCATTGGTCCTAACCGACTATATCCGACTTCAGCCCGTCGGCTTGAAGTCCGGGAAGGGTTAACCACGAGTAGGGAGAGTCCTGCTGATGCACATCAACTAGGAACTCCCCCGGGGTCACCGCTTGGGGGCGTGCCTTAGGCCCTCACCTCCATAGGCTTCAGACAGGGCCACGCCCCCCAGAATCCTTTATCGAACTACCCTTCAATATGCGGGGCAGGTGAGGGCGCTTCCTCCCCTCTTCCAACTACAGAACAATACCAATGCTTAACCTCCAATACCCAGAAAGTTGTGACGATTTGCTACGAGGTAGGCGAAAACCAAGTGGCTGGTGCCAATTTGCCAAGTGGAAAAATTCCTACAAGGCCCCTCAACAGCGACCAACCAAGGTCCATAGCAAGGTCAAGGAACGAACACCTTATAGGGTGGAAGGGTGGGAAAAGCAGGAACAGCTGGCAGGCGGGGAAAGAGGGAGATCCCCAGCCACACCCTGCCTTAAGTGGGGTAGCCCACGCCCCCAGAGCCAGCCGATTGGCTGGCCAGGGGATGATGCGGCCGGGAATCCTCCCAATCGCACTGCTCCAGCCGCCGTGCATGTGGTGGGGTCATGAAGCCCACAAATCCACCTCCTTCAAGGGTGGAAGTGGCTTTCTGGCATCAAATTATTGCACTGAAGCCCACCACCAGCAGCTTTCTGAGCTGTGCCTCCAGATGTTGCGATTGCTTCTAGCCTCCCAGAAACTAGTCTATATACCGTATTTTCGCTCCATAAGACACACTTTTCCCCTCCTAAAAAGTAAGGGGAAATGTGTGTGCATCTTATGTAGCGAATGCAGGGGGGGAGGCAGGCAGGAAAAGCCCCCAAGAGCCGCACACAAGCTCCGTGCAGCTCTTGCGGGCTTTTCCCCAGGAGGAAGAAGGGACTAACACGGCCAATCAGTCCCTTCTCCCTCCTCGTAGAAAAGCCCACAGGAGCTCCACGCTCCTTAAAGGGTGCACGGCTCCTGTGGGCTTTTGCGTAGGTAGGGAAATTGCCATAGCCGTGCACAGCCTCTCCCGGCTGGAAAGGCTGCGCGCAGCTAAAGAAGCCAATATTTTTTTTCTTGATTTCCCTCTCTAAAAACTAGGCGCGCCTTATGGTCTGGTGCACCTTATGGAGCAAAAAATACTGTATTCTCTCC
Organism: Podarcis siculus; assembly: GCA_034642415.1. Lineage (NCBI taxonomy): Eukaryota > Metazoa > Chordata > Lepidosauria > Squamata > Lacertidae > Podarcis > Podarcis siculus. The sequence goes on along the minus strand of JAXCMG010000046.1, from coordinate 4,827,834 downwards.
CCACTCCCAGACACATGCACAGATAGAACCGCAGCACCCAGCTCCTGCAGCCAGAGTACGAGAATCCGCACTAAGCTGACCCCCTTCCTGGGGACAGACAGGGAACTGCCCCCCTGCCCATGCCCCAGTGCGGCTCTTTGTTGTCCTTGTGACTGGAGATAAATTCTGAGTGGCTGCGGCAAACACTTTGAATGGGGATTTGGATAAAGAGCTCCTGGAACACTTTCATGTTGGCGGCCGGGACTCTGCCAGACGGGCTTTAGCCAATGGCAGGTTGAAGACAGACGCCGTGACAAAAACCCCAGGGCCATATGATCGAGACCGAGCTCCGTAAGCTATTGGAGCTCTTTGGCATGCAAAGTGTACAGCGTCCGGCTTGTGCATTTGGCCGGAGAGCAGACTTTACCTGTTGCAATAACGCAGACACAGAGAGATGCAGGAAGAAAATCATAAAGGGCTTTATTGCAGGAAGTGCTGAACTTGGATAGAAGAAAGCTTCCAGTCATAACCATACTAATCTAGAAAAGTTAAAGGAAGCCGGGCTTGCTCCTTTGTTCTCAGGGGAGAGGTCCAAGGTGACCTTTCTCATCTTGAGGTTCAAGAAAGAAGTTGGAGGAGGAGGAGGAAGTTGCAAACAAGATGCAACCTCAGTCTACACTTTAAAGAGATAGGCAGGTGAGCAAAGAGGTCCAAGGCACAAAGGTAGCCTGAGAATGTTTCTTAACCCCATGCCAGCTGAGTTGCACCCAAACTTCCAACACATGTAAAGAAAGGGAGCTTAGGCAGCCTGGGGCCAGCCCAAGACAGTTTGCTGCCTGATGCAAAGGGCATGGTGGCACCCTCTCCCACATTCCCAATGGCATGCTGGGTTGTGCTTCAACACTGGTGGTAGCTGCACACCCAGTCCCTGGATGGCTTGTGGGTCTTCAACACTGCCAGAGGAGGAGCTGGGAGGCTCAGGAGGAGCAGTATCAATTGTGGCATAAAAAGAGATGTGGTCTCTTTGACATTCAACAAAGGAAGAGACAGGGCGTAGGACCCTCATGGTGTGTGTGTGTGTGTGTGTGTGTGTGATCATCAAAATCTTCTCCAGAAGAAGGAAAAATGAATACACTAGAGGTGCCTGGACTTGAAGACTGCAAGAACATCTAGGAGAGGGAGAAAGAACTGGATACTATATACCTGGAGTGAATATTTGAATATTTTGAAGAACTCCTTTCATATTCCACTGGGTGGCTCAGTTGGTTAGAGCGTGGTGCTGATAACGCCAAGGTTGCGGGTTCGATCCCCATATGGAACAGCTGCATATTCCTGCCTTGCAGCGGGTCAGAAAAGATGATCCTCGGAGTCCCTTCCAGTTCTATGGTTCTATAAACTCTTGTGTATATAACGTATCAGGTGGATAGTTGGAAGTCCTTTTTACTCATTTCTTTAACTTTCTCTCCCCACCCCCTTATTATTATTATTTATTCCTTTAGCATTTTTGTTATCTTTCCTTTCTTTCCTTTGCTCTTGTTTCTGATTATTATTATTATTATTATTATTATTATTATTATCCTCACTCTGACTCAATGAGGGAACTTATGCAGATGAAGGTGATGCCTTTCTGGCAAAGGACCCTGTGTCAGAGACAGGGAAGGGAAGATCTCCCAGGGTGGGAGGCTGGGAGGAGAAAGGGAATCTCTTTTTGTGCAGGACAATTTAAGATTTACCTATGAGAAAGGACTTTGCATTCTTATTTCTCTCTCTTTCTCTCTCTCTCTCGTCTTGTTTAGATTAGTGTGTTTCTTATTGCATTGTATTATGAAAGTTCTTAATAAAATCTTATTTTAAATACTAAAATCTTCTCCAAATGCAGCATAGGGATAAAAACAGGGATGTTGTTTTACCTGGGAGCAGGTAGCAGAAATTGGGACTGCTGTCCCTGATAAGGGGGGGGGGGATGTAGACCCTGCAACCTGCATAAATGATGCCAGTTCAGCTATTTTTGTAGGCATTTGCTATCTGCAAATTATTCTGCTAGCCACAGGAGAGGCCGTTAAGTACACAGGCAGGCCCCACATGATCACGGACTGCTCTTGTTGCAGCAATCCTCTGGCAACTGGGTCCCCCCCCCCCCCCCGCCAACAGGCACTGCCTGCAGCCTCTCTCTCGCCTAGTAGGTCTTACATATTTCATTGCATTGATTTACTTATATCTCGCGTTCTCCAGTTACTTCTAACCCCTGCCGTGCTGGGGAAAGCTTCGCCTGTTCAATTTCTGCCCGTCAGGCCCAATCATTGCCTATCAAGAGCATCGTTGCATACGGCGGCGTGCGGTGATTAATCCCCTGGTACTGTATCGCCAGGCCCAGGGAGGGAGAATGCAAACGATCTGGGGGCGTTTGGCTGCAGAAAGTGCCGTTGGGCAGGCTGCAATGGGATCCTGCCCTGCACCCCATTAGGAACAACACGTGTATTGGGCTATTAGTATATAAAACCCTTAACAACATAGGACCAGTTTACCTACAAGATTGCCTTACCCCATATATGTTCACTCAGAAGCTTTGATCAGCAGAACTAGCACTCTTATAGGTGCCACATAATCCCCGTTTCCCATTTGTACGAACTCAGTCTTTTAGGGGAACTTTGGAACTCCCTACCTATTCAGATGAGGCAGACGCCATCACTGTTCTCTGTTCAGCAGCTGCTAAGAACATTTTTGCTTAGACAAGCCTACCTTGATCTGTAGAATGTGGATGTGTGTTTTAGTCTCTTCTGAGTTTGTGGCCGATTTAAATATTCTTGAATATTTGAAACAGTTGTTTGTAACTTTATTTTACCAAAACTCTTTTTTTTCCCCTGGCAGTAAGATCTGTACGATGGTAGAATGTACTCTCTCGGGAGGTTAATAACAACAATAATTTATTATTTATACCCGCCCATCTGGCTGGGTTTCCCCAGCCACTCTGGGCGGCTTCCAACAGAACACTAAAATACAATAACCTATTAAACATTAAAAGCTTCCCTAAACAGGGCTGCCTTCAGATGTCTTCTAAAAGTTTGGTTGTTTTTCTCTTTGACATCTGGTGGGAGGGCATTCAACAGGGTGGGTGCCACTACCAAGAAGGCCCTCTGCCTGGTTCCCTGTAACTGGGCTTCTCTCAGCGAGGGAACCGCCAGAAGGCCCTTGGTGCTGGACCTTAGTGTCCAGGCAGAACGATGGGGGTAGAGACACTCCTTCAAGTATACTGGGCCGAGGCCATTTAGGGCTTTAAAGATCAGCACTCCTTTAGGGCTCTCCTTCCTTGGAGGTTTTTAAGCAGAGGTTGGGTGGCCATGTGTCATGGATGCTTTAGCTGAGATTCCTGCATCGCGGTGGGGCTGGACTAGATGACCCTTGGTGTCCCTTCCAACTTTACAATTCTGTGCTTCTTTGCTTCGTCCCTTGCCCCAAACACATAACAGTAATAATGAGATACAGTTACAAGTCTTGGAAAAGGAACAGCACTGAAGTAGCAACAATGGCTTAGTTGGTTGAGCATGAGGCTCTTGATCTCAGGGTCGTGGGTTCGAAGCCCACAATGGGCAAAAGATTCCTGCACATCATGGGGCTGGACTAGAAGACCCTCAGGGTCCCTTCCAACTCTATAGTCCTATGATTCTAAGTCCCTCGTCCCATTAGCGCAAGGATTTGCGCTTGCCCAGTGGAACTCCCCCCATAAATGTGTTCTGTGGGTTCCCCCAAGCCTCCATCCTTTGTGGATGGTGTGGGCTGCATGGGGGAAAGAGAGGGGGGATGTTCCATGGTAGAAGCAAGGACATTTGATACTGGATCATCATCATCATCGGGCTGCCAACTTGAATATAATATTAAAGGGTACCAGCTAAGCTCTGCCCCACATAATCGATCACAAGACATGGTACACACGCACCATTTGAATGGCAATGCCCATTGACTTTGGGGGGGTCCCTGGCCCCCTCAAATATTTTGTGGGGGGGCTGATGTTATGAGTAGGACCCTGGCAGAGACACATGCCTGACTGGCATGTTCTCTCCCTCCTGGTTGATCGTTCGGGAGCTTCAAAAGCTTTCTTCAGCCCGAACATCACAGCCAACAGACATCGGCACACAGAGTTTGCGCAGTTCGCGTGACAGACTTCAGCAACTCAGCATTTTGACTAATCTACTTTATTTACATATAAACACACATGGAGCGCTGCAACATGGCTCCCTCTCTCTCTAGCATCAGACAGCAAAGAGAAAAAGAACAAAAGACAATAGTCCCACTTCACGGAACACAGGAACACAAACATCCTGTCTCCGTCTCTTCCCACTCTGGAGTCAAAACATACACCATCGTGTGATAGACAACAATCCCATGACTGCAATCATGGAGCAGGAATTCTAACAGCTGAAAGGGCCCCGGCCCCTAGGAGTTGGCTCCTTTAATCATCATCCTATTCCCTAGCAATCAAACAACAGGTAAACGTGTGTCTAAAGTGGCAGATCTTCATTGCAACAGCAGCAAACCCAGCATCCTTTTCAGGGGACCCGAATCCAACTCGCCCTCCTCCTTCCCCACAGCACAGGAGCTCTAATGCAGCTATATTGGTGACCTCCAAGAGTCACCACGCCACCCAACACAGTCACCTTCCCACCGGCTACAGCTTCCTGCGCACCTTCTGATGTTGACACTCCCTCCCCCCTCCCTCCCTCCTGTGCTCCTGGCATCTGTTGCCAGGGCTAAGGGCCCTTTGTTCCTTGCGTGCGCCTGTGTGGTTCTCTTTGACGTGTCCCCAACGGGTCGGGAGCCAACAAACGAGCCTTATCGGCCGCAACCTGGGAAAGCGACGTGGGAAACAGCTGAAGAACAAACAGCCAGGCAGAGCGTTAAGGAGCTTTTGATGAGTCAACAGTCGGGAACATGAGCCGCCAAGAGTTTGCAAATGTTGCGGCTGCGTTGAGCCAGGTGGGCATGGAAGGGCCTGGCAAAGGCAGCCTCTTTCCAAGGATGCCACCTCTCTGCTTTTACCCGCTATCAGAAATAGCAACCCTTCCACTTTTCCCCATTCCCCTTCCGCTATTGCTATTGTCCTCTCCCCAGTCTGTATTGCAGACCCTCCAAGTGCCCCTATTTTCCAGGGACAGTCCCGGATGTACAGAAGCTGTCCCAGTTTCTCATTTGATACTGAAACGTCCCTATTTTCAGCTCAGGACCGCAATACCTCAAGGATCACCTCTTTCCATATGAACCTACCCAGACTCTGAGATCATTTTCTGAGGCCCTCCTTCATGTGCCTCCTCCTCAAGAGGTCTGGAGGGTAGCAACATGAGGACAGGCCTTCTCTGCAGTGGCTCCCCATCTGTGGAATGCTTTCCCTAGGGAAGTTTGCCATGCACCTTCATGATACACCTTTAGGCACCAGGCAAAAACCAGGCTTTTGGTTGACCAGGCTTTTGGTGGGGCCTATTGGGTTGTTGTTTTTATTTTTATTATGCATTTTATTTTTATTATGTAATTAATTATGTAATTTGTGGTTTTATGTCTTGATTTCATTCTGTGAACCGCCCTGAGACCCCCAGGTATAGGGCGGTATATAAGTTCAATAAATAAAATAAATAATAAATATTTTCATTGGAGGAATGTTGGAGGGTTGAGTCAAGGTGATAAGGAACAATACAACCTTTAGAAGACATCTGAAGGCAGCCCTGTATAGGGAAGTGTTTTGATGTTTAACATTTGATTATGTTTTTATATATGTTGGAAGCTGCCTAGAGAGGCTGGGGCAACCCAGTCAGATGGGCATAGTATAAATAAATAAATAAATAAATAAATAAATAAATAATTGAATAGGATGCCCCTATTTTCATTGGATAAATGTTGGAGGGCATGGTATTGCTTCCCTACATCCACTAGGGCAGGGGTTAGGGGGGACCCTTCTGCCCAGCAGACCAGATCTTCCTGCAGGATCACCAAGCTGCCAGAATGGTGCCAGGTGACTGAAAGGTGTGTGGGTCCCACCCCTGTAAAAGTTGGCCCTTGGGTTGGGGTAAGGGAGACAGCAAGCAGGATTCAGAACATAAGAAGGAAAGCCTGCTGGGTCAAGCCATTGACTCATCTGGTCCAGCATCCTGTTCTTACAGGGGTCAACCAGAGGTTTGTGGGAAACCTGTAAAGAATATCCACAACTGGAAAGGGAGGGGAGTTATTGGTTTGCTTTCATTTGTTCATTTGTTATGCATTTTGTGCTCATATTTTGTAATCTTGCGTTGTGAACCATCTGGTGCCTTCGTAACAGTGTTGAAAGCAATGATTCCTCAACATCAACTTCGTTAGACTTGGTCATGTTGTTCAGATGCCTGATGATCGTCTTCCAAAGCATCTGCTCTATTCCAAACTTAAAAATAGAAAGAGTAATGCTGGTGGTCAACAAAATAGGTTTAAAGACTGTTTCAAGGCAAATTTTTAAAAATGTAGTATAAACACCAACTACTGGGAAACACTAGCCTGTGAGTGCTCCAGTTGGAGAACAGCCTTTACCCAAGGTGTCATGGGCTTTGAAGACGCTCGAACCCAGGATGAAAGGGAGAAACGTGCTTGGCAAACCCTCACCGTGATCAGCTCCCACCCAGAAACCAATGTCCCCACTGTGGAAGGACGTTTGGTCCAGAATTGGCCTCCACAGTCACTTACAGACTCACTGATAAGACTGTGTTCATGGAAGACAATCTTACTCAGATACAAGTGATTGCCAAAGAAGAAGAAGCCTTCACTACATATTTTCAGGTGCTGAGCAAAAACATTCCTCTTCTCCCAGGCCTTTGGCTAATTAAGCAACCTGTGGCCTTTTAAAATGGGCTGGCTAGGCCTCATTTTCTTTGTTATTATGTTACGTATTTTTGTGTCTTTATACTGTAAACCGTCCTGTGATCCTCAGAAGAAGGGCAATATGTAAATTTAAATAAATAAAAAAGAGCAGGCCCAGAAAACATTCTGGAAAAATTGTTTCCTGGCCTCTAAAACGTTGTGGTTCCAGCCCAGATCCCAGTGGGGTCAACTCATCACCGTCGTCATCTGTTTATTTGTATTCCACTTCTCCACAAGCGGTTTTACAGCTCTTATGTTCCTGGGTTCTCACTCCACGCGGAGGCCAATCGCTTCCTACTGCCTTCGCTGCATCTTCTCAGTAGTTAAATTTACAAAGAGAAGGGGTAGCTCAGAAATCTGATTTGCATAATGTGAAGGAGAGGAAACAGCTGAATGCCTGCAATGAGGAAGCAGGAGATGCGGAGCCTTATGCCTAATTTATTCATCTATAGAGCAGGTCCCTTCTGGAAGGGCAGTTGTGCCCTCTGCAAAACACACTTAGAAGACAGTGCCTGAAGAAGGAGAAGCATGTGGCACTCGCCTCCCAAGATAAATAACCAAAATGTCATTAAAATGCTTTGTGCACGTGTGCTGAATCTTAGAAGAGTTGGATGGGATCCTGAGGGTTCTCTAGTCCAGCCCCCTGCAATGCAGGAATCTGAACCAAAGCACCCATGACAGATGGACAGAACACTCTGTGGAGGAGCAAATGATCTGTATAAACGCATCAAGGGGTGCCCCTATTTCCCAACCTGCCCACACACAAAAAGAGTCCTAGAAAAATATAAGCAGCAGGCAGCGGAGCTGAGGCTGAAAATAAGGCTTGGGGAACTTTCGTTCTCCCGCCTCCTTTTTGCCCCCACCATCCTCTGAGCCAGGGAAGACGGACGCTTGCAAGGAAGGAAAAGAGTTTCTCTGCTTCCTGGGAGCAGCAAATGTCTCATTCCTGAGCCCTGGAGACTGAGGAATGGTCATCCCCATTCCGCCCCATCCTTTGATTCAACTGATTTAGCAATCCTAACTCCATATATCCACCAGGGCTTACTAGCAGCGAATGTGCGGCTGCCGCTTTGCATCCTACCCTCCAAATGTTAATAAGCAGCCGCGGTACCAATTTTCTCATTACGCGAACAGATTTCCAGTTCATATACTGAGTCCACGCGACTCATATAAGGGGCTTTCCTGCCAACTGTACCTCATTTGGCTGCCCCACTCCTGTCTGGATTTCTTGCCAGCGAGCTCTAACAACCAGGCTATTGTACTGAACCGAGGAGATTCCTGAACCTTTCGCTTCTTAACATTCATACGCCTAGGAGGGAGCCGTGAGCGCTGCCCTGGACGTCTTAGGGCAGGGAACGTTTCCCAGACCGGGGGCCGCATTCCATTCTGAGAAGCCCTCTGGGGGCCACATGCTGGTGATGCTTGGGATCAGAGCCAAAAGCGGGCGGAGAAACAGATGCAAATTTTACCTCTGTGCAGTCGGCTGATTTCCACACCTAACCATGTACCTGTCTATATTCTCTATCTGGACAAGCAAGAGGTTCTCCCTGCCCAAGTTTATCCTCAAAAACAACCCTGCAAGGTAGATTGCTCCCCATCCAGGCACATGGTGCTTTACAGAATATAAGAGCGCAGCCCCCTGCCCCAGTTTACCTTCCAACATTTCTCCAGTGAAAATAGGGATGTCCTATTCAACAACAACCACAATTTTATTGTTTATACCCTGCCCATCTGGACGGGTCACCCCAGCCCCTCTGGGTGGCTTACAACATATTAAGAAACATAATAAAATGTTGAACATTTAAACACTTTCCCATTCAGGGCTGCCTTTAGATGTCTTCTAAAGTATACATGGGGCACGGGTGGCACTGTGGTCTAAACCACAGAGCCTAGGGCTTGCCGGTTGGAAGGTCGGCAGTTCGAATCCCCGCGACGGGGTGAGCTCCTGTTGCTCGATCCCTGCTTCTGCCAACCTAGCAGTTTGAAAGCACGTCAAAGTGCAAATAGATAAATAGGTACCACTCCGGTGGGAAGGTAAACAGCGTTTCTGTGCGCTGCTCTGGTTTCACCAGAAGCGGCTTAGTCATGCTGGCCACATGACCTGGAAAAACTGTCTGTGGACAAACGTTGGCTCCCTTGGCCAGTAAAGCGAGATGAGCGCTGCAACCCCAGAGTCATTCGCGACTGGACTTAACTGTCAGGGGTCCTTTACCTTTTTAAAAGTATATATAGTTACTTATCTCCTTGGCTCAGGGGTAGCATAACTCCATATACCCTCCAACATTTCTGTGATAAGAAGAGGGACATCCTAAGGAAAAGCAAAGCATTCTGGGATCAAAACAGAAACTGGGACAGCCTCTGTGAATCTGGGACTGTCCCTGGAAAATAGGGACACTCGGAGGATGTGAGACTGCTGGGAGATGCTGTCCAGAACAGATGGAGGACACTAGGTTGGTGAAGTTTGCATTAGGTCATAAAGCAGGGCTTCTGCTATGTCTACTTTTGCACAATGCCTAGCATTTTCAACAATAATAAAAATAAAGAAATCCAGAGAGCTGGTCCAGGTTCAGCCGGTGATCTTTGTGGTTAAGTGGGGACTTCAACACAGATCCCTGGACCAATTCCAGTCCTCTAATACACAATCCACTGCAATTCTGAGTCATTCAGGACAAGTCTGGGGAACCTCTGGCCTTCCAGATGTTGCTGAACTACAGACTCCATCATCCCTAGCTATTGAGCATGCATGCTGGGGCTGATGGGATTTGTAGTTTAGCAACGCCTAGAGGACCAAAGGTTCCCCACACTTGATTTAGGGAGCGAAATGTCTGTGTGGCCATCTGAGATTAGAA
>JAXCMG010000046.1:4794288-4818126 GCA_034642415.1 Podarcis siculus | reverse complement strand
GGGGGGGGGGGGGGGAGAGATGGATATTCTGAATCTGAATACGTCAGACGTTCTTAGATCCTCTGATGTGTATTTGTGGATGTAACTGAAACCCAGACAACACAGTGTCAGATGCAATCTGCAGGAAATTATTCTTAATGCAAGTAGATTCTCTAGAGTGAAACATGCGTAAGGTTTTTTTTTTCCCCTTTCCACCTGAGGCTAAATGTTCGGCAACATATTATGTTAAATCTGCATAAATTTACATCAAGCATGCGCAATTATGTAAATGAGGGTCTCTCGGTTTCTAGCTTTTGTAAAGCAGTCCAAAGGGGCTGGCTAGTGGTGGGCAATGGGCCAGGAAGAGCTGTGAAGAGTTCATGTGATGTCTGGGTCCAGCATGCATGCGCAAGAGGAGTCAAAGGGCTAAGCAGGGAAGTGGTATGTGGCCGGGAGCCAGCCAATTGCAAGGCGTTCCCAGTCCTGTGGATGGCAATGACAGCGACTGAGGTATGTGCTGAACTCCCAAAATGAAATCAATGGGACCTTCATGAGCTCAACTAAGCAATGCATCCAAACAGCTTTACCCATTGCCAAGAACTCTTGTCCTTGTAGTGGCCACATGGAAGAGAGAATTTCAGCAGGGGCAGCTTCTCCCTTCTGTGAGTGACCAGCTCCAGAATCGCCTCTTCCACCCCACAGCTTAGCACCTGCTCACCCAAAAGTCATCCAGTGAGGAGGGATGGTGGCATAGGGTTGCCAGGTTTGGACCCTAAGAAGGATCCTGTACCTTTAAGACATGGACGGGCACCTGCAACCTTCGAGATGTTGTCGGACAACAACTCCCATCACCCCCAGACCATTGGCCATGCTGCTAGGGCTGCTGGGAGTTGGAGTCCAACAACCTTCAGAGGGTCCACCCTGCTTGTAGTGGAAAGCTTAGAAAGAATTTCTTGTATTCCTCCCTTCCCGCAAGCCTTAAAGGCGCAGGAGCCCCTGCTTGGCATATGGACCAGATAACCTTATCTGTGAAATAGGGAGGAAGGAAATGCAAACTGCAAGATCTGGCCTCGGGATGGCTTCAGCTCAGGCTGCACAGCTGTGGAGTCCCAGGAGCATCACCAGCTCCCAGGGATGGGATGGGATAAGAGGTATCAGCAAATGATGGTCTGCATGTGTGCATCTGAGTGCGGAAGGAGAACAGGGCCCAAAGGGAGATGCTTCCCGCCGCGGGTCTTCAGGTAGGCGATAAGCAAAAGAACGCCGTTATCTGCTGTAATTAGTGCAATCTCCCCCAAACTTCAGATAGCTAGGACAGAGCAGCCCTTGGTTCTTGGCTTTGGTGCATGCGTATATTTATCTAGACAGGAAAACTGCTTTTGGACAGGGTGTTTAGAAGCAGAGAAGCAGCAGTGGGTGAGGAGTGGCTTGACCCCATTCATTCCCTAAAATCCCCCTTCCCAAGGTTTCAACTCATTTGCCAAATAGGAATTTGAGGTGGTGTGTGGTCACCCACCAGTAAGCAATTACTGGAGAGGGGTCTTCTCAATTAAAGAGCCCAGGCAACTTCAGCCTTGAGGACACAGTGTGGCCCTCCAAGCATTCTATATGGCCCTTGGAGTTCTCCCCAGGCCACTCAGGGCCTGCTTCACCCCCCACAAGTTTTTGCCTGTCTGAGATGTGTCCTTGATCATGCCTCTTGCTTGTCTGGATAGACGATAGAGAGTGTGAAAAACAACTGACTGCACAAAGGTAACATGTACACTTCTTGTTCCACCCACTTTTGCCTCTGGCTCTGCCCTGCATGTGCTCCTCAAGGAGCCAGCCAGGAGTAAATCACACCATTCAAAGTTGGAGTTAACTCACGATTAGCAAGAACACAACCTGCACAGACTTGGCAAAGTGTCAGGCCTAATGAGCACAGCAGCTCATTCCTCTTAGGATCAGTTGCCGAGACCGAAAGTCCCCACCTCCCTGCAGCCAACTAAGCCCCCTCCTTTCCAGGGTTTTCTCCAATCAATCGGAGACTGTGCCTGCACCCAGCATGCCACTACTCCACCCATTTCAGCTCTCCTCTGGTTCTGGGAGACAAGCTTGTTGCTGCAGGAGGGGTGACTTTTCACCAGCCTGACTCATCTCTGCCTCTTGGCCTCCCTCCTCTCCTCTCCTCTCCTCTCCTGCTTCTGCTTCTGCTTCTACCTCTGCCTCTGCTTCTGGACTGCTCTCTGCCACAGAGTCCTCCCGCTCACTAAGCCCTATTACCTCTTCAGCTTCTGACAATTCCTATCCCCAATCTTCTCCCTTTGATCACTGCCCACCACCACTCCCTGGGCTCTGAGCCTTTGGGGATTCCCCAGCTGCTTCCTCCCACCATTCCTCTGCATCCAACCAATCCTTGACTCTCAGAAGGTTGCCTAGAAAGAGGGTTCCCCATCCTTCCTCAAGGAGGGCTGCCTGGAGTCAAACCTTGCATCCTTCCAACACCAAACAAACATTGCATTGATCTGCCATGTCTTTTCAGTACATCACTTAAGCCGGCTGATGGTGTTATTTGCTCTACTGTAGGAGGTTCCTGCAGACTGTTAGAGCATCATTCAGGTGGCCCTTGGCATGTCTGTGAAGGATGCTTGATATGTTAATTCCATGGAGATCCAATTCCCATGCAATATGAGAAAGAAAAGAAGCAACAGAAACACCACTTAAAACCATACCACCATTACAATTGCTGCAAGAGGCAGAAAAATTACTAAGTGGTCACCAAGTGGTTTGGGGGCAGTTAATTTGGGAACCACTGCTCTGCTTGCTGTTCTTACTCTTCTGTTTTGTGTGTTTGTTTTTTTAAATTGAGTTTTTCTGGTCAGTTAGCAACATTGGTGGGGCTTGTCCTTGCTGCTGCAGGCTATGGACAGACAGTAATGTTGGAGCGCAGGGCTCCCTCCCTCTTTGGCCTGTGTTCTAGGTATAGGCATAGAATTGTGGAGTTGGAAGGGAACCCGAGGGTCATCTAGTCCAACCCCTGGGTGGGTTCGAACCGCCAACCTTCTGGTTAACAGCCAGATGAATGGACCCATTGTGCCACAGGATAGGGTTGCTGTATTTCAAAGTTGTTGAGCTTTTTGGGGGGAGGGGGGCAAACTTTTTTTAGTTTTGACCAAATGAAGTTGCTCGAATAATGCACAAAATTTGGATTAATATAAAAGATGCAGGAGGAAAAGGCTAGTAAAAGAACTCACAAAGGGGAGGAGGGGAGTTCAACAGATTCTTTGAAATCTTGTTCTTATGTTGGTTGTTGGATAACTGGTTGTAAAATTTTAAAACTTGAAAAACTAAATGCATATACAGTCATACTGCAGGTTACCAGACGCTTCAGGTTGCATTTTTTTCGGGTTACAGACCAGCCAAAACCCGGAAGTACTGGAACTGGTTACTTCTGGGTTTTAGTGGTTGCACATGCGCAGAAGTGCTAAATTGTGCTTTGTGCATGCGCAGAAGTGCCAAATCGCAACCCGCGTGTGTGCAGATGTGCCACTGCAGGTTGCAAACGTGCATCCCGCACGGATCACATTTGCAACCCGAGCGTCCACTGTATTTAGTTGCCCAAATGAAGTTGTTGAGCTGTTTTAAAGGAAATTCACCAAAAACTAGACTTCCGACATCGGTTGCCATATGTCCAGATTTTCCCAGACATTTAAGCGATTTTTGCCCGGACACTGCTTCCGACTGCAGTATTCCAGCTATGTCCAGCAAATTCCAGATGTATGGCAACCCTACCACAGGAGGGCAGCAGGAGCAGGCAGTTCTAGGAACAGACTGGCCTGCCAGGCCCCAGGTAGCCGGTGACTCAGCATTCTAGTGCCGATAAAGAGGATTTGCTTTTGGCAGACAGGATGGCGGCGTCTCCAAAGTCACGTTCTTGAACTGACCTTCGAAGGTGGCCTTAGCAAGAGTGGAAGAAGGTACTTGTGACTCAGATCGCCGTACTTGGCAGAAAAGGGTAACAGGGTGTAGCGCCACCTGTTGGGAAAGGCTAGGAAGACAGTCAGTGTGGCGTAGCAGCTACAGTGCTGGAAAGATCTGAGTTCAAATCCTTGTGTTATACTTTCTGATAGTGGCCAGCCATTATCATTCTCTCTCCCCTTTACCAGTGTGGTGTAGTGGTTAGAGTGCGAACTGGGACCAGGGTTCATATCCCCACTCGAGCAAGAAGCTCGCTGGGTGACCTTGGGCCAGTCACTGACCTACCTCACAGGGTTGCAGTGAGGATGCAGCGAAGAGATCCATGTACCCCACCTTCAGCTCCTTGGAGGAAAAGTGGGGTACAAATACAATAATCAAACAGAGGTTGGATGGTCACCTGTCAGGAATTCTTTAGCTGCATTTCCTGCATTGCAAAGCGGGGTTGGACTAGATGACCCCTTAGGGTTCCCTTCCAACTCTACAGCTCTATGATCCTATGACTCAATCTACCCATCACTTGCCTACCTTGGCAGGGCTAAAATGGGAGAGCTACCTGGTGCTACTTGGAGGAAGAGTGAGATGCAAATTTGGTATACTGTATTAATGTACATTGGGATTAGATGGGACAGTTCAGGCTGCATCAAAGCCGAGCAGAAACTCTAAGGAAAATGTATTTCTGAGGGGGGGGGTTCCTTTTCTTTTTCTCTCTTTTTCTCTTGCCCAACACCCTGGAATGAGATTAGGCTGGGAGTGGGGGGCACTGTGTAGGGCTTAAATAGGTAGCAAGTCTGCTGGTATCAGTTGGTTCTTCTGCTGCAGACATTTTTGCAGCAGTAAATAAATTAAATTAAAGCAGCTGCGCTGATCCTGCCATTTCTTCACCCCTGGGAAACAGAAGAAGCATTTCCCCTCCCCGTGGATAAATTTTGGTGAAATGATCTGCCTGGTTCCTCGGCCAGAAATAGGGCGGGGGTATTTCTTCTGCGCCCCACCGTGGTGGAAGATGTCCAGGGAATTTGCTAAGATCCTTCCTCTCCTGCCAGAGGCCTCTGGTTCATTTTGGAAGGAGCGCAGAAATCTGCCTGTTCCTCCTGCCCCGCTGGGCACTCAACTCAGCGGCTGCCAAGGCTAGAATTCAGCCCTCTGCTTCATGCCTGCTTGAACATGTAATTTTGGGTGTGGGCTATTGTGGTGGGATGTGCAAGGCAGTATGGTACAGTGGTTAGCATGCCAATAGGCTCTGAGCCTCCATGATCAGAGACAGAAAAGTTTCTGAATACCCGTTGCTGGAAACTATGGGATGGGAGAGTGCTGTTGTGTTCGATTTCTGCTTGCACGTTCCCCCCAGGTGTGCATGTGAGAAGGGGATGCTGGGCTGCATGGACCACTGGCCTGATCCAGCGGGACTCTTCTTATATTCCTGTGTCAGGACTTGGAAGGCCTGGGTTCAAATCCTCCCATAACCCTGAAGCTCGTAGGGTGACCTTGGGCCAGTCGCCATCTCTCAACCTGACCTACCTCACAGGCTTGTCGTAAGGACAAAACGAATCACTGGGGGGAGGCAGAGGACACCATGCAAGCTGCCTTGAGCGCCTTGGAAGAAAGGGAGGTTCGAACCAGTAAATACGTAATCGATAACACATGTGGCATGTTCGTGCAAATATGGGTTGGTGGGAGTTGGTGACTGAGTGCCAGGAGTGGGACAAGAAAGAGAAACAGTGCCCCATTTCCTCATCTGTTGGAAGCCGAACCCCCCTCTCCACCGCCCATCCCATAACCTACCTGAAATGTGTGTTTTTCTCTGTCTTGCTCCAAGAAAAGTCCAGCTTTTGCCAGCAGGGTGTGGGAGAAGCCAGAAATCTTCTGCAAGCTTAGACTGCCATCTACTGGCTCTCGGATGGGAAACAACTTCCTTCTTGGACTTGGACACAAAGGGCATTTTCATGCCCAGAGCTTAAATTTTCCCCACACAAAAGATTCACCAGTGATGCAGCTGCAAAGCATCTGTGTGTTGTGTGGGACATTAGATGTCCCCTGCTGATGGCATTCACCTGTGGGCCAGGCAGCCCAAGAGAGGATCAAGGCTTGCTTTTAAGTTTGGCACAGGGAAAGAGTCCTAAGACTGAAAGCAGCTTATAGAGCCAAATGATCTCAAAAAGCTGTACAGAATCACAGAATTGTAGCATTGGAAGGGATCCCAAGGCTTATCTAGTCCAGCCTGTTGCAATGCAGGAATCTCAGCTAAAGCATCCATGACAGGTGGCCATCCAACCTCTGCTCCAAAACATCAAAGGAAGGAGAGTCCACCACCTCCCAAGGGAGACTGCTCCACTATCGAACAGCTCATACTGTCAGAAAGTTCATCTCAATGTTTAGTCAGAATCTTTCTTGTAACTTGAAGTCATGGGTTCGAGTCCTACACTCTGGACCAAACATGGCTAAACATACGCAGCTCCCTCAACTGTTCCTTATAAGGCTTGGTTTCCAGACCCTTGATCATCTTGGTTGCCTTCCTCTGCACACCTTCCAGCTGATCAACATCCTTCTTAAATTAGGTAGCCCAGAACTGGACACAGCATTCCAGAAATTGGGTCTGTCCTTGCCTACAGTTCTGAAAGAAGAAGGCAGAAAGGACACCTGGTTGACCAGGCATCAGGAACCAATCTCCGACCATTGGGCATGATGGCTGCGGCTGGGGAGTCCAGCAATATATGGTGGGCCTCATCCCTATGAAAGATGGTCTCCATCCAGCTCACCTTCTTTCCCTATCACTAGGCATGTCCTCATTGCCTCTCCACTTCCCTGGCTCATATCTTGCCAGCCCCAGGTGTATATTTGCTGGGCAGCCTCAGCAACTCATCTGCGTTAATAATATTGGCCTCCCTTCCAAGTCTGTTGCTGCTGCTGTCATCTGTCTGTCTCGAGAGACAATGGAGTGCACCTCCGGAGGTGAAGTCAAACCACTGCATTAGCAGCACCAAAGCACAAGCCTGGGCAGTGTGTCTGGAGGTCCTGGGCTACCCAGATGACAAGACCTCCCCTCTCAGCCTCGCTGATGGGGTCCAAAAGAATGCAAAGCAACATGTTTGGCACCAACTTGCCTGCAGGAGTTGCCGGAAGGAGCCACACAAGGTGCCACCCAACCAACTTAGAGACTCCACTCTGGATTTGCGTAAGCTTAGCTCCTAAGCCATGGGTAGGCAAACTAAGGCCCGGGGGCCAGATCTGGCCAAATCACCTTCTAAATCCGGCCCGCGGACAGTCCGGGAATCAGCGTGTTTTTACATGAGTAGAATGTGTGCTTATATTTAATACGCATCTCTGGGTTATTTGTGGGGCTTGGGAATTCATTCATTTTTTCCCCTTCAAAATATAGTCCGGCCCCCCACAAGGTCTGAGGGACAGTGGATCAGCCCCCTGCTGGAAAAGTTTGCTCCTAAGCCCTTTCTTCTCCCGAAGATATCCCGCAAGGCAGTGGAGGTTTAGGGTCAGAGTTTTTCTTCTCCTAGATGGGCTACCTTCCCAGGTTGATGAGCCTTATGCAAAAAAGTTTTGCACACTCAGTGTTTTTAAAACCTGGTGAAACTGCATCTGCATCACTGAGGACTAGAATGATTGATTCTTGCCATGCACAATTCTGGTAGCTGCATGGGACTGGGGAAAGAGCCCATAGGAAGCTGTCTTATACTGAATCAAGCCATTGGTCTATCTAGGCCAGTGTTGTCTACACTGACTGGCAGCAGCTCTCCAGGATTTGGGGCATAGAGTCTTTCCTGTCCCTACCTAGAGGTGCCAGGTATTGAACCCAATACCTTCTGCACGCAAAGCAGATGCTCCACCACTGAGCTATGATACAACATTGGAGCAAGGCAGACGATCCCAGCGGTGTGGTTTTCAGCAGAGCCCCACATTTCCAAATCTAGGGGTGGAATGCAGTTGTTTCTGACAGGTCCAGGAGCACAGCACACAATCTGCCTATTCAGTGGTGTGCAGGTCTTGTTTTTAAATGCCTGGAAGCAAAACAACCACATCATTATTTACTTATTTAGCCAGCAATCCTACCTTGTGAATGAGTTCAGCAGTTTGCAGACTGTTTCTGGGGAATACTGAGTTTACCTGAAAGTTTATTGGGGATAATCAGCACATAATCTCCAGGAAACATCTATTTTTCTCCTCCTCACTTCCCACTACAGCAGCCTGAGGGCCACATTGTTCCATAATCAACCTTCCAGGGGCCACACACCCCTCCATCCTTCTTCCAGGCAGGCAAAAGGCTTCTTCATAATTTGCAGACAAATTCCAGCCAGGAGCAAGCACTCAGGTGAGTGGAATGGAACTGAGGAGCAGGTGTGGCTTGGGGAAGTTTCTGAGGTCCAAACAAAAGGCCCTGGAGGGCCATATTTGGGAGGTTTTCCCCAGGCATGCCCTAAAATCTGCAGGTGGTGCAGGGGAGCATTTGATCCATTCCAGGACAAGGCTGAGCCAAATATCTCTGGAAAGAAAACATCTGAGGACTCCCCCCACCCCATGAGAATATCCAACGCAGTGACCGTAAAAGTAGAAATGGGGAAACCGAAAAAAAAGGAAACACCAGCTCACAATGACCATCAAGGCAACCAGCTCTGTTTAAACACACAAGTCAATATGTGCCATCTAAAGGTTCTGATAGGTATCAAAACAAAATTGACATTTATGCAAAAGACCTTTTAAGGTAGCAGTGGCAGTGAGGTCCTCTGACCATTGCATAATAGAGGGTGTTTGTCCTTCCAGGCTCAAAGCACAGGTCTCTTAGCTCCCTAAAGGGCTGGCAAAATCCATTACTCTTCAAGCACCTTCCTCTTTCAACAAGTTTTTCGAATGTGGATGTCTTCACCCTAATTTATATCTTCGTTGGACATGCAACTGCTTTTACATATGAAACTGTTTCTTAAGTGGCGTGTTTGTGTGTATACATTTGTTTTTGCTTGTTTGTATATACGGGATTTGTTTGTTTGTTTGTTTGTTGCATTTATATACCTCCTTTCTGCCAAGGCACTCAAGGCAGTTTACAGTTTTCAAGTAGCGTACAAGAATTGTTTTTAATCCATGGAACCGTACGGCTTTGCCTGCAGGAAATCCCCGACTCAATCCCAGACATGTGCAGTTAGGACTGGGGGAGACACCGACAGACAGTCTGACGCGACGGGCAAGGCAAGCCCCGATGTTCCTGTCGTCGGAGTTTTACTTCTGCGAGCCAAGGCAAGCTGAATATGGCAACTGATGCAACACACCCTGTCCCATGGGCAGGCAAACTAAGGCCTGGGGGCCGGATCTGGCCCAATCGCCTTCTAAATCCGGCCCGCAGATGGTCCGGGAATCAGCATGTTTTTACATGAGTAGAATGTGTCCTTTTATTTAAAATGCATCTCTGGGTTATTTGTGGGGCATAGGTGTTCGTTCATTTCAAAATATAGTCCAGCCCCCCACAGGGTCTAAGGGACAGTGGACCAGCCCCATGCTGAAAAAGTTTGCTGAGCCCTGCCCTATCCCAGCGTTCACAGGGCATTCTCGGAAGGAAGGAAGGAAAGCACATGGATAAGCCAATGTTCAGAACCTCTGCCAGGTAGGGAGTCTATTCATCAGGTCCATCCAGCATGGTCAAGAGTCAGGAGCGATGGGAGGTATGTTTCAAAACACCTGGAGGGCACCGCGTTGCCTATCCCCAAGCTTGATCAAGGAAGCTCCCCAGACATTACCCACCTACAACTTCCATCATCTCTGGCCATTGGCCCTGTTACCTGGGGCTGATGGGAGTCCGAGAACATCTTCAGGGCCACAGGTAGCCCATCCTTGGATTAAGTGAACTTTGAGCTTGGCTGAGAGGCCTGAAGCAGCTCCACAGATACCCCGTAATGGAAGACAATCAGACAAGGCCAAGTGTCACAATGGACTGCTGGGACCTGGAGAATGGCTGATCTGGTTTGATAAAGTGCAGGTCAGGAAAAGAAGCAGCAAAGAAGATAGAGAAACTAGTGACATCAGGGCCATTGCAGTGAGCAAGCTGCTGTTCTCAGGGAGTCCCCATTGCATCCTCCAACATTCCTCTGATGAAAATAGGGATGTCCAATTCCATATTAATTATAATTTTATTATTTATACCCCTCCCATCTGACTGGGTTGCCCCAACCACTCTGGGTGGCTTCCAACATGTATATAAAAAAACCTATTATTATTATTATTATTATTATCATTATTATTATTATTATTAACCATCCCTATACAGGGCTGCCTTCAGATGTCTTCTAAAGGTTGCATAGTTACTTATCTCCTCGGCTTGGAGGTTGCATAACTCCATAACCTCCAACATTTCTCTGGTGAAAATGGGGACGTCCTAAGGAAAAACGGGACGATCTGGGATCAAATCAGAAAGCGGGACGGCTTCTGTACATCCAGGATTGTCCCTGGGAAACAGGGACACTTTTAGGATCTTTGGTTCCCCTTTCCAGGCTGTTCCCACCAGCAGATGACCCAGGCCCCAGCTCTGCTTCTCTGAAGCGTTGTGCTGGCACCCTTTGCAAACCAACGCTGCAGACGGCTGAACGGACCAGCGCTCAGATAAGGAGCCCAGGGCTGGGAGCCAGCATCTCAGACAGACCTGTTTTCCTGGGAAGCTTGGCATTCTCCAGCGCTGCTACCACACCCCCTCTCCCTGCACCCCCGGCACCAGGGCTGGAGGCCAAGGATGGCTTTGATTTACGGGCTTGGGCCATGGCCAGCCTTGGGGACAGATTTGGCAGGGATCTCGCAGCGGCACCAGCATATGGCAGGGCAGCGGGCAGCCTCCCTCGACCGTGGCTTGCAGACCCCGCGGCATCTGGGAAGCTTGGGTGAGCCAGGATGGAGAAGGCCTCATGCCAGCTGGGAAGTGCCAGGCTAGGTGCCAGCTCTGCCAAGCCGCCTCTGTAGCCTCAAAGGGACCTGCAGGCAGAGGAAGGTCGCTCCTTTCCAAGCTTCTGCCCCACGCCACCCCACTTTAGCTCTCTTTCGGAGGCTTTGCCCGCCTGCTGGAATGCCAAGTCCAATGCCTGCCAGTCAAGTCCCCCCGTCGCCATGGAGCCATCAGGAGTCATAAACTCTCCCTTCGGTCTTGCCAGATCTTTTCAAAGGGCAATTCCTGCAGACCCAGGGAGGTGGCAATATATGGCCCCAGGGACAGGGGGGGAAGGGGGTGGGGTCTCCTGTCCCTGCTGTGATTTGTACTGTAACTAAACAGATGGAGGCCGGAAGCGTGATAAATTTGCAGAGGTGAGGCTTTTTGTGTGGGAAGCGATCAGGGCTCTGTAGAGACACCACCATGCTAAGAAAGATATATTTAAAAGGAAAAAAGGGGGGAATAATCCTGCACCCAGGCAACCTTAGATTCCATGCCAAGAAACTTTGTTTTGCAGCTTTTAGAAATCCTGCGTAACGTGTGTGATTTATACTCTTTCTTTTGCACGGTGGAGTCCGCGTCATTTAATTATGGGAAGGGGTCAAGACAGCCTCCAAGCACTGAAACCCCACCAGCAATCGCTGGGAAATCTTGTTTGAGATGGTAAGATGGTGTCAGGCTGCTCACACTCACTCAGAAATAAAATCACATGTAGTCAGTTTTCCCAGGTTACCCTTCCTGTATGCAAGACCAAGAAACCTGTATGAACAACTTTTCCTGTAAATCGTGAGAATGCAGTTGCCCTAACTAGCAGCATTCAGGGAGACCACTGAGGCTCAGGATATTACACCATACCCTCCAACATTTCTCAGATGAAAATAGGGACATCCTACTTAATTTTTTATTATTATTATTATTATTATTATTATTATTATTATTATTATTATACCCCACCCATTTGAACAGGTTGCCCCAGCCACTCTGAGCAGCTTCCAACATATATATATCACAAACTTCCCTATGCAGGGAAGTTCCCTATGCAGATGTCTTCTCAAGGCTGTATACAGTGGTACCTCGAGTTACAGACGCTTCAGGTTACAGACTTAACCCAGAAATAGTACCTCGGGTTAAGAACTTTGCTTCAGGATAAGAACAGAAATCGTGTAGCAGCAGCGCGGCAGCAGCAGGACACCCCATTAGCTAAAGTGGTGCTTCAGGTTAAGAACAGTTTCAGGTTAAGAACGGACCTCCCGATCAAATTAAGTTCTTAACCCGAGGTACCACTGTATTTACTTATCTCCTTGGCTCGAGGGTTGCATAACTCCATACCCTCCAGCATTTCTCTGATAAAAATAGGAACATCCTAAGGAAGAGTGGGACATTCCAGGATCAAATAAAAAACCGGGACGGCTTCTGTAAATCCGGGACTGTCCCTGGAAAATAGAGACAATTGGATGGTCTGCATTACACTTCAAGCAAGGCTCTGTGATTCTTTCCCCCACTTTTACTTCGAACTCAACTCAGCATGAGGAAGACAGTGCTTAAAGCGAGAGCTGCATGACCTGACTCCCCAGTTTCATTTTTCAGGTAACTGTCTTCTTGAACAGAGAAAGTTGCAGGGAAGTCGCTTTGGGGCGGCTGCACCCACATTTTGCCGCACACACCAACAGAAAGTTGACCAAGGGTGATTGACAAAGCATGTTTAGCCGCCTCTGTTGCAAGGATGACCTAGATGTGTCTAAGAAATCTTTAGATGCTCAAAAATCTCCCTGCAATTTCACAGCTTGCGACAGTAGTTTGCTCCTGCAGGCTCCAGAGGCAGCCACTCCGCTCAAGAAATCTGAAGTAAATTAAGCCAGCGGAGATCCTGCCCCACTGTGTGCCCTTGCGGCCCATGGAGGGAGAAAGTTGCCCTGGGGCACAGCTTCCCGAAAACCCTGGAGGCGTGCGGGGGCTGCAGGGGGGGCAGGCCGTAATCAATGCAGTGCAGTGGGGTGACATGAAGCTGTCACCCGGGTCCCTTTGATTCCTTTAATAAATGAATGTGCTGCATGAGAGAAGCACTGTAGCATGTTAAGAGCTGTCATCAGAATTTATTGATGCCACAGGAGACGGTCGGAGTCAGTGGGAAAAAATGCGGAGATTTATGGACTCGCCAAGGCCTCCGGTTCTCCAGCCGCCCTCCCCACCAGCTCTACCGGGGCCTAATAAATCCCTTCATTGTTCTCCTCCTGCTGTCCGGACAGTGGCATTGACTGTGCAGAAGGTTTGAGTAGCTCCTGTGCCAGTTCCTTGTGGGAAGGAACTTCTACGGGGAAGGTCATCGCTTCCTTACAGTCGCCCCAAGGCCAAGGTGTGGGTTGTATGATCTGGGGGCTGGCTGCTACTTCCGAAGCTGGGGAAGGAGCGTGAATCTGTTCCCTTCGGTTGGAGGCGAGAAAGGGGGTCGCATTGTTAACCACTTCCAATTCCAAGGGATAACTCCCACCTCTCCATAGCATAGTGGTTGACAATCTACTTTGCATGCAGAAGGTCTCAGGTTCAGTCCCCAATATCTGCAGGGAATGCTAGGAATGTCCCTGACCTGAAAGTTTGGAGTCATAGCAATCAACAATACTGACCAAGAGGAATCAACTCAGTATAGAGAAGCTTCTTGTGTTTCTGGGTGGCTTTTGTCCTTCCCCAAAAAGCCAGCACTGCGATGACACAAGGATGGCCATTGTGACAAAAGCACTCTGTGCATGCCCTCGAACTCCTTCACATTTGCTCTACAGGGGGCTGGGCAATGAGCGTGTTCTCTTTGCAAGCACAGCAGAGGAAGTGTACCTGGGCACTGAAAGGAAACTTATTGTCCTCACGTGACTGAGAAGTACAAGAACCTAAGTCAATGCCCATCAAGCACCTGATCCGTTTCCCAGGCATAGTTTCTGCCTGGCATTTAAAGCCCTAAACAGCCTCGGTCCAGTATACCTGAAGGAGCGTCAGCACCCCCACCGTTCAGCCCGGACACTGAGATCCAGCACTGAGGGCCTTCTGGCGGTTCCTTCATTGCAAGAAGTGAGGTTACAGGGAACCAGACAGAGGGCCTTCTTGGTAGTGGCGCCCGCCCTGTGGAACGCCCTCCCTTCAGATATGAAGGAAATAAGCAGTTATCTCATCTTTAAAAGACATCTGAAGGCAGCCCTGTTTAGGGAAGCTTTTAATATTTAATGCTGTATTGTTTTTAACACTTGATTGGAAGCCGCCCAGAGTGGCTGGGGAAACTCAGCCAGATGGGCAGGGTATAAATAATAAATTATTATTATTATTATTATTATTGGCTCAGGCAAGAACAGAAACCTTCACTTCCCCATTTCTGCTCCCTATATGGAGTACTCCCATCACTCATGTTCAAATGTAGGACACTTTGTCTTGATGGGCTCATGACGCTGCCCTTTGGTTCCCAAGAATGCCAGTCAACATAGTGGTGGGAACACTTCAGAGACTTCAGAAATATATATTGGGGTGTACGTGTGTGTTGGTCTACCACATCAGGTATCTTGAGAAGCACCACCTTTGAGGCAGCTTACCTGCAACTACCTACCTTCCCCTGGAATGTGCATCAACTAGACATTATTGGGTATCATCTAGGGAGCCCTCCAGAGCTGGGATGGTGAACCTGTGGCCCTCCCAATGTTCTTTGACTCCAGTTCCCATGAGCCCCGTCCAGTATGCCCAAATTTCATGGAGGTTCTAGCCCAGCACCAGCTGTTCCCCATTCCTGCCTCAGAGGGCAGTGCTACCCTCTCAAGCAATAATCTCTCCATTTGCTCAACTGGATTCCACACACACACCCTGAACCTTTGCCATCATTCAATGTCTGCTTCCAAGATGAAGTTCAGGCTCTCTTCTGAGGAGGCCCTTGTTGCCAGAGCAGAAATCGCTTCCCAGCCTCTCTCTCTCTCTCTGGTCTGTATATAAGCAGAGCCTAATGGGAAGCAGATGCACTGGAGACAGGATGCTGGGTCAGAAGCCATGATTTGGAGATGGGGGGAGTCCTGGCACAGAAGACCAACCCCTGGGGCACATCCGCCTGTAGGTGGACCCAGGTGGGAACTGCGGCAAGGCCAGGAGCCAAGGGTGGGTCAGGAGGCAGACTCAAAAATCAGAGAGGGTCCTGCACTTAAGGGAGGTGGGCCAAGGACCAAAGAGACCTGGAACATGTTCCTCCCAACTGGTTAGCACCCTCTTGTTCCAAACTATCTGATGAAGTTTCATGTGGAGAACTCCGCCTGGGAAGTTGGAGCCAGTTCCTGCAAAGGAACCTCGTGTAGGCTGGATCCTGCTTTCTGCTTCCTTCCAAATGTCCACAGCATATCATAACCCTATGACTGCCTACCAGATGCTTCACACAAACACACACAAACACTCTGGTGAGAACAGCAAATCCTATCATCTTACCAGGAAATCTGTTCTGAACAATGTAGGAATTGGACCTTTAGTGAACGCCCATCCCTTGAATATTCGACAGGCACCGTCTTTGCGTGTTCAGTCCTTTAAACCTCCCCCTTAAATAAATTCAGACAAGACTCAAATTTTGGTTTGGTTTTTTGGCAGAATTTAGGCCACAGCTTTATTGATTACAGCAAGTGAGTGGTTGCATAGGCTCTGGTTTGACTAGCTCCCTGCACCGTTGCAGGTAGCACTGACCCAGGGCACCAGCATAGGTCAGCCTAGGGTGAACACCTGGATAAGCAGAAAGCCGGGAACAGGCTATCTCCGTCACCCAAATGCCCCCTGGACTCAGGCGCGGGCACAACCCCCTCTCAGGGGTTGACCAAACCATCAAGTCCTTTAACAGAATACCCTTCACATAGGGATAGCGAGAGCATTCCCCCATCCCTATCACCTGAACCAGAGCCTATCCGCAACCTTACAAGTTGTGACGATTTGCTATGTGGCAGGCAAAACCCAAATGGCACCAGCCAATCATCCAAGTGGGGAAAATTCCTGCTGTGCCCCTGTCCCAACAATGAACGGCACACAATGGCATAGCAAGGTCAAGTGCACAAGCCCTAAAAGTAGGGAGAGATGGACGGGTGTTCTGAATGCACGCACCGAAAGAGGAAGCTCTGGGTCACGTGCATGGGCATAAATAGGTCCCTTGATCCGTTTAGCCTGCGTCCCATTGGTCTGATTAAACCCTGCATCAAGGGACCTACTAATTGGGTGTTGTGCCTATCCAATCTTACTCACCCACAACACAGGGCTTGGTTGCCAGGTCTCACCGCAACACGTGCCCTCTTTAAGGGAGGACCCAATCTGCTGACTTTTCAACATGTAAAAAAGACTTTCCACTTTCATCAAGTAAAGGCTTTTAAGTTGAGCTCTTTCCCAGGTTGCATCTGCATTGGAATTGCTTTAAAGATGTTTTGAAGATGTTTCATGGCCTGTTGTTTGCCACCCTGGGCTTCATTGGGAGGAAGGGCAGGCTATAAATTCAGTAAATAGCTAACTAAGATGTGTTCGTATAAGAGCAGGGAAGGGAGGGCGAAATGCATTCATGAGAGTCCCACCACAGAGCCATATGCAAACTTTGGGCCAGTTTACTTGAAGGATCGCCTTACCCCGTAGCTGCCAAACTCAACCACTTCAGTCTGCAGAACTGGCACTGCTATAAGCACCACAAAATTTCGTTCCGCACTTGCAAGGAATCGATCCTTCGGTGTGGCAGGACCTATTTTCTGAAATCCCTTTCTTACTGATACTAGGCAGACGCCTAATAATCCCGGCCTCTGCTAGAAACTCTTTTGTTTGGGCAAGCCTGCCCAGAGCGTGTAATTTTATTATTTATAATAAATAATTGTTGTAACTGTTTTGATTTCGTCTCTATTTTGATATCTTTATTATGTCTACTGTTTTATTGCTGGTTTCTCTTTACTAGATATTTTATACTATTAGGTAAACTACTGAGATATTTTATTATATTTATTTATCAAGCAGTACATACATTTTTGGTAAGTAAAGTAAGGGAGGAAAGTCGCCGTAAATTCATGCTCAGCATATGGTTAACTTGTAGAGTGGCCATGTGAAAAGATGAATGGCCCATCTAGTCGGGATGCTGTTCTCACAGTGGCCAAATGGATGCCTGTGTGAAACCAGCAAGCAGGACCTGAGTGCATGAGCATATTCGGTTTGCAGTGACTGGTCTGCAGAAGCATTGCTGCCTCTAACTGTGGAGGCAGATTATGGTCTTGTGTCATGGCTAGTAGCCATTGATAGGCTCATTCTCCATTCCTCTGAAGGAGCTTCTCCACTCCCATCATTCAGCCCAGACACTGAGCTCCAGTGCCAAGGGCCTTCTGGCAGTTCCCTCACTGCAGGAAGTGAAGCTACAGAGAACTAGGCAAAGGGCCTTCTCGGTAGTGGCGCCTGCCCTGTGGAATGCCCTCCCATCAGATGTCAAGGAAATAAACAATGATCTGACTTTTAGAAGACATCTGAAGGCAGCCCTGTTTAGGGAAGCTTTTAATGTTTGATGTTTTATTGTGTTTTTAATATTCTGTTGGGAGCCGCCCAGAGTGGCTGAAAAAAACCAGCCGGATGAGCGGGGTATAAATAATAATTTAATATTAATAATATTCATATTAAAAGGGAAGCTGAGATAGGCTAGTTTTAGCCTTTTAGTTTAAATAATCCAGGATGCTTTAAGGCTCAGGCAGGCTTAAAATGGCAATTCGGTTACAAAGACATACTTAAGTCTAGCTTTAAAATGGCACCTGAGCTTGGAGACCAGACTAAGCAGATGTTCTTACATCTTTCGGGAAGAGCAGGAAGAGATGGAAAGAGGAAGAGTGTGTGCCCAGGCAGGCAGAAGAATATATAGAGTAGCTACAACCTCCCCCTGTCAGGGCACAGTGGCGGTGTCTCTCACAATCCTCTCTAGTAAACTTACAGGAAAACTCCGTGAGCTTCAGCTCTTATCATGTGTCGGAATCCGTGTTCGATCATCTTCCTATGATCATAAAGCTCATCTTCCTCCGGTCGAGTCCTTCAGAATCGCCTATAATGATAATTAACAACCTGAGTCTTTGATGAGGCCTCAGGCACATTCCATTCAGCAGAGTTCCCAGCACAGGGAAGAGACGAGATAGTATGGGCTACATTGCTATGCTTTATTTCTTACTACGCAGACAGAAAACACATCCTCTCTCTGTGAGAGCAGAGAGCAACAGAACAAAGGAACAAAGGAACAGGAAACCAGTAAACATCACATCCGTCTCCTGTCTTCCGTGAGACTTCCAACAGCCTGGACTGTCTCTGGAATGTAAACAGAGTCTTGTGACTCTAAGCAGCTGCGGGTGGCAACAAACAGAAACTAACACCATGTGCCCATCTAGCAAAACGTTAATTGTTGTTTGACTGCACTTTAAATATCCCACAACATTCCTAGCCCTACCCATAGATGCTGCCAGGGATTGAACCTGGGACTATCTTCACGCAAAGCAGAAACTCTACCATTGAGTTATGGCCATTCCCCTACGCACTACAAATACCGTTTTTTATTGCATTATGTGGATTGGTGCTTTTCTGTTGCAGATTTTATTGTTGTTCGTTGTCTTGTGCAGATAAATAATTAAGGGCTCCCCCTAAGATGGCGGTTATACACTCAAGAGTTGCCGGCGCTCTTATGGAAAGAGGAAAGGTTGGCAACGTCTAGGGTTGAAAGCGGGACATCCCAAGTCTCTCTGGGCAGGGCGTATGTGGAATGGGTCCTTTGGTGATCTCAACCGATGATCAGCAACAGATGAGCGTGGCTGTGCATTGCCAAGACTGATGTAGCCTCTCCAGGGGGAAGAGAGCAGCAGCAACATCCAAAAGAGCCGTTCCAAGTTGTAGGCTAATTTCTTCCAAACAGTAGGAATCCTCCTCCTGTTCGAGAATTATTTTTTCATTTGTGAATCGCTTCATGGGATGCATCCCGAAACAATTTACATAACTTATGTACAAGCCAGTAGCACGTATTTTTAAAAAATACATTTGAAAATTGCATATACGTGAAAGTTTTATGTTATAAAAATAACACGTACAACCGTAAAATCAACAGCATCCCATACATGAAACCATTTCAGATCCAAGAGAGCTGCCAAATGGGATAAAGCCTGTGGAAAGAGGAAAATCTTCAGTAGGCACCAGAAAGGCAATAGAGATCCGATATGCAGTGGGAGGGAGTCCCACAGTGTAGGTGCTATAATATATGCATCCTGTAAGACAGAGCTATTCCGCCTGGCCTTTAATTTGAATTCAGCCTGATCTTTTATTTCCCTTCTCTTCCCTCCCCCTCCCCTTTTATGAAGTTTACCCACTTTGGGACCCCACAGCTAATTCTCCCCTGGCCTCCTCGCTGGCCCAAGTAGGACTAATTCAGCCAGCTAGCCCTGGTGACTATCTAATGTTTATTGGATGGATTTTCCCCAAATTAATTTTTGAACTTTGAATTTTATTGTCATTCATGCTTCTATTTTATTTTATTTTATTTTATTTTATTTTATGCTGCTTCTATGTTGTATTACAATTAAGTGTTTTAAATTTGTTGTTAGCCGCCCTGAGCCCAGTTTTCTGAACCGGGAAGGGCGGGGTATAAAAAATAATAATAATAATAATAATAATAATAATAATAATAATAATAATAATAATATCATCAAGATGAAGAATAACTGGTTTTTATTTCTTGGTTTCTGTTACACAGTGTTTTGTCCAGCATCCATCTCTAGCAAACACTCCCGAGACCAAAGACCTCCTGAATGCACAGTTCCGGCTGTTTCTCAAGAGAATGCCTGCCTTTTGGCCACTTGGTGGCAACCACGTAAATATAGGGTTATGAGTTTGCAGGGTGGAGTGGGGAGGCAGACCCTACTAAATTCTTAAATTTAGTGAATGATAGAATTTATCTAAATGTTGGGATTTATCTAACATTGAGCATATTAAGGAAAGGGGCCAACCAGTTGCCTGAGTGCAGCAGCACTGTCTTCCGTTGTGATTCCCAGCAGCTAAAATTCAGAGGCATACTGTGTAACACAGTGGAGGGCCATCTTATCTGGTGGCCCTTGATAGCTTTATAATTATATTTATTTATTTATGCCCCAGCCACTCTGGGCGGCTTCCAAAAGAACATTAAAAACACAATAAAATAACAAAAATTAAAAACTTCCCTAAACAGGGCTGTCTTCAGATGTCTTCTAAAAGTCAGGTAGTTGTTTATTTCATTGATATCTGGTGGCGTTCCACAAGGCGGGCGCCACCACCGAGAAGCCCCTCTGTGTGGTTCCCTGTAGCTTCGCTTCTCGCAGGAAGGGAACCGCCAGAAGACCCTCAGAGCTGGACCTCAGTGTCCGGCCTGGATGATAGGGGTGGAGATGCTCCTTCAGGGATACAGGACCGAGGCCGTTTAGGGCTTTAAAGGTCAGCACCAACACTTTGAATTGTGCTCGGAAACATACTGGGAGCCAGTGTTGGTCTTTCAGGGCCGGTGTTATATGGTCTCGGCAGCCACTCCCAGTCACCAGTCTGGCTGCCGCATTCTGGATTAGTTGTAGTTTCCGGGTCACCTTCAAAGGTAGCCCCACTTTACCCTCTTTGATAGCTTTGCCCTCCATACGTGTTATGTACTGAGTTGAATAGGATCCAAAATGCAGCAGTCTGATTGGTCCTAGAACAATGCCGCAGTATGACTGGTCCGCAGGAGCCACCCAATCCAGCTCCAGGTGGAAGTGAATCCACAACCTGATTGGCCTACAGGAGAATCCCGGAATTAGCCAATCATGTGCATCCCATTGTGTAAATAATGTATATAAAACAGATATTTTGGGGAAACCTTCATTCCTCACTACTATGAGCTGAATAAAGAGCATGAAATCCACACTCAATTCAGAGTATATTTCAATACCCTAAGTGCAAAAGGCTAGCTCAGTGTGCCTGAACTTCTCAACCTTCACAGCCCGTAGCATGGAGTGGCTGTCCCACCTGCCTTTCCTCCCCCAGCCTTCTAGGAGGTGGAAGATGGGGTTCTTCCTACAGTGACCTTGGATTCTGGCTCCCTCCTAGCAAGCGCTTGCGGAAATCAATGGGGATTAAGCTACTTCAGTCAGCAAGCGGAGTCCTAAGAATGCTTTGTGATCTGTTGCTTGGCTGTGAGTCAGGCAACTCCCACCAAAGGACTCAGTCACCAGCAAAGAGGATTAATTAATGTTTCCTTCTTAATCATTTTCTCTCTCTACTTTTCTGCACGGCTCTAATCTCGACTTCCTCGGGACCAGGCGGTCCCCCTAATTCCTGCTTTTCCAGGAGCAGACCGGCCTCGCGCTAAGCCTCTCCCCTCCCAAGCCTGGTGGTGCAAACCCCACAGGACGCCGTGGGGACGTGCGAGACGGTCTCCGGGCCCCGTGGAGCACAATGGAGGCTCTCCAGCCGGCTGGGCCAGGCCTCTCCTGCTCCTATCTCCAGGGCTCTGCTGCTTACGAGGTTATAATGTGTTGCTGGAACCAAGCCGCCATCTGGACTCCATCCTTGGAGAGTGGAAAGTGCTCTTTGTCAGCGCCTGACCCCAGGGATCCCCAGCACACAGCAGCTGGAATGGTAATTAACCATATGATTAAAAACAACAACACAAAGAGACGCACAACGTCCCACTTGCCCGGGCTCTGGGAAACGCAACTGACAGTGACAAACTCACATTTACGGTATTTAGAGTGGGACACGCAAGAGCAATCTCTGTCAATGGTCTTGCCGTTGCGCCTGAGGAGAAATTGCATGTATTGCCACAGGCCAGACCTCGGCAACTTCAATCCCCCCCCCCCCCCGGGAGTTAATGGGACCACTTTTTGTGTTTGCAAAATGGTTCCCGATGTGATAACTCTAAGAGCGTGACCAAGGCTTGGGTCAAAGAAGGCAGGCCCAATATGGCTGCCGCACTGTCTGTCGAGCTGGCCCTCAAAATGGCCACCTGGCTTCCAGGATGTATATCATGTCCCCACAGAAATCATTTGCTGCTTTGTCCTGAGGAAAGAAGCAGTTACCCTCCAGGGATGCCAATTCATTATAATGGATCCATACCTCCAACATTTCTCTGATGAAAATAGGGACGTCCCATTCCATAATGATATTTTTACTGTTTATACCCCACACATCTGACTGGGTTGCCCCGGCCATTCTGGCCAGCTTCCAACATATATGAAAACATAAGGTAAAGGGACCCCTGACCATTAGGTCCAGTCGTGGCCGACTCTGGGGTTGCGGTGCTCATCTCGCCGGTGTACAGCTTCCGGGTCATGTGGCTAGCATGACTAAGCTGCTTCTGGCAAACCAGAGCAGCGCATGGAAACGCCGTTTACCTTCCCGCCAGAGCGGTACCTATTTATCTACTTGCACTTTGACGTGCTTTTGAACTGCTAGGTTGGCAGGGACAGGGACCGAGCAAGGGGAGCTCACCCCATCGCGGGGATTCGAACCACCGACCTTCTGATCGGCAAGTCCTAGGCTCTGTGGTTTAACCCACAGTGCCACCCACGTCCCTATGAAAACATAATAAAGTATTAAACACTACAAAAAACTTCCCTATACAGGATTGCCTTCAGACGGCTCAGGGGTCGGATAACTCCATACTCTCCAATATTTCTCCAGTGGAAATAGGGACACCCAAAGGAAAAGTGGAAGATTCCGGGATGGAATCAAAAACTGGTATGGTTTCTCTAAATCAGAGATGTCCCTGGAAAATAGGGACACTTGAAGGGTCTGATGATTTAATTCACACTTTACACAAAGCCAAACCAAGGCTCATTGGGAAAATGAGAAGAAATATTGGCTCCTGCATCCCTTCCCTCACTCTCGCTGCTGCACTACCAAGGAAAAGTCATGGTTTGGCTTGGCATGTCATCTGGGATTGTGGCTTGTCTTGCTCAAGGCAAATGACAAGCTGTAACTAATATGGAGAAACCAAAATCTCTTCCTCAGGAGCCGAGGCACCTGAATTTTCATCCTATGCCATGTTGTGGCTTACATTAACTCAGTTTGCATGTGTGTAAGTTCAAAATGCCCTCTGCATTGTCCTGAAGCTAAAATTAGAGGGGAAGTTATGTGGAGAAAAGATTCAAAACTAGCCAAACGCATGTGCCACTCTTATTCAGGTTTTTTTATATATATTAAAGTGGGCTTCAAAATACGTTACCTGCTCATCAAAGAAGTCCTGAAATGGCTGCTGCTCTTTTCTCCTGAGAGGGAGATGGGGAGATATTGTGCTAGGCTTCCTGCATTATCATGGCATCTCCGAGGAATTATAGATTAATCTTTCTAGCACTGCAGTGAACAGCCCAGGAGAAAAAATATCACAGGAATTCTCCAAATGCATATTGAAAAGTGAGTCTCATCTTATTATCACTGTCTCCTTGGTTTAATGCATTGCTGTAGACTCGGTAATCCAATGATTAAAATAAATGGTTGCACTTTTGAACACACCACATTTAGAATCTTATTTTGTTTTATTGAAGCAAAATGCTCAAATGGCTTTTTGAGCTGCAGAGTTGAGCTGAAGGGAGAACCGAAGACACACACACACACACACACAACATATTTGTCCAGAGTGGCCCCAGTATTTGTTGGAACTTTCTGTGTCTTCCACATCATTGCAGAGGCCAGATCCTGACACTGAGAGCTACCTACAATTTTTTTCCCCGTATCCAAAGTTTATTTGATCATTCACTGTCATTGGTAGCTGGTCTTCCAATGTGCTGGGGACTAAACATTTCATGGCAGTCATGTCTGGTTCAACCAGTGATGGAGGAGGAATCGGCAAATGGTCGTATAAATGGAAACCAGCAGTTCTGACCCAATCAAGATATTCTCGCATCAGACAACCTCTGGCATAGAGTGTCTACATACATCTGAGCTATTTGTGCATGGTCACTTTTTGTTTTGTTTTGTTTTGTTTTGTTTTGTTTTGTTTTGTTTTGTTTTGTTTT